>VWZT01007956.1:567297-645346 GCA_013397055.1 Pachycephala philippinensis | reverse complement strand
GGACACGAGGCCCCTCAGGTCGATGTACACGGGCGAGGCGCGGCCGCTCTTCAGCACGAAGTCCCCGAAGCGCAGAGAGCCCGCCGCGCTCAGCGCGGCCGCCACGGCCCCCTCAGGCCCCGCCGCCATCGCGGGCGCGGCGCACGGAGATGATGCGGAGCGGGAGGGGCGCGGGGCGGGGACAGAGTGTGACACAGGGGGAATGGATGGGGCCTGTCCCGCATCCCCTCTTCACGGCGGGGCCGTCCCGTGCCATCCCGGGATCCGTGTGCCACATCCCCTCCTCACGGCGGGGCGGTCCCGTGCCATCCCGGGATCCGTGTGCCCCATCCTCTCCTCACGGCGGGGNACATCCCCTCCTCACGGCGGGGCCGCCCCGTGCCATCCCGGGATCCGTGTGCCCCATCCCCTCCTCACGGCGGCAGCCCCAGCTGTACCGTCCCGGCCCTGCTCGCCGAGGCCCGTTCCCCGCTCCCCGATTCCCAGCCCTTCCGCCAGCCCATTCCCCCGGAACGCAGGAACCGCCGGTGCACGGAGGGTTTGATGTGGCCCGAAGGTTTCTCGGGGCGTCGGCTCCCGGCGTGATTCCCAAAATGCCGCTCGGTGGATGCGGCCAAGGTGACAATCCCGCGGGCTGGTTCCCTGAGAGATTCCTCCGGAAAAGATGAGCTGAATAAAGCCCTCAGCCAGCCCCGACTCTCCAAGGCCTCACTCAGATGCTACACGTGTGAAATAAGACTGACCCGGTCTTCTCTGAATAATTTTATTTAATCAAAAAAAGCCCAGAAACGGAGTAGTTAGTATACTCTATTTATGGGAATGCAAGGACAGGAGATGTACAGGTCGAAGCTACGTCTGTAGATGATCATATATACTGCAGTATAGTAACAACAACATGGGACAGCAAGTAGTCACCTCACAACAGTACACATGAGTGATTAGACTTACAAAGGAAATATTTACAAACCTGCCTTTACAAACCAACATTGTGTGCATACAAAATGAAATCCGCAATAAAACTGAAGATACATTTAAGGCAGACCAGCAATACACTGAAATAATTAAGGCTGTGGAATTACTTTGCACCTTGAAAATGCTGAGCTGTTAGCAATACTGTTTCTTTTTTCCTCCGGTGGATTGTTGCTAAAATTGAAAAGCATCAATATGTTCCAACTGTTTGCTCTTATCTCGGTGAATAAGTCTGAGATTTAATTTTTTTTTGCACTTGCTATTGCATTTTCTTCCCAAAAATTATCAGCAAATTGACCTCAGTGGCAGAGCAGTGTTGAACAGTTTGGTAGAAAGAGAAGTAAAAGCACCAGCATCAGAAGTAGGACATGAAGGTGAAATATGGCTTGAGTAGAGAAGATGTTTGTTTTTCACTAGCTCCATAATAAAGACTACAGTTACAGCAAACATTCAGCATCCTGACGCTATGGAAACACTCAGCACTATACAGATCCCAGAACGAGAGTACATCACTTGATGGCAGTGTGCAGTCAGCCTAATAAAATGGGATTTTATTCTGTTTCCTTGGGAAAGCACCATTTTCTGATGAGACATGAGTGAATGAGCTCAAAAATAAACCCAAGCCCTGTGTTAGAGGAGAATCCACCTCTGCTGTGAAAGGAACAAGAACAAACAAAGGTGACGAGTCCCTGTGCATGTAAATTATCTGTTAGACCTTTATGTGCACAGAGAAGCCTTTACATCTGTCTCTGAAGTTTATGTTATCCTAGGTTACTTGACACAGTCCCCTCATTGCAAGGGCATTAAAATAGGGTTATATATAGTCAGGTTGTAACGTGTGGTTCTGCATTCAGCCTTTATGTGCAGTATTTGTAGCACAGGCCTAACAGCATTGTCAGAAATGCTAATGAACTCCACTGAAGCCACAGCCTCAGGGTCAGTTGAGGGCACAGACTTTGTCTCAGCATTAACTTAGAAGCAAAAAGATACACATTACTGGAAAAACCCCAATCCATAGTCTTTTAAAATGAAAGGGCAGTAAGACTAAACAAAACTTGTTGGTATCACTGAGAAGAGACATTTTATAAATTTTAAAGCCTGGATTGCTTTAAAATGCTGAAGTCTACAACCCTGGACTGGCTGTGTGTCACCCTGCAGTACCATGCAAAGGGGGCCTTGCCAGCCTGGGGGGAGGTGGGGTCTCCCACGGGGCAGCGAGTGCCCGGACACCTGATGGGGGCTGACAGTGTTACACTGGCCAGCAGAACTCCTGCCCTGGCCTGGCTGCTCCAAGTGGAGCGGAGAGAGAGACAAATTAGTCTCTCATTACACATTCATTAAACGAAGCCATCTTAAATAAGGAGCCTCCCATGCCACTGCGTCCTCTGGGCTCTGTGTCACCGGCACCTTTGCTGCTGCCTTTTTGTCACCCAGCCCCACACCTGGGGACACTGTGAGCCACCCTTTGATGTCAGAACAGGCTAAGAACACTGTGGAGGTGTCTGAAGGTGGTGGCTGTGTGCATAGTGGCACACCACACAGAGCTTGTGGTGCACTGTTGTCAGTATTCCTGTTGGTCATCCTGGATGGCCGGAAGCTGCTGGAGAAGCTGAGGGGTGCAGCTACCACCACACCTTCACTTGGCCGTCTTGGGAACACCCCGAGTGGTGCAGCTGCAGGTGGAAATCTTCCCCTCGGGGTCAGATGTTCACTGGGGAGCTTTTTGAGAAACTGTGTTTGTTACAGACAATATTTCATGCACCAAAAAATCCAGTGGTTGGAGAATGCTACACAGGGGGTTGGCTGTGGTGCTTCTCATCCAGTGGGGGCACTCCAGGCCTACTTGCTGAGCTTCTGCAATCTCTTTACAATGGAGTTACAGTTTTCAACAGAGTTACAGGACCTGTTGTATCTGCAGAGGCACGACAGGTTGGCTTTAAAAGACTTGGAAAGGGTGAAGTCAGGATACTTCCACCATATTAATCATATGGCAGCATTTCATGTCAACTTGGTATTATTCAAGCAAAGGAAGTCTTTGAGATAAAAAGCAAGAACGGTTGATAATCACAAATATTATATGGAAGTTTTAACTGGATCAAGTATTCCTGAACATGCTCTAAGAAGAGCAGTGCCCGGGAAGAGGCATTCTCTAACAATGAATATGGAAAAAGCAAAACTACAAAAGAAAGTAACCCCAGAACACTCAAATTCTTCAGAGTTCAGCACTTCCAGCTCTCTCAACAAGGAGTCTTTTTTGAATCTGAGCACCAATACCTAATCATATATCCTCCCTCTTTCAGCCTTTTGGGCTTTCTTTTCTGTTAGTTGATAGCAATGAGAGGCTTAAATATTACCTTAAACAATCTAGCTTTTTCCCCCTGTGCATCTGAAGTGTCTTCTGTTGTAGTTTGACATATGAATGCAGGAGGTAGGAAACAAAATGCTGAATAACTCCAAATTACATGTGATACATAAGAATTTGTTTGTATTAATGCCAAGCAGAAAGCCTGTGGCTTAAACTGTACCCATGGGCCTAATAAAAGCTGTGGGTTTTACAGACCACACTTCCACAAACATTTTTTTAAGGGCAGCACAATCACAGCATAAAGAGCCAGCTTTGACAAATAAGAAAAATTACAGACAGTCGTGTAGTGAGAAAGTACCTGAGGCCGGTGGTAATTAAAGACCCCCCTTGACTGCTGTCTGCATTCAGTTGCTAAGAAATTGCATACTTTGCACTTCTGCTCAGGATGAGAGTCTCGTCTTTAAGAGGTGCTGCTGGATTGCGTAGAAAATCAGCTGCTAGAGAGGAACTGAGATAGGTTCTAGATGATTCAAAAAGCTTAACCTTCTGTGAACGCTTGTCTCTTTCAAACCTTTCCACAACTCCCTCCCTGTGTTAGATCTCTCACAGAACCACTTCTGACTCTGCTGAGGCACCTGGGCTCACCCTTCTGCCTGTGGCTTCCCGGTCTCAAGGGCTGTTCTTTGTTGCACACACTCAGTGCTGAGTGTTGAGGGTTTTTGCTGTGCCCCTTCTCCACTAACAAAATACTGACCACTCTGGTGTAGTGGTAGAGCAAGCACAAAGAGAAGGGCCAGGTCTCCTCCCTGCTGTGAAACTGAGCTTAGAGGTGGATCAAAAAAGGGCTACCAGAGCCCTGAGAATTTAACAGTACTTGCAGGGTGTCTCCACCACCCACTGGCAGAGACAGCGCTTGCTCCTGCAGGCTCACAGTGCAGTTACTTGGATGGTAAATGAGATTTGACTCTCACCCTTACAAGAGAGTCTATATGAGCACACGTGGTCAGATCAAGCCCTTTTCCTTAGGAAAACCTTTGGTAACAACTGCCATTTCCCATTACAGGCACACAAATGCTACTCAGCACCGAGACAAAGTCCCCGCATCCCAGGGGAAAAAAATCTCTTTGATCACAACCCCTCAAGGCTTTAGAGCTTTGTGGTTTGGCAGTAGGATGGGGAAACTCCAGCTGGTTTCCCTTTCCAGTTTCATTTCTGGAAAGGAACATTTGGCCAACCTACAAACTGCTGATTTGTCACTGCAGACTCCCTATATTGGTTATACCTAAGGCTGGCTCTGTCACTGTAACATCAATATGATGATGTTGCAACTTGGCTTGCAAGAGAGAAATGTTTTAATTGTAAATATTATTTTTTTATTACAAATTAGGCTTTGGACATAAAAATATCCTCATGAATGCTTTGGTTATGAGGTGCTAATGGTGGCTGAGAGATATTTACAAGTTTGGAAATGAAACAAATGACATACTTTAAACACTGAAAACAATTTTCAAGCTGTAAGCACAAGAATGAACTCACCACTCCTACTGCACTCTGAAAGGCTTAGATGGACTTTGGGCCAAGCAATTCTGAAGCTAGAAATGGAACAGGATCCTTTATATTTATATATATTTATATCTATGATACAATTTATGTATACTGAAAACCTGTGATAGAAAAAATTGTCTTCATCACCATCATCATCTAGTTTACAGATACTGCAAAAATTGGACTCTGCCTTTTCTCAATGCACAGGTTTTGCAAAAGATTTCTGTACAATGTGTATAAAATGCTTTTAAAAAACCCACCGTAGTCCCATTGTGCTTAGTCAGAACCAGCTGTATGCTCCAATGAATTCATTGCCTTAATCGTAGCTCCAAAAGGTGCTGCATGTTGACTTTAACACAGCAGAAAGCCCAAGGAAGGGCTTAATGGAGGATTTTGGTCTGAGCACTACCACGCAACAGGAGTGTACCTAAGCCACGCCACCATGGGAGCTGCTCCAGCAGTGACTGGAGCCTGATCTTGCATGTCCTATGCAGGCAAAGTCCCCACTGAAATCATGGCAGACCCAGGCATATGGGGCATGAGAAATCTGACTGATAACCTGGGGCAGGCTTGCAATGATTTCAGCAAAAACTGACCTGTCCAGTTCTGCAGTACGTGCTAAGGTCAGCCTGGTCTCACTCCCCCCACTATCCTACTCCTAATCTTTTGTACATTTGGAATTCAGTTCAGCAAGATCAAGAGGATTTCTTATAAGGCTGCCTCACAAAGATTAAGGCAACTGCAATTTTGGCTCTCGTTCCCAGTCGGTGTTTGCTTCCTGCAGTCCTTTTTTGGCGGTGGATGTGACAACACCACGTGCCCCAAGAGAGGGAGCGTGTCCCTGCTGCTGTCACCCCCTTTGCCTTGGTCCCATTGCCACGTCCACAGTGATTCCCACCATGAAGTTGTGGAATGCAAACGCCAAACATGGGATATGTACAGACGGATCCGCGTGCTCCCGGCGGCGCTCCCAGCACCCGGCTCAGGACCAGCAGCGTAGGATCCCAGGGATGGAGGCTCTACGTGCCCGGGTTCATCCTGCTCAACAGGAAGCTCTTGACGCTGGGGACCGGGTGCACGTCGTACTGGTGCCTGCGGCGCTCGATGAAGGAAGCCAAGCGGGAGGTATCCAGTGGGATCTTGGAATAGCTGCCATTGTGCGGCTGCAGCCACGGATGCTGTAAACAAGTGGCTGCCGTCGGCCTTCTCCTGAAATCTTCCTGGAGGATAACGTTGATGAAATCCCTGGCGGCGTGGCTCACATCGGAGAAGTACTCGTGCGGGAAGCTGAAATCCACTCTGCACACATTGATACAAGTCTCCTCTTTGCTTTCATCCAGGAACGGAGAGACACCACTTAACATGACGTAGGTGAGGACCCCAATGCTCCAGATATCCGTGCTCAGGGAGACAGGAAGGCCTTGGATAACTTCAGGGGCTGCGAACTCCGGGTTTCCAAGGAGGTGGTGGACATGGTAATGACCTGTGATCTGAACTGCATCTTCCAAATCAATGATCTTGACACGAGGCACCGGGATTCTTAAATCAATGAGCAGATTTTCTGGCTGTTGAAAAGATAATGATATAAACTTAATCATACTGTATTTTGGCAAATAAAATGTAGGATTCTTGTAGGCTTAATAGCCAATCAAAACTTGCATTTAATCAGGTGTGCAAGGTAGAGATCAGGAGAGTGAATGATAAGGAACCAGCTCAGCTGCTGTTTGCTCTAAATTCAGATCAATGCTGCAGTTGCAATGACAAGATCCTCTTTTGCACTAGGGAAACATACTGGGATTTTGCACTTTGTCACAGATAGTTACAGTTTATTTTCCCAAACTAATCTCTCCAGATTAAGAGCACTGATAGACTTTTAAATTTTAATAAGACATATATGTCTGATCAGTTTATTTAGATTCCATTTGTTCAGATGACAGCTGGCTAAGTAAGTGTGCGTAACTTGTAGCAGAAATGTTCTTCATGAAGTAAATGTTCAATTTTTCACCCACTGCCCTGGGAGGGACTGGTGCGTGCCATTACTGTTGCTGTGGGCTGACTCGGAGCTGCCAGTGTGCCCCTATACCCACCAGGACACAGTCATGCTTTCCAAAACAGAGTGAAATTACATTTCATCCCTGTTGGTTTTCTCTCTGTTTTAGCAGCTCTCAGTATTTGAGGTCTCTCTCTCAGTGAGAGATACTGAGCATTGCCTATACACTCTGTTCTGGGGACTTAACATGAATTATCCTTCCTTTGTTGGCTCTTGAGATGATTTCTGAATTTACTTCTTGCACCCTTCTAGATCTTTTTTCTCTCCCTTATTCTCATGCATATTTTACTGTTGCCTCATGGCTATATATATATATAAAATTTCACTACAATGCTGTTCCAGTTTCTCCACCTGCTCTTCTCTTGTGCAGTCTCAAAAATTACAGTCAACACATCCTTGAGCAGGATCCTGGGACAACACAGTCCATGGACAGGTCTGCTGTCTGCCAGTGCATCTCCTGCTTCCCACTTAGCAACAGAAGGTGCTTTATTTAGCATCCCTCATTCAGGGGGAACTGCAAATAGGTCACAGAAAATTAGCTTCCCACCTTGTTTCTGGGAAGTATCTTATGATCAAACAGAGAATTCATTGCAGTTTCTTACCTCTAAGTAATACCTACTTTTTGACAGGTCATATAAATAGAGTAAAAAATACAAACAATCTCATAGAAAGAAACCAGGATGATTTAGCCTTTTGTATCCAATACTCACAAAAGGTCCTGTACAAATGGAATTTTTTTCGTAGGGGTAGTAGGCAGCAGAAAAATGAAAGTATCACTTCATCTGACATGCCTGGGGCTCGGAGAGATGAGAATAGATCTCCTTGAAGCTGGCCTGTCCATTATATAAGCAAGTTAAATTCATCATTTTTAATTAAATTTGTCTTTTAAGTCTGCAAAGTGTTATAGATTAATATAGATATCCCTGGCAACCAGAACCAAAAAACTTGAAACACTTGATCACAACTTCAATGGCTAATTCTCTGTCATCCAAGATAACTGGGATGCTGGGGAGGACAGGAGTACAATGCCAAATCAGGACAGTACAGTGCCTCCTGCCATGTGTGCTCACAAAAGCAGGTACGAGCTGTACTAGTCTGAGTGTGACGTTAGAGAATACCCCAATTTCTTCTCCACAGTGCAACCTGTTCTTTGTTCTTCCTCCGAACCCTTCCCTGGGTGTATTTCCCACCCAGTTCCCCTCTCAGGCTCTGCAGCACAATGCAGTGTGCTGCTTTCCTTTTCCTTTGCCCCTGGCAGCCCTGCCCACCTCCTGCTCCCTGGCACCCTCCCTCCCCTTGCTTTGGGCTCCCCAGGGCACTGCTGTGGATATGAGCGGGGCACGGGCTCCTCCTGGCCTGCCCTGAAGTGCCTGGGCACAAGCCAGCTCTGCTCAGGAAGCTTGGTGGCTGAGTTGGTGCAGTGTGAGCCCAAACTATACTCCACAGAATTATTCATAGTTTCCCTTCAGTCAGTGCTAGTGGCATCTCACTCTTGTCTCTCAGACATCCTCTTTCTCCTTCATTAAATCCAGAAAGCCCTTGGGAACAAACCAAAGAATCAAGGGAAAAGGTGCATTTCTTGTCTGAAGGCAAAGACCTGGTGCTGCAGGTCAGTGACTCCTTTCTCTGATCAACAGCTTGTCCATTTAGTGATCATCTCCTCAGGGTACAGCCTGCACCTCCCCCTGCCTGCATGGCTGGGAACTCTCTGTTCCAGGGCACGGAATAACAGCATCATTCTCCTCTGTTCTTACCTTTATGTCTAAGTGAGCCACTCTGCAGTTGTGCAGGTACTGCAGGGCTTCCATTGTGTCTCGGATATAGAACGCCACCTTCTCCTCCATAAGTTCATCGTGGTTCATCAGATAATCTAAGAGACGGCCGTCATCCATCCTACAAACAGACCAAACCCTGTGCATGAAACATCACATGGCCTCTCTAGGAACAGTTAATATTTGAAAACAAAATTGCAATGGAAACTTTGTGACCTAAAATAGGGAGGAAAATAAAATGCTGGATCTGATGAGTATTTAATGATATCTCAAGATACCGCAGGCCGTGGAAGTGGTAGAATGATTAATCCTCAATTGTTATCTCCAGTCCTTGACAAATTTAGCAATGGTCTCAAAGTAAACTCATTTGCTTAAGGATGGATTCAATAGACAGAGACAATCCCTTTGGAAACAGAGCTTCTTAATTATTTGGATTCATCTATTTATTTATAGAGCTGGTTACATAATGCAGAAAAAAATCCCTGACATTTTCAGCTAGTAATATTTTCTGTGGGAAAACCAACCCAATAAAAGTTCTCCATCTAGTTTATTTATCTGTACAAACAAACAATCAAACAGCCCAAATATACTTTGTTGGATATACCATAATAAAGCATTTTGGGTTTTGGTTGCTGTTTCTCCTTATAGGGCAAGCATGGTTCCTACACAGATCTTTTCACCAAAAAGCATTAGAGTGATGTAGGCTGTGATCTTCTACTCAAATGTAAAAAGTGGACAAAACTGCCCAATTAAGTCTGGTACTTTTCAATGGGACAAATTACCTAAGCTCCACCCAAGTAGAAAGCAGGGTTTTTGACCCTCTGAATCTTGCTTACTGTAAAGAAAAGGCAGTGGAAACTCTGAAAATGGCTATTTCATTTGACATCACAATCAGTAAAATCTTTGCCCTGCTGAACTCAGGGTGATCTTTATGCTTGGCTTTAATAGGGCTGTGATTCCTACCCAGACACTTGAATCCAAGCTCCGTGTACTTACAGTTCCAAGACTAAGATGTAAGAAGTAGGAGACTCATAGGTATCGTGGATAGTGATGTACTGAGGATGCTGTAAGTGTTGTAACAAAGCTGCTTCATGTGCTGCCTGCTCTTTCTTTTTCATTTTTTTACTAATGAATTTTACAGCAACATCTTTCCGGGTGGCTTTGTGGACACATTTCTTTACTATGGAGAATCGACCCCTGAAATTATAAAGAAAACAGAATAATGAAGTGGCCTCATGAATAAATCATGCCTAGATTTTAGTGCAATAACAGAGTGATTTTCGAAGGGTTTTTTGATTCATCACATTAATATTTCACAAGGCATCAGATTTAACAAGTTGTTCATAACCTTTTCCAACAAAAGCCCTCCATCTCTTACCCTGGGTGTAGAGATTCTTTGGGGATTAGCAAACACTGAGAGCAAACCGTGTCACTTTGCTTTGTGCAGCCATACTGATATCCTCTAACAACCTCCCCTGGGTTCAATTTGCTGCCACTTTTACAGGTTCTATCTCCTTTTATTTTAGCCGTGGGTCTCCCTTCTCCAGCTGCTTTATTAGAGACTAAACTTTCTCAAACAACTAAAAGAAAAGCCTCGTTAAATAATCACTAACCTACCATTTTGTCTCACTTTTTCAGACACACAGTAAGAAATTAAGAAAAAAGCTGCCAGGAAAGCATTTAGGAAAATCATACAGACCATAGTACCATTCCTGAAAGTAAAACTACCCAGTGAAACCATGTGCTGAGCTCTTAGTAATACATCCCTATTTTCTACAGAACTAGAGGGACTCCTGTCCTTTCAGCCCCAGAATTGTCTCTGACATCTGAGCTGAAGAAATAATTGCATTAACCTGAATTATTTGCATGCCCCTTATCTGTAGTCTGTGGAGAGCACCAAGGGCTGACAACATGAGCAGCTCCTATTTAGGCTCTGTTCAACTCACCCTCTCAATCAGCAAAGATAAGTCAGTCACATGCCCAAGTGTTTTGGCAAGCTCAGTCTTTGAGATTAAGCTTATCCAGAACCAGTAAATTGTCATGACTTCAAAACAGGACCTCAAATCAGAGATGACAGAGAAGATACCAACTGCCACAGATTTGGCTGCCTAATTGCTCACCAGTTTGCCAAGCTGCAATTCTCAAATCAGAACTTATCTTGAAAAACAGAATTTAGTCAGTATTTTAATCAGTATCTGATACGCAATGCTCTTTAAAAGGAGCAGCAGTTTTCAAGCTAACTAGAAAAGTAACCTGAACTCTCCACCAGGGAAAAAGCTTCAAGCCATCGTCTGAGTGTTTTATTGCAGTGATAAGCAGGGTTAATATTACCTCCCAATCTCATGCAGCTCTGCATAGGCAAGGTCAAAGTTTTCCTTCCATGAAATAGTGGCACCATCAGCAGCAGAGTCTTTGAGAGAACAAAGAATATTTGAGAAGGTATAAAGTTAAAAGACAGTTTGCTGTGGACTATAAACAGCATATTTTAAAATTATGTGAAACTATCTTATTAAGACAGGAAACATTATCACTTGGAGTCCAGTTTCATATGGTGCAGGCACAGCTGCAGTGTGTTGGCCCACTAAATGCCAGAGCTCCCCCCAGGAAGGTGTGGATAAGGGGGACTCAAATCTGTCCTTGCAATTTTGGGCTGAAAAGGGCCACAGAGACAGGGACTAGAGCTGGCCACAGAGACAGGGACAGTGTGAGCTCTTGCTCCATCCAGCACTGGCTATCCAAGCCAGCCACAGACCTTGTTACACACCAGGGCTGCTAAAACATGGGGAAAAGTGGGCTCTGCTCACAGCACCGTTGAGAGTGAGCTGTACCCCAAATTCCTGCAGCATGAAGCGCTTGGGAGTTGCCTCCATCACAGCATTCCCATTCCAGCTGCATTGCTCAAGGAGAGACATTTTGCAAGTGGAATTGCAGCCCCCAGCTGGGCTGCCCAGCAGAAGCTGCTGGTGCTGCTGGCATTGCTGGAAAGGCAGGCTGGACACCAGCCAGGACATGGACCCTGCTGGGCAGAGATAAAGACAAGAAAGAGTCTTGGGACAGAAAGCAGGCACCTGCTCAGAATCTGCAATAACCTCTGTGGCAGAGGGAGGCTCTGAGCCTGGGTGGAGGTGAAGACATGAAAATCCTTCTTGGGGGCAGGAGCTGGCTCTGAGCATCTCCCAGGCTTTCTCTTGTATTCCTAGTTGGTCCAGGATCCCTGTTTTTATCAGGACCCATCAGAACACACCGTACAGAGCACAGATGGACTCCGGTGTGCATCAGTCCCTCCCTGCAGCGCCCACTCACCGTACTCCGGGAGCCTCACGAACTCGGACGGGTCGCTGGGCAAGCTGATCCCCCAGGGATTGCTGGCACTCACTCGGAACTGGTACTGGCAGCCTGGGGACAGGTCCTCAATGACAAGGTACGTGTCCAAAGTCGAGGCCACCGACTGCTGCCAGACCTGTGAGCCTGTCGGACAGAGGGAGACAGGGGAGCTGAGGGAAACACTCACTGTGCGACCTCGGGATGAGGCTTTCCCTGCCCAACTTAGGTGGTACCCTGGGAGGGTAAAATCTACAGGATTTTTAAGAGGCAACGTTACAGCAGACTGGTAAACCAGAAATGGATCACAGGATCCATTATGTGTTGCAGCCACCTTCTCATCTGGCTAAAAAGAAAAGAAGGAAATGCCCCTCAGGTGATGGATAATGATGGAAAAAGCTCAGCCCAGGGACAAGCTGATCTCTCCAGCACTGTAGCTGTGGCTGTGTGCAAGCAATGTCTCAGGGCAGTGTGATAAGACAGAAGTGGAGGGGTGATTTGGTGACAGCTCTGCTATGAGAGAAACAGTAGCAGAAATACTGCAAAACCCCCCAAAACCATGGGAAAGGGAGATGGAGCTGAGGCAGGGTGTCAGTGCAATCCAAATGCTTTTGCAGATGAAGATGTGGTGGCTGCAGTGAAAGCTGCAGCTGCAGGAGGTGAACCAGCTTTCTGAAGCTCAGCATGGGCAGCTTGCAGACAGGCAGAATTGCAGCAGAGAAGTGTGTGATTCTGTCATGTGTTTCTGCTCCTATCAGAAACAAACCCAGCCACTGCCTAACCTTTGGCAACCAAAGGAGCAATACTTACTCATCAGTACAGGGTCAGAGAACAGAAAAGGACCCCTGGAACACAGAGCCCTGTCACAGATGGTGATTTCTTCAAGAATAAATAAAATTTTATCTTATTTTAGTAAGTTCGGGGTCTTTTACCTTTACGTTATTTACCATGACCCATTTATATTGTGTGTCCTGTGGACAAATTCAGATTGCCAGGTCTCACAAGGTCATGGTTGGTCTTACAAGGGTCAGTTTTACCTTTGAAGTGGGAGGAATACTGAAAACACTGCTGGGGTTTTTTTGCTGTTTGTTTTGGGGGTTGTTGTTAATAAAGGAGCTTTTATTCTTTTACAAAAATGCCAGTCACACTGATGCCACTGTGAGGGTCAAGGGAGAATATTGACTAGGAGAAGGCAATAGTATGAGGGAGTGATTAGGTTTGCACACTTAATAAAATGGGGCAGGATTTTTTGAAGGATGAAGGGGGAAAAACAGAGGCCACATACCTAAGGCAAGGTTTACTGCCCAGGGACCCTCACACCTTTGCAGAAAGAATGCAAAAAGGGATGTGAATCATTTCAAATGCCCTTTTCAAGAGCACATGCCTGTGCATATTGGGGAAACAGTGCATTTAATATCTAGATAATTTTTCAGGGGAAAAGGATGGTTGGATTTAAGAACAAATGGATTTCAGAGCTGAGCTTGAAGAGGATGCAGGGATCTGCAACTTTATTCAGATCAAAACAATAATGAGGCTGATTGGGTTTTGCATTTCAGGGAAGAACCCACCAGAAAGGATGGTGGTAGAATGCAAATGATGAAAGGATGCCTTAGTGATGGATATGTTTTAGCTTAGCACACTTTACTTGTTTTAAGTGACCAGAGGAAACAGAAAGGTCTGTACAGAAAGGTCTGCAATATATGAGAGGTTGGAGTGGATGATAGAAGGGCTTCTTTCTGCCTTAGACTTTGTGATCTGTAAGCTACAATTAGTGGCACACCAGTAGTGATAGGAATGCTTTTGGGACCTGCTGTGTCATAAAGGAAACTTACCTTGTTCTCACTCTCAGAGCCAGCAAGCACAGCTCACACCACTTACCTTCTTCTCTGTACTCCACAGTGTAGCCTGAAATGGTGCAATTGCCTGTACTGGATGGGGGCAGCCAGCGCAGGATCACAGAGGTGCAGCTTCTCTCCTGAGCTATGGGCCGGTTTGGGGCAGCTGGCACACCTTGGGAAGAGGAAACAATATCGAGTCCAGCATCACATCAATATGTGCTAGTGCTTTTTCTGAAGATCAGGTGTATCAGATACATCAGGTCACTATGGGGCAGCTGCACCTTGTAGAGGGGCTTCACTATGCAGCAGGTGAGGAGTCAGTTACCACTGAATGCCCAAAAATGACACAAGCAAGGCATTCAGAGTTCTTCAGTGTGTAGGGCTCTTTGTGTGCTTGGGAGCAGATTGACAAATGACCAGTAATCCTTCTGTGCTTTGCTTAGGGCTCACTTCTCAGCATAAGGAGTAGTTAGCAGCCACTGACTTGCTTGGATAAATTGGGGAAATTGGATCTCTAGGGTGGTTTATGGGACCAAACAAATCAACTTTTAAATGCTCGTGACACTGCTGCATCTGTAACTCTCCAGTGAGACATTAATCTCTGGACCATCCCCTTCAACACAGCTGGCACCTCTCATCTCTCCTGCTAACAGATCCTTTCTCAGAGCTGGAGGCAATGAGCATCAACTCGTTATTCCATATTCATTACAATTAGATGGGTCACTAATTACAGTGCTGAGAATTCAGGGTTGGAGACATGTCTCCAAGTTGAATCCCCAAAGAAGTTTCACCCAGGCCAAATCTTACTCTCACCTCCTCTGTCCCCTAAAGAGAAGGGGAGGCAGAAAATCAGTGTCACTGTATCTCGGTTCCTCCTTCTCCAGGCAGATTCTAAAGCCCAGAGCTTCCTGCACTCAGTTAGGGCATCATTCCCCCAGGGACTCGGCTGCCCAAGGGAGCTGAGCTTCCCCTGGCCGACCTTACTGAGCTCCTGGGAAGCAGCACTACAAGCAGGATGCAGGAGCTGGACCAGTGCCAGTGCATTTTCATTTCCCAAATGTGATGTTTACGGTCAGACATCTGAATCAAGCACAAGGAGTATGCAAAGCTTCCAGCCATCAGTGGGAGTTGTGGCTGAGGAATGGTTGTACAACTTTAACATCTCAATTCACCTGGCACAGCTCCACATCTGGCTGCCTCTGCACGGGCTGTTTCTGTGTGCTCCCAGCCCCCACCAAGGGACCCCACACAGGAAAAATCCCGTGTGTTAAGGTCAGATGTGCTACCTTGGACTTTGATAGTTGCAGAGGTTGATGCGGTTCCGTGTTCGTTGGTTGCCACACAGGTGTAGATGCCGCTGTCCTGAGGCATCAGGTTGCAGATCTTCAAGGTGAGCTCTCCCGAGTCACTGTGGATGCAGGAAGCCCCAGTTATAAAGCTCTGCTTCACTTGCTAATGGTTTTTACGTAGTTCCTGTCCTGTCCCATTGCAAACACATGTGCACACAAATCCTGTTAACTCATTTGAAGGAACATCCCTCCAGAAATCTGGTGCCCAAGTAAACCCCTTCATATGTCAGGATTTGGCTGTTATTAATGAAACCTTTGAGCAAAGCTTTGGTCCAAGTTGCCTGCCAGGCAAATTCATTGTGGCCTAGGAGATGTGAAAGATCACTCAAGCAGCAAGCAGTCCAGGAGCTGAACATTGCCTGTGCCTGTCCAGAGCTGGATGCTTTAGACTCATTATATCTGGAAAGATTTACCCATGCACATCTTTCCTGTCTTGGAAGATGGTGAGCTGCTGTGCCTCTGCAGAGAAGTCCAACACGTACCAGACAAACTGGGCTTCCTACAGATGCAGGAAGCAGTCACACAGCACAGGGTGACATTTCCAGGGAGCTTCAGACCCCTGGAGCATGTGCCATTGATCTGACACTGCTGCCAGGGCCCCAGCTGGAAGGCTGGACATCTTGTAACAGCCAGGGATAAAGAGCACAGCACTGAGTTCGTGAGACACCCTCAGTCTTTGGGCCAATCTGAGAAAATAAACAGCTCTGTGGAGTCTCATGAATTTATAGGAGGTCTGTTCATAGTCACTGCTGTTTGCACACTTCAGTCTCCAATATGCAATTTGAGGGAGCTGGCCTGAATTAAAGGATTTTGCTTGTGCAACTGTTTTAGCTGTACTGGAGACCCAGCTTAGAGCCAACAATAAGTTCCCTTGATGGCAAAAGTAGGCTAGTTCTTGAATACTTAATCTGTCGGGAGCTGCAGAAGGATGTGGTTGCTGGGATAACTGTCTGGACACTGCAGCTTTTGCTGGTCTGACTGAGCTGGTTTAAAACAGGACAGAAATACCCCCTCTCCCTGAAATCCAGACACTCATGCCAGCAAGATTTGTAAGAGCCACTGATCTGCTGGGCCTCTGCTTGGCAGGCAGTGTCTTCACTGGGAAGAGTATTTGAGTAACAAGACAATACAAGTGCTGATAGTGCACAGGGAGCCAACACAACAGGCAGAGGACTGTGATGAAAACCAGAACCCTGCATGGAAATATCCCCCCATCCCAAGCCCAGCCAGAGGCTGAAGATAAGGCACTAGGAGATCTACTGAGCAATAGCTAAAGACAATTTTGGATGCTCTCGGGCAGCTGCACAAGCCAATGGTCTCTGAAGGAATCTCTTGATCAGATGAAAGGGTTTTTTTTTTTTAACTGAACATGTAAAATCCCTTCTCTCTTAGTGTTCTTTTTTCGCTTTCAGTGACTCTGTACTCCCTGGATTCATTTCAGCCTGAGCCAGAAGTGCTGAAAAGTTCAAATGAAAGATTGCCTCCTGGAGATTTCCACTGCAGTTTGGCCCAAATTGCTTATATAAGCTGCAGATGAGCATCCAGCAGCAGGCTGTTACCTGACCTGAATTCAACTCCAGATCTTTCTGAATCTTCCCAGTGCTTGTTGTAAAGATAGTTTTCCTCTCTGCTAGCCAAGCCAGGAACATAATGACAAGCATCTTTCTGTCCGAGCACAACCAGATGTAAGCCTTCCCAGGAACACAGGTGGGCTTCTTTAGGAACAGCTGAGGAAAAGCTCAGGAAAACTGCAACCCCACCTCTGCCAATAAGATGAGAAAATGCCCAGTGATAGGGGTATTGTAGGCTGGTGAGGGCTTGCTCTGCTTGACTCCCAAAGGAGATCATGGCATCAAACTCAAGCAGAGGAGCCCCAGCAGAGGCAATACTAGCCAAACTAATAGGTTGTAAACATTCTGGCTTCTGGCTTGCAGCTGGCTCAGGAAGTCTGTGGGAGCAAGCTCACATCTGCTAGCAGCATTTCGTGGATATACCCTACATCAGCTTGGGAAACAAATACAGCTACCCCAGCCCCGAAGTCTGACCCTTTCCAGCCAATGTTTGCTGCATGGATGTGCTGACATGCCATGCCAGACTTAATTAACTGCCTCCTAATGAATCTTGTAGCTGGGCTGGTGCCATATCTGAGGGTAACACGACCATCAGGAGCAGCTGCATGGGGATCCACAGGCAGGACCTTACCAGGATGACACTGTGTAAGTGGCCGTGCTGTTGTCATTGTCCAGAATGATTTGGTCTGGTCCTTTCCAGGTTATGGTTGGTTTGGGTCGCCCGCAGACTTTGCACTGCAGCATCACTGTGTCCCCAAGCAGGCAGGTGATGTCCACTAATGGCACAAGAAACTCTGGAGCCACTATAAAAAAAAAAAAACATGGAGACACACACACGACATGTCTTTTAATCTGCAGGTGAGGATGTCTTGAGTCTTACAAGGCTAGAGGATACGTTATAGGATGAACTATGGGATCTGGGTCCCAAACAGCTGGGAATCCTGGTATTATGTTATTCAAACTGCCCTCCAGTAAAAGCCAGCTGTCTACAGCTCAGAGAAGGAGGTAGAGGGAAGCGTCCATCCCCCAGCCCTGTGCTCTGGCAGGTGGGTGAGATTTTGAGCAGGCAGGTTCAGGGGATTCAGCCTGGCCTGTGGCCCCAGGCTGTCTAAGCTGAGCAGCCAGCAGGAAGCCTGCTTTCCCTGGCACTGAGCAGCAGAGAGCTGCCTTTGCTGCAAGTGCTGGTAGGTGCAGAGCATGCTGTGGCACCAGAGTAAATCACAACTGCAGCACAGCTGTCCTTAACTCACCTTCTTGGATGAAATTGGGGTTGATTATCTGAAAAATACAAAGAGATACGAGCATTTATTTCCTAGACAGTGACAAAGAGACATCTGTTTTCACAAGGCACTGTGGTGACTCTGACCAGAACTGCAGAGGCACCGCAGTGGCAACAAGCACCTTCTAACAACCAGGAGGTGCAGCGAGCTCTGGGGATAACACACCTGGGAAAGTAAATGAAAGCTACGGCTTCTCAAACCCTGATAAAGGTGACAGGCACAACACCAAGGCTGAGGAGGGTGGACGTGCTTCCTCTTTGCCTGGGTGATAATGATGAAGCCATTAACGCTTCTTCCCAGAGATGGTTTGTGCACCCCCTGTGCCAGCTCCAAACCTGTGTCACACAGCACCTGCAGTCACCACACACCTGAGGCATGGCACCAGCACTCTGGCCCCTAACCAGATCTGAGGAAACATCTTTTAACTTGTGCTCAGCTTCAGGAGAAAAAAGGTAAAGCACTAAACCATAAATACTTCATTATGCCCACTGTTGAGGATCAGTCCTGCAACAATTCTTGGTCTATTAACACGAGTAAAAATTCACTCATTTAATTGGACTGCTGGAAACTTTCCAGCTCGAAACTAGGTGTGGATAACTAGCAGTTATTTTATCTAACCAGTTAATTGATCAATTAGCAAAGACTTGAAAAGCTACCGTTACTCTATAGTGTCTATGTGCCAATGTAATTCTGGAAGCAAAGGTGGAAAAAGCAAAGACAATGCCACTAAGTTCTTATAGAATTGATCCTAACTACATTGTGGTGTACAATAGTATAGAGGTTTTAGCCTTGTGAACTGTTTTAATAATTTCATAAGGTCTTATTATTCAAATTCCATCTAATAATTTCATATTAAAGCACCATAAACACCAATGTGGTTTATCTTGCCTTAAATATCTTTGTTACTATTTATTTCAGAGCTATTTTGGAAGATGCCAATGAAGCAGTGACCTAATTCATGGCCTGCCAAAGCTGATAGGAGGTTTTTGCAGAGGCTCAGAAACCAGGCCACAAAACAGAAGCAATAACCCTTCAAAATAAAGTAGACACATCTTCAAGATTTATATTTACATTTTGGCTTTATAAATAGTTTTCCAAGGTCGATGGCTCAGGGTGCCATTCAAGGAGGCACTTGGGCACATTCAGGTTCATTTTGGTTTCACAGCTTTTCTTTATAGCCCCAGGCAAAGCTCTGGTGCCAGCACTGAGACCTCAGGGTCTGCTTTTCCCTACCACCACCACCACAAAGCCCAGATGAACCAGGCAGGACATGGAAAGCACAAAGTCCCTCTGAAGGGTGCAGCTGGGCACTGCCACATGGAGCTGCCAGCCCAGGCACTCAGGGAGCAGCATCTGCTGCTCCACAGGGTCCAGGACCCACACACAGCCCCCTGGGCCCTGCAGAGAGGAAGAAATGGTGGCATAGTGGGGTACTGGATGGAAAACATCCTCTCTTCTGTCTGTGCATGTGAAAAAAAGAGAGCTGGATCTTGGTGATTAAGTTGTATCTCTCACACAACACAGCAAAGGAAGAAAAAGCTGTTCTGTGGATAACCATTGCTTGCCACTTTCACTCACAGACACCATCTACTCTTGAGCTGAGTAACCCCAGGCACCAGCTCATTTGCACATACATCTTCATTTTTGTGTTTGGCTTAACTGAAACATCCATTCTCCAAACCTCTCCCCTTCCTTCCCTGCAGCATGCACTAAATTCCCTTATTATTCACTGATCTCCATCCCTGTAGGATTAGAGATCAGGAGAAAGAAACACTCGTTAACACTTTATATTAATTTTGTAACTTTAAAGGATTCATTAGAAGAGGCAACTACAATGATGAATGCAATGGATATCCCTATGAATAAATAATTGTACATTTCCAGTGACTTCCAAGGTACAATAATTTATAATAATTGCCTTACCAATTTTTTTTTTTATTGCCTAACCATGGGAATAGCAGAAAGAAAATTATCACTGCTACATAATATTGGAAGAGCCTGTGGGTAAAATTTACATTTTTTTTCCCAAAACTTCATCTGTTAATTAATCAAATGGTACCTAACAACATCTCCACAGCCACATCACAAATTTAGCCTGCTGTAAGCTTTGAGAAAAATAAAAGTCTGTCTGCACGAGAACGTTTAAGTGATTTAATGCATCATCTTATTAGGGAATGGGATTTCTTCTGCTTTGAAGGAGGGTGTCAGATGATGGGGTGAGAAGGGCAGAAATGGGAAAGCAAAGGTTCACAGCCAGATCTGCATCCAGGGGCCGGCTTGGTTCACACATCTGCTCCCAGGCCCCGGGGCTTTGCTGCCTCTCCCTGCAGGCTGGCCAGGTTCCTGGGCTATGGATGGATGGCAGGAGATGGCAGCCTCCATAGAGCCCTCCTAGATTAAGTGCAAGGCCTTTGGGGACAATTTCTTCATTTTCCAAACAGGTTTTTAATCCCCAGGGGTGGAGAAGGGGAGTTCCAGAGCATGTCCTCACTGCCCTCAGAGGATGGGAGCTCATGTGCTTCTTCTCCACACAGGCTCCTGCTGGTGCCAGGCCTGGATCCCCTCATGGATACACTTGCCCACTCAGTCTGCAGCAGTTTGAATGAGGATCTCCCAGCCCAGCCCTCAGCTGAGCGCCCCTGGCCACGGTGGCCATGAGCAGGGGAAGGTGGCCCAGGGTCTCACGCTGACAAGGGCTCCCTGAAGAAATCCCAGCAAACACCTCCTGCACCAGTGAGGCTGCCAGTCTGGCTGTGAGAGGACAAACTCATGGGGGTGGAGCTACCCAGCACAAGAACTCCTCACTCCATCTTCAGTGTCAGCCCACAGCATGCAAACACAAGCCCTAAGGGGATCAAACTCAGTTCACAGTGCACATAAGAAACACAGCCAGGCTCTTTCCCTTGGAACATAATTTCAGTTGAGATGAGGTAGATTTTTTTTTTCATTGGATGAAATACCTGTTGCATGGCCCAGGGCAGGTGAAAATTTGTAAGGTCCCCTCTGTGGCCAGGAGAGTTTGTTTTCCATATAATGATATCTGAAAATGGAAATCCTACACAAGGTAACAAAAGGCAGAACATGAAACGGCCTCTGCTCAAGTGATGTGGGGTCTAACACTGACCAGGCAAAGCCAGGCAGCTGGAGGGATGGGGGCGAGATAAAGGAATGGGAGGACAGGTCAGGGTTATTCAATAAAAAGCCAGAAATAGACCTTGCTTCTCCTTCTTCCAGTGCTGTTTCAGGGCTCAGACCAAGAAAGGCACATAAAGCACATACCTGAATGCCTTTGGGGACCTGCAGGGATCTAAGTGACTTAGATCTAGGTCAGTTAAGTGTAACTCAACAGTCAGGCTTTAGAAAAGCAGCATGGGTGCTTCTCCAGAAACTCAGTATTTTGCAGTATTTTTCCTGGTTTGTGAAGCTCGTGTTATAAAGACAGAAAGGCATCTGCGGCAGTAGATGCAAAGCCCACTTGCAAAGCAACTCCAACCACCCTAATTCTTAGCATAATCTTATCTTTCACTTGTGCACACATGCTTTATCTGGTGGGAGGGAGAAGCCATCCTGCCACGCCAATGGCCAGTCCCAAAACACTCTGCAAGCACAGCTCGGCTGCCTGGGAGGGTTCTCACCTTGGCCAGGCTGTGTTTCTCCACTGCAGGGGTGTCCTTGCCATGCCTACCCCACTTCCCTGCAGGGATCACAGCCAGCCCAGACACACCAATGCACAGAAGGGCCCAGGGGATGTCCAGATTTTTCCAATGCCATGTTTCAATTCCATTTTAAGGGAACATATCAAAACCAGGAGTGAGAATATTTATTTTTCCCCAAAGCTTAGGAATAGGCTGCAAACCAAGCCCTCTGTAACAAGGTCGGTGCTTCATCTAAACAGCAGAGGGCATGTTTACTCCAAGACAAGCAGCTGAGCATTTTGTAAACATTTCATGGCACCTCTTGGTCACTGAGTTAAAATAAAATACTGACACATTTGCATGTACTGGTAGCAGAGTCAGCAGCATGTTCCTTGCTACCTCACTCAAAACCAAAAATTACAATTCTCTGAAAAAAAAGAAATTAATTAATTAGAGAGAAATTAGGTGAACTCTAATTTTTAGGAAAATATCTATCACCCATCTCTGACTAGGTCAACTTTACTTTGAAACTTTTGGGGTGACAGGCTCACAGTGTCACCAACCTCCCCTCCCCCAAAAAAAGAAAAAAATTACCAAGAGAAATTTCTTGATAAAATGAGCAGATAAGGATCCCACCGCAGATGGATAGATGCTACCAAAGGGAAAATCTAATTTAAAATGGCATCTGATGAAGCGTCCCATGGCATCAGCCTTTTGGCAGGGATGGGAGATGCCTTCTGGCCCAGCATGGATGGGCCTGGCTGCCTTTGGGACTGATGGGGAAGGCACAAGGGATGCTGTACAGCATCCATGCAGTGCAGAAGCCCTCTTGCCCTCCTCATGTTCTTGCTGCCTGGCCCTAATGGCTGGTGGCTTCCATGGCTGAGCCTGTGGGATGTCCCTGGCGCTGCATTGTAGCATCCTACACCTTCCTGCAGATGAAATAGGTCACTTCTTGCTTTTTCAAGAGCTAATCCACCATGTCTGTGCTGCTGGCTCAGGCCATGTCACACCTGATGAGCCACCTTCCTGGTCTGTCTGAGCAATCCCTGGCCACTCAGGGCAGCAGGACAGCGGGAAACACAGGGAAGTTCTCAGGATTGTACTCATTCACACCATGATGACAGGCCAGGAAAGGCTTTCTGACCAGTATTGTCCAAGATTTTGCCAAGAGAGTGTTACAACTACCCTGGAGATGGACAACCTCAGGCAGGGGCTGAAGGCATTTGCCTAAAGCACTTGGGAATTCTTGGCCTGAGCTGACTGGTGACTTGGAGCCAATGCTGTATCCACCACACTATTACTTACTCAACCACGTGGACTGTGGGGGTGCTAACACAGTATTCTGCCACAGTGGGTGTTTCCTAGTGCTTATCTTGGTCTAAGTGTCTCTGAGTAGTTCTTGACATGCTAAAATGTCACAACTGAAAAGAAAAGATTAAGAAGGCCAACGTACGTACCTTGGCAACAGCTCAGCTCACTAACCTAATGATGGCACTTCCATTGGCCTGGGCTTCACCTCTGCTTTGCACAGCTGAGGCACTGGAACCAACACCAGAGGCTCAGTGACAGACGTGTGTGGGCCAGCAGCACTTGTAACACTGCAGCTGGAGCTGTGCAAAACACCTGGAGCCATGTCAGAACCCTACACCTGAGGCCCATCCCAAAGCTGGGAGGAGCTGCTGCTGGATTTAGTGAGGTTTAGCTCAGTCAGATCTTCTGACTGGTGGAAGAACATTCCCTTAGACAAGAGAGGTAGTCCAATGGGATCTGCAGAGCTGCCTCGTGACCCCCTCAGCAATACTGCAACCCCATGAGAGTTCCTACATGGAACTGTAGGACAATTAGTTGTGTCATTGTCCAGGACCCCAGACTTGGGTGTGGATGATATTTGCTGATTCACAAGGGCATACATCTTCCCAGAAGAGGAGTTGCCTGTCCCTGTGCAATTAGCGATAGACATGTGGAAAGAGTCTCTGATCATCCATAAGTGTAGGTTACTCCTATCACTCATGTGATACACATGGCCCTTAAGTGCCTGCTCTACACTCACATACTTAATGGGTGAGTTCGTGCCTTCTGTTTTATGAAACTACAGCACAAAGCAGAAAACTAGGGGAAAAAACCAAACTTCTTTTCCATCTTTATGCACGTTCATTACATATTAATAAACAAAGAGGAAAAAAAATGGTCACCAAGAGATGCTATTTCTGGTCAAAGCTACAATGAATAGGAAATTCTCCAAGGCCTGTGTCAGCGAAAACGCAGTAGTGGAATTTTAGCTCTTTTAAACAGTCACCCAGAATTTCAGTTTCCTGCTCTCACAATATATGCCTTCCACATTTCTTTCTTTGTGTCCCCTTGAAACAAAGGCAAAGTGCTTCCAGAAACCTGGAATCTACTGAATGGAATCCACTGTGGTATTTCATAAACAGCAAACAAAGTGAGATCTGAAAGCCCACAGAAGCTGTGGGACTTCATGGGTACTATGCCCAGCTTACTGACTTCTTGTGCAGCAAGTAAGGTGGAGATAAATTGCACCCACGTTTCCAGGTAATTAATATTTCTGCTTTGCCTTTAGAGACTGCTCCCTGTTCCAGCAGTGGGTGCACGTTCTCATGCACGAAGGGAGGAAGAGGGATGTCAGGGGTGACAGTCCTGTAGGAGAAGCCAGGTGACCTGCCCTGTAATTACCTGGCTGTAATGATGACTCCACCTTAATGACACAGGAAAGGCACCTCTGAGTGTTGATGGCTGGGACACAGCTCTTCTGCCAGCACTCCCAGCACCTATAAAACCCCTCACGAGCCTGGCCAGGTGTGAGGACAAGGTGTTCCCTGTCCTTGGGCAGTCAGTCACGTTGTCTCCAGCTGCCCTGGGAAGTCATCAGTGGATGTTCCACCCAGCAGGGAAAGCAAAACCAGGTGAGATGTGGATGTTCTCTGCACACACAGGCTGGGCTGGAGGGATAGTACAGGTCTGTAACTTATCTAAGCTCAGCACAGGAAGCCTAGAAGATCGATGAAGCCCTGAATCAGGCTCTGGTGTTGGAATTAGCTTGTTTTGCCTCTGATTTTATGAGAAAAGACTTTGGCCTCCCAGGCTGTAATATAGCCCATTTATTGTAACACGTTCGAAAAGCAGAATCAAAACACTCATAATGAAGGGAAAGGGAGAACAACCGTGGCTTCCAGTAGGTGAATACCCCAGACCTTTACAGACCAGATTTCCCCATGGCCTCTTCTAGGGCTTCACCAGCATTTTATGATCCCGCCCTTGCTCTGCTTTCTCCAGATGATTCCATTTAGTTTACACTGGGTATCAGCAATCCCTTCCCCCCAGCATTTCTTAGCCAGACCAACGAGATAATCACACTCAATTCTGGCTGCAGATGTACTAAAACCAGCACAAAGCAAGGGCCGTGCTGCTCCTTGCAGGGCAGTGTGACCTTAGTAAGTCACCCCCACAACTGTTCTCTTATTTTCTCTTCCTCTGCCATTTTAAATATTTGCTCAGCCCCAGAGAGTTTTGCCAGAAGCAAACTTGAGCTTTCCAAGCCATGAGGAACACTGTGGCTTCTGGGGACTGCAGTGCAGTGGCACTGTCACCTCCAGTAAGTGACCTGGGAGATGCAGGATGGGGCTTTCTGAGTGTAAACAGAGTCACACAGAAGGCACACAGTTACTCCCCCAACAGCAGATTAATTCCATAGCTAAGACTTCACATTGGTGTCTTTTGGTTTAAATGGAAAGGCTTCTTTTCTCCTGAACTTCAGAACAGTAGACTGTACCATGGTAAAAACCCAGATCAAGCCATCAAAAAGACTAGAAATGCTGACAGTGCAAGGACTCAGATACCTCCCACTGGAAATTCGAAACCATCTCTTTTTCCTCCCACTGAACAAAGTCAAACCACAGAAATCCCCTGCAAAAGAACAGTGATTTTCACCCAGCTCTGCACAACCACCTGTGTCTCAGCCACCTGTTGCTCCATGGGGCAATTTTCAGTGAGTGAAAGCTTCCACAGACTCTCGTGTAATAATGGGCACAGCCTTATAACAAATACATACACTTCCAGTTGTTACCTGTGACTGGCAAAATGCTCTTTAAATGTAAACACACTCCTGAGAATAAAGCAGCTTTAGAGGTAAGGACTATTCAATCTCCAGGATGTCAGCTGGGTCAAAAGCTTTCCTTTAGTACACATCCCAACACAATTAAAATAAAAGCGAGCTTTCAGGCTTACAGCTTAGGTGGTGCACCTCAATACACCTCTCCCTCTTTTCATCCTCCCTTCAGGAGGAAGATCAGCTTTCTTTTGCAGGATGTTTATAGTGCAGCCTGGATGACAGCATCCGGGAGATCTGCTAGGACAGAGATATCTCTGTTCTCCAGTGACCTGTCCTGTCATCACCACAAAATCACCCTCTCTCTGAACCGTAACTTTGCCTGTTTCAGCAGGAACCTCTTCCAGCCTTGGAACAATGTACAGAAATGTTTTGTGTGGTCACTATAAACAGGGGAAAAAAAAGGATCCTGCTAGATCTTAATTGAGGAGAACCAGATACATAACTCTTCATCATTTTAAGCTCTTTCAGGCTCTCTCGATAAGGCACTCCACTAGAACTGGTGGTTTCACACTGGAAAAACAGTATTATGTACCATAATTTGGGTCCACCTATCTGCATCAGCCTTGCCTGAGATACAGGTACATTCACACAACTGGTTTTACCGTTCTCCTTCAGTACCTTGACAGAAATGCAATTCCCACTCTGCTAAGAGAAAAAGGAAACGTTGTCTTTTCTGATTTTCGAGATAAAGTGCTGGTTGTGGTACAACAACATTTGCTGCAGGATTTACAACACCGGCCTGGCTGGCAGCTCAATACACCGGCAGTGTATTGCCAGGGCAAGGGGTGTTTTTAGTATAGAAAGGTGCCACATTTATCAGCAGCTGACCCACTTGCATTATTGTTGGAATGAGGTCCCAGGTGGGAAATAGAGACTGAGGGTGGCTATGGGAGCCTCCAGCTCAGCAAGAGCTTGTTACTGAGCTCCCTCCACTGTTCCCACTACAAAAGAAGCCCAAACTCCAGGTCAAGGCTTGGCAAAACCAGAATTGACACATTTTGTGACTCACACTAAATTGGCACACACGTCTGCAAGCAACACGGACCCACCAACTCCCCTTGCAGCAAAGGTATTTCAAAACAGACACATGTTCTTGGGAAAAAATAATCACAAGGATGATTGTCTCTACCTCCATACTAGTATTGGGGTCAAGGTCATCACACTCTGATTCCTCTGAGCTGTTTGTCTCCTTGTTTGGCAGCATGAAGAGGAAGAAAGAGAACAAGAGATTAGAAAAGAGATTGGTTAGTCAGGGCGGAGCAGCACAGTTGGGAGCAGCATGGAAATGGGTAACAGTAGGGAAAATGCTCCTAAACCACAAACAAAAAACAAACCCACATCAAAACAAGGGAAGCAAAGGCAAAGACATGCTTTTGCCAGAGAAGCAGCAGTGATTCTGCAATTTGTTCAGGTAGTGACAAGGAGGAAGCAAGAGGAGGAAGAACTGTGCCACCATGCTGGAGCAGCCACTTCCCTCGGGCCCAGTCCTTCCTCGTCCAGAGGGTTTCAGGGCGCCCGGGATGCAGTGTCAGAGCTCCTCCCTTTGCACATGCCAGGGCTATTGCACCAGGCCTGTAAGGCACAAAGCCTCTGCAAAGGAAAACACAATCATGGGCTCTCCTGGAGAGGGGTGGATCCAAAGGACATGCTCGAGTGCTTTCCTGAATCAAGGCTGGGCTTTGGTTGTGTCAAAATCACAAGTGTTTGCTTGCCTCTGTTGGGAGGGAAAGCCCCAGATTAGTCCTGAGCAGGCCTCATGGTCGGTTTAGAGGGGATGGATCCTCTGAGTTGGAGCACAGTAGTCAGGCACCCAGAGCAGAAGATGGAGCTTAACCCCACAGTTCTGAACCTTTTCCATACTGGGAGATCTCAGAGAAAGAGAGAGAGACGCAGACACACAGACACACACACACACACAGACACACACGAGACCTTCTCCTGGCAAGACAGAGTCAGCAGCTCTGCCCTGTCTGATAACATGGAAAGAAAAAGGTCATTGAGACCATCTCCCTAGACCAAAAAGTTAAGAATCCCCAGGTTGGGAACCCCTTATCTTAATATCTAGTGAAATATTGACCTAAAGAAAACTCAGCAACTTCAGCAAGGCCATTGGTTCACCCAGTGGCTTTCTCACTGCTGCAGCAGCTCTGATGAAGCTGCAGACTTGGCTAGATCAGAGGTCAGTAAATCACTAATGTCCTAATTTTAAGTTATTTAACCATGTATATAGTTGGGTTTCTTAATGTAGATTACTTACTTGAATGTGGGATGCCAGGAAAAAGAAAACAAAAAACAAAGACTGCATTTTATCTTGCATGCAAAAATCCTGCTAAAATGGATACTACAAAAAAGGAACAAAAAAAAGATAACTGAAGTTAAAAAAAAAGAAAAAAACAACAAAAAACCAAAACCCAAACTCAAAATTGCCGCCCCCTCCCTCTCTCAGGAGAGGATGCTACAGGGGGTGGAAAGGATGGGAAGCAGGAGAGCAGCACAGAGCTTTCAGATGGCCTTACTCACTTTAACAGAGACTTTGTTCCCCAGAATATCCTTGGATTTACGTGGCCCATTGGCTTCATTTTTGCCACTGCTCTCCTTTTCCGCCCGCTTTCTCATGCGCAGGGTATGCCATGAACATGACTTCCTGTTGTACCAAAAAACGCAGCAGTCAAATGGCAAATCATAGCAGGAAGAAAGGTTTTGGAAAGGGGAACCAGCATCCACATTTGCAATTACTGCAATTCCCTAGAAGGTGAAAGCCACCGGCAGGCAATCTGCCTGTCTCAATCTCAGCAATGAGAGCTGAAGTTAAAAACCAAACCAAAGAGTTCTGCAAAGCAGATGTTGTGCCACACTTGCTGTTTAAATGCATGGAGCAGGAAAAAAATGTCCATGATGGAAGCACAGGCAACTAGAATTTGGTCATCTGGTTTCAGGGACTTTGTCTTGCCTTGCCACAAATAGAAATTTATTTTAATTTTGCTACATTTAAAAGACCAGTTTGGTCCTCAGTCTTGTTGGTTAAAAGCAGTGTAACAAATATAAATACGTAAGAATGGTCCTAATAGATTACTCAGTACTGCAAATGAAAAAAAAATTAAAAATTCAAGTTGTTGCTCACTACATGTTGCTCAGAACACAAACAGCTCAATAAATAGGAGCTGCATTATTAATTTTCCAAGAGATAAGTCATTTCCTAGAATGATAAGCTCTGCTGTGCCTCTCAAGACCAAGAATTTCCCATTTGACTTTGCCAATCCAGTTAAAGAGGACATCAGTCAGCCCATGGGTTTTGGCTAGCATCACAGCACGCACCATTTCCAGTAAATTTTTCACCCCTTATTACTGCTCCTATGACCTTATTCTTGGAAAAAAATAATAAAAGACCAATGTCACCCTTTGGAAGAGCAATGCTGTGTTGACAAGAGAATTGCGTACCAAAGCAGACATAAGAAATTAAGAAAAAACCAAACAGTTCTTGATATGGATTTCATTTGGTTTAAATAGTGAATAGTGGACAGGTTGGGGGGGAATTTGGGGAGGGGTATGTTGTCCAAAGCATAAAGCTCTCAAAACAGCAGTGTGATGAGCCGGGATCCAGGTTCAAAGCATCTGCCCACCTTTAAGTCATGCAAATTTGATTTGCATGTTTAAGCCCAATGTTTGGCACATGTCACGTCTACAGTACCTTGACACATTTTACAAAGGAAGTTGTATGAAATCCAGGGATCACCTGTGATGCCAATAAAATGCAGTATGTTAGCAAGGTAGGACCCAAAGGATGCCCCACACAGCCGACGCTCCCCCATGAACACTGCGTCTGACTCCTAAGCGTTCCCTGCTTTCACCTCAGCACCTGATGGCAGCTGCACAATAGCTCAGGTAAAGAACAAGCAAAGGCTAATGCTGCCACAAGACTGAACTGGGTCATGACAACTGCTTTTGCAACCAGGATTAGAGTCTGCACTAACTCAGCCTGCACGGGCAGTCGTGTCTGGGCACAGGGAGCACCAGAGCACCCTGCACGGCTCGGACAGGCACTGAGTGCTGACTGGGATTTGGGCGTTTCTGGAGAAGGTCCAAATGAGGAGTGCAGAGCAGGGGAAGTTATCCAACACTTCAGGACTGTTATGTTTTCCTTTAGGATATGTAAGAGTCAAGAATATGGCTGATGGGACTCCGTGACCTATCGGTGAATAATTCATGGTGCCAACACTGCTGGATTGACCATGTTTTGTGTACAGTATTTGTCACAGAAGAAACAGTTTTATTACTTAAACTAGTCACTGTGGTCTGGCAGACTAGATAGGGTTGAAGATAGCACGGCCCCAGGTTGTTTTTTACTCATAGGACTCCTATTATTCAAGCATGTTTTTATTTTCAGGGTTGTTTTAGCTGTTTGAGTCTGAAAACATCATTTAGGACTTTAAATCTCACTGCAGTGAGAAAGAGAGAAGTGCAATTCACGTGTTTTTCAATTTTGTTATGCCTTCCTGGCCACAATTCATCCACCTACAGAATTTGATGCAGAATTTTACTGTACAGCTGCCATGAAATCAGTCTTCACCAGGAGTCTGGTACCGTGGATGATTCTAAGGGCACGTGGTTGCATATTGTGGCTAGAGAGGAACCCGGGAATGGCCGTGGCAGATGTGCAAGAGATGTGCCAAGCAATTCCTTTGGCTTAACATGCAATTCCAGGTAGCATTCATTACTGACTGACAGGTAAAGTCATCATTTCTCTTAACTGAAACGGCAGCAGAGATCAAGTTATTATTTTTAGTGAATCTGTCACAAAATCTTTCCTCGTGTTCAATTCTACACCTTGAGGTATTTGTGTAAGGTAACACAATTTGTAGCATACATCATGCATTACCATCTAGTCATTTTAGATGTTAAAAGAAATCAACAGGTATTACTGAAAAGAGGGTTGTACCTTCTGTATTTAATACCAAAAAACCACTTTCTTGCATTAGTCATTTCAGACTGACAAATTTCTAAAAATCAGAAAAGAAAAATATATATCCACACATTTGTTAAATAAGCAACAAAATATTATAAACAAAATTAAAACCAAAACAAAACAAAATCAAACAAAACAAAAAAAAAGGGTCAAACTAATTCTTCTACCTCATTAAAACATGCTCATGGTGAAAATTTATTTTACATATTTAAAATAGTACATTTAAAATTAGTTACATTACAGGTACAATGATGAACATTGCGACTATCCGTTATATTGCACAACCTGACTTCATCAATATGAGTTTGTTTCTTCTTTTTTTTAAATAGTGCAAAATACTTTATACAGGAATGTACTTGGATCGGGGTCTTGCAAACCAAAAAATATATTACAAAAGTTACTGCAAACAGAAAAAAAAACCCCAAAACAAATGGAAAAAAAAAAAAAGATACAAGCTGTACAAGGAAATTGCCATAGACAACAAAATCTCTCCTCCTTGAGAAGCGAACCTCAGTCCAACACAGAGCCTGGATTTTTGTGGTTTTTTTGTTTATCTAGATGCTGTTATAACCAATATATAGATTAGTAACTTAATACAACATAAATATAAGTCCAGTCCAAGCAGGTCCATGTTGGTGTAAAATGGTATCACGTAAAGCATATCTTTAACTGTCTATGGTTTTATTTGTCTCCAAAGTATAAACAAAATCCCACAAAATGAAAATAAGCAAAACCCGAGCTATCCACCATGGCTGCCCGACGCTGCGGATTGACCACTCAGCTTGTTCCAATGGCACTGTAGATAAAAATCAGCAGGATTTCCCTACCATTTGGGTTTGTTTATTTTTATTTATTTATTTTATTTTCCTCAAAAAATCCACATAGTGCTCCCAGCGAAGCCAATATGGCACTTACTTGATGCTTCCATCGCTATTATCTGTGGTGGATTTAGGGAGGGGAGCCAAGATACTGCCAGGGATCCATCCTTCAGCGGCCGGAGAGTGGTCGTTTGCGGGCTGGTACACCAGGAACATGTTCTGCTGGTTGATAGCAAGGATCTGAACCACCTCTCCTTGATTCACACAGATCTCATCCTCCTTCAGTGCATAGTAATCTTTAATCACCACCATGGAAGAGGTCCCATTGCACCCTCCCAAATCAGTCTGAAAACGGACACAACACAAACCGGTGAGCGGCCGGCGCGGAGGAACCCGCCCGTTCTGGCAGCGACCCCACTACTTCCTGTCCAGCCTAACCAGACCAGGGAAAAAGACACAAAACACTTAGAAGTTCACATTGGCAGAAAAGGATTTCAAGGATCTGAAAGGTGGCAGTAACCTAATACAAACCAGTTTCACATCAGACTTCAAAGCCGCTAACAGCTGTGCCCCTGGGAGTTCTCATCTGGAGGGTGTTACAGATGAAGGGTCTGTGCTGAGCCAAACGGGGAGAAAGACCAACGATGCTGAGGGAACACTCACAGTTCAATATAGGTCATATTGAAAGTGACTTTGGTCAACCTCAGCCAGCAGCAGGGTCCAAACACGGCTGGTGGCCACTGACTCTTTGGTGGTTTGTGTGCAGCGCACACGTACGTACCCAAGTTATAAGCCTTAGCTGGTACCCTGCAAGCTGTTATGTGGGGAAAGGTCTAAACTCTTCCCTACCATAGACTTTTTCAGGAATGGGTGGTTAATGGATATTAGAGAATCCTGAATATTGCTTCTGCCAGTACTGCAAATGGATATCTAGTTCACCAGATCTGCAAACACAGTGCCCTGAAAAACATCGGGATCAGTGGTCCAGGGTCAGGCTCTGTCTCTGTTTCCCAGATGAAGTGCCATCCATGTGGATGCCAGGGCTTTTGCATGAGCTGTTTAATCCCAAATCACACGTTACCCCATTGCTTCAGTACGTTGATTCCTGTTGACCTGGTTAGCTGCTAATCAAAGCTAACATCATGGATCACCTGTGGTATAAGAAATGGGCTGTGAGATCATGTTTTATCAGATGAGCTCAGTACCTTGCTTTGTTCATACTTGTCTCCGGGCTGTGAGTGCTCATACCCTGTGCTGCCGTTGGAGGTAGGTATCTTCAGGGGTGGGAGAGATGGGTTACGGCTTGTAGCCTTCAAAGGCTTCTCAGACCCTACTGGAATAGAAGAATGGGGCCTGGTGTTGGGCTGAGGGACCCTGCCAGCCTGGGGCCGCAGCACCGCTGAGCTGCTCTCCTTGCGTTGGTACTCGATGGGCGACTGCAGCGCTGCAAGAGAGGACAAGAGTCAGCCACAGGCTCCCAACAGCCTGGCCAGGGGCTGCAGAGGTGTTCAAACAGGTGGGATGCTTCAAACAGAACAGACTCGTACCCTGCAAACCAAACAGAACAGGAGACGTCGCCCATGGAAGCACACAGCGCGTTCATGGCTACACAGGACACCAGCGTGTTACACTGTGCTGTGCATGACCTGAACACAGCATTTCGTGCTGATGTGAAGAACAGCTTCTCTAACCTACACAGTGAGTAGGCTAAAATGTTTGCCATTTAAAGCATACATAATTGCATTCATTTTCTTTGAAATAGCACAAATTAATCACATCCAGCAGTCAAAATAAATGACAGCCTGACTAAGAGGTGCACAGCACATTTACAGTGAATTTTGCTAACATCAGAAAACACAGGTCAAGACCTCTAAATCTCATTTGCATATTCCCAAATACTCTTCAGACGTGATGCACTGCAACTTGGGTCTCAATGTGCTTTCCACATTAACTTTGGTTCAAGAAACAGCTGGAACTGGCCAGCAAGTGAGGAAGTATAGATGGCACCAAGACATTAATCCCAGCAGTCCAAACCTCTCCAGAAAACACCCAACAGGCAACACTAAACAGCTTCATTACTGCAAAAAAAATCATCTGCTTATGAGAGTAGATTTTATAGTCATGGAGAGAGCTTGCACTGGGAAAAGGGAGGATGAAAATTCCAGATCATAAAAGAATAAATAATTTGTTATGTTTGGAGAAGGGATCAGGGCTGGGACTCCCAGTGAGCAGATTTGCTGGGCTCAGGCTACCAGCCCCAGACCTATGGGCTTGGTTTTTTGCATGTCATGTGGCTTTAGCAGATGATTTATAGTCAGTTAATACTGCGTACATGCACCAGACTAAACCTACTGGAATGCAGAGAGACTAGTCTAGCAAGAGGCAGACAGAGGACATAATGTCACGGCATCAGCCCCACCAGGGAACCACAACAGAAGGAATGTCTTTCCCAACAAGATGAAAAGGAAAGAAAAACAGAAAAGCTCAGCACCATACAGCACTCTCCAGCACTCCCCTTCCAGAGAAAGGCAGGACAACTCAAGAAACCACTTCATACTAAAGAACAAATGACTTAAAAGAAAAGAAAATCAAGGAGGATGCCAGATCACCATTTTCTTCAAAAGGACACAGACATAGATCCATAGCAATCTGGAAGATTACTTGGCTCTAAAACCTGTGTGGTGACCCATGTCACAAAAGCAGATTGCATTTATGCCACAGTGACTGCCAGTTTCACTTGCTTAGTTCAGCTGCAGCTGGAAATGGTTTGGTCCTGCTGCAGACCAGCCACAGAGGGCAAGGAAGGCTGGGGAGAGCTTTGACAGTGATTTTGACAGTGACATTTTTCTATTGTATACAGTAGATTAGGCTGTAAGGTCTTTAACAGTAAGACTTGAATGGATACTTATCAATCTAGCTTGAAACAATCTACCGTACTCATTAAAGAGTATTTAGCTGAGTGTCCATTTCTGACTGCTAATTCCACCATGAACTATCACAGTGATGCCTGGCTTCCAGCCTCCTGTTAAACATCTCTCAGTATTCTTCTGGCAAAAGCCAGTGTCCATCTACTTGCATGTTCTCTTTCTCTCTCAAATTCCCCCCCACAAAACACGATAAAAAAAGGTACAGATGAATGGCATTTTCCTTATGAAACATGTCCAGCAGGGACACAATTTCTTTACAGCTTGCTTCCTAAAGAACAGTCACAACAGCCCATCATTTGATGCACAGCCTGCTTCTCAAGCTAAGCAGCTTGTACTTTTCCAAGAAAAAATATGAAAAACTTGAATAATACAGTTTTACATTAATGAAGTTTGGATGCAAACCCCATGCTTTGTACATAGCCCCTACTCTTTAGGACTTCCCTGGTGAAGAGAGAAAAATCAGAGACAGCTTGGGCAAGAACTCACAGGGAATATTTTGTTATTAAGTTTACGCAGCATTGGCTCAGTATGGATTTAATATGATTTTAAGGGCAGAAAACATCTGCTTTAATGAAATGCAAAGCTAAAGAACATATTTAAAGATTAGTCAGCCTCAATAAGATTACATTCTAAAAGCCACTTAAAATGTTCTGGACTGGACAAGCTCTACTGGATACAGTATAATTTTCTTGGATCTTATTTACAGTTTTAAGGTAAATCCTTAAGCTTGTGTTTTAATATAAATCTATTTTTACTTTTGCTTTAGAGATAGTGATGATTATGTTCCTAACCCATCAAATTGCTTGCTGGCCTTATAGAAGGTAGGCTGAATAGGGACTGTGAAGATGCCTCAGTAGAAAAAAGAGGCTCACAGGGCAGTAAGTCCTATGAACATAAGAGGGAATACTTAAAAAATAAAAAGAACAAGCAAGAAAGATACGGAAGGGACAGAAAAAACCCACATTAGTGCCTGTGGAGCTCTCACAAGGCTTTTTAAAAAAAGTCTTTAGCTAACTGTTAGTGGAACTTATTTTTATTTCAATAATTCCTCAGTCAAAGCCAACTGCACTGACATAAACCCATCAAGTTTTGGTACCAACTGGTCAGACTGGAGAACCTGGACTCTTCATCTCGCCAATGTATTTAAGGAATCATTTTACAATGGTTGTATGAGGCCATTTCTATTCCAGGTCATGAAAACCCAACACCAAGTTGTAGCATCATGAGTGAAATAGATTTCCCTTCTCAGCTCAGCCATGGATTCTGAGCTGTCACAAACAACTTTTGCATGTAACCCCTTCCCACTTAACTTCTGAAAAGTAAAATTAAGCTGAATTAAAATTTTTAAAACCTCCACATTCAAGAAAAGGGAACCCTTGCTTTGATGTGAACTGAAAGAGCCTCTTCCCATTTTGCAACAAAAAATCCACAAAACCAAATAACAAAACCTAAAAATAAAAAAAAAAAATCTAACATATTGTGCCAAGCCAAAACATCTTGATTCAAGCAAGTAAGTTTTATTATTGAACATGTATTAAGCTATTAAATATAGAACTCTAATATAAGCTCTATAAAATAAGCTGGTTTGAAATGAATAGTGCAAAGCAATCTTGGAGGCATCCAAAGCAACTTTGTTGCTTCCAAACAAACAAAAGAGATACTATTTTTAGATTCTTTCCTAGTCCTGTTCCCTCCTCTTACACTCATCCACTCGCAAGCAAAAATTGTTAACTGAACTTGATTCTTCTGTATTTTCAAATTACACACTTTTGTTGATTGTGTGCGTGTCTGGTTTTTAAGAGTTTTTTTTTTTGAAACATAGCTTTAATTTGAAATATGATTTCAGACCACCTCAAATCTATTTCTAAAGCAAAGATAATACTTTGGAAAGGCCCCTGTTCATGCGCAGCTCCCATGGCTCCTAGGAGAAACAAGCCCTTGCCCTTGTTTCCTTGCCCTTTCCTTTGTTTTTTTCAATTGAAAGCTGCTGCTGCCCTGCAGAGCTGGGACCTGCAGGGGGGTGGATGGTGAGGCAGCCTTCATCCCACCTCACATCCTCAGCTGGTAGCACACAGGGATGTCTAGCAGGGGGTTCTTGGGGATAAGCCTTACTCTGAGCACATGGGAGATGCTGTGTAGATACAGAACCTGGCTTCAACATGATCTTGGGATGGCATCAGATTTAAGATCTCACTGTACAATGGAAAGCACCAGATGACAGAGCCCTGCAAACCCCAGTACAAAAGTACCACCAACAAAAGCACCACCCACGGGGGGACCTGAGGGACATGAACCCACCTGACAGATGCAGAAGTGGCTCAGGAATTTTCTCACACAGGAAACAAAGACATAAAGATTCTAAATCCCATTTCGCGTCACAGTTTGGGAAACAGAACGAAGACAACATACGTACCATTTAGGAAATCTCTCTGTGTGTCCAGGACCTGGTTGATGTCCTGTACCCAAGCTTGTTGAATTTCTGGATTAGCTGCCTGCAAAATGACTCTCTCTGATGTTTCCCGGCTCATTAGAGCAAACTTGCAGGGATCATTGTCCACATTTTCTTCAATGATAAGGTAGTTCATCTGAAACAAGCCAAGGTAAGCATGTTACAGGGAGCATGAGTTAACATTACACAAGAATCAAAACCGTTGTGAAATGCTCCTGAAAATAATTGAGTCCAAGAACAAACTGTTAGATCATAATCAGAAGAATTTGTCTCATCTAGATTTACCCAGATAAATCTAAATCTTAAATATGATGCTTAATAAAGCTCTGACAGATGTACCAGACATCCACCCGCCTTGTCTTGAATTACAGCTTCTATTTTAAGGTAACACAGACCTGACTGGTGGGCTTAAAATTTACTGTAACCCATAAATAGAGCAAAAATGTTCCTATTAATATGTTAATAAAGTCTGTAATTCCTCCAATTTAAGTAAGTGTTTATATTTCTTGTCCTCTGATAACAAAGTCTCAGTCATCTGTGCATTTTAAAAATATAATGGACTGTGCACAGGGATATAATAAAAAAAAAGAGCAATTCTCCCGTGATGCTCCAACAGATCTTATTTCTAGCAGATTAAGAGTCATCTGTGTGCAATCACTTCACTTGACTGTAGTCACAGATACTCTTTCTGGAAATCACATGGATGGCAATTTTGGCTGCTGTCCCACCCTTGTGAGGCTTCTGTTTAAAGTGTACTCATAACTTTAGCTTTTCCTGAGATACTGAGGGTAATAAAAAAGAATAGGTTGGCACAGCCTCCCAAAAAAACCAAGAGAGGGAGTGTCTTCATGTCAAAAGCAGACAGCTCTGAAGTCTAAGGCAGTAATGTCCCCTAGAATTCCATCTCCAGTTGCTCTGAGTATGTGTCAAGATATGGAGAGATCCACTCCACACCAGAATAATGTGCAGCATTCAAACTGCAAGATGGAATTAGCCTCTTCCTTTGCTTCTGGTGGTCCCTGTGAAGTTACAGTGACGTGCAGGACAAGGAAAGGGACACACGGTGAGCCCGGACAGTGCTCTTCCTCCTGATCTGAGCTCATTTTCCTCTGGTTGATAGCCAAACCAATCCTGGTATGACTCCAGGTAAAAGATGTGTAGGCCAGGGAACAATGTATAGAAATGTGTCTCAGGGAGATGCATTTGCCAAGGCTCCCACTTAGGTATTTTGAGAGCCTGAAAGGTGTCCAACTGAGAAGTATCCAAGAAGGGATGTGCCATTTCTCAACACTGAGGACCTTATTGTGTAAAAAAGGGTTCTTTGCAGGACAGGATGCTGAAGCTTCTGTCACAGTTTGAGTGTGACAGACCTTGGAGAACAATATTTGTGAGTCTCATCTCACTGACAGACCAGAACAGCTGCATTTGGAGTCATATGCACTTTTCACTCAGTGGCTGTGACAGAGGAAAGAAATGGGATCTGTGGTGCTGGCTCAGGTGGAGGCCCCTCGGCAAGGTGAGGATGCTCAGAGCCCAGGGAGGCAGGGAATGGTCCTGCTCCACTGAGAGCCACAGCTCTTCTCTGTGGGAAACAGACAGATGCAAAAGCAGCCTGAAGCTGAAGTGGGGGCTGGGAGGGAGCTGTGAGAGCGGCTGGCACACAAAATCCATGCTGAGGTGGGGGAGACACACATGGAGCCACAGGGGATCCCACACTCGCTGTAGACACTCAACAGGAGAATGAGCTGTTTGCCAAGTGGAAGAAAAGGGGCTGGAGAATTATCACATGAAGATTTTAAACTCAGGCAGTGGGAACAGCATTCCTCTCATAGGCTGTTTAACTAGAAAAGCAACTCATACCCTTGAGGCAAGCTAATTTTATTGACATTAGGAGAGATTTACTTTTCTCTCTTTATCTACAATATACAATTCAGGAATTGTTTCCTGCAGATAAAAGCCTCATTGTTATATATACAATAAACTGAAGTAAAAATGATTCATACTTTTTCCATCTCCAATTTTAATGATTTAAATCAGCAAAAAGATAAAATCAAAGCTGATCATCTAAATCAAGATGACTGTTTATTTGTACACTTTAGGTTTTCCCTTTATAGCCTATTATTTGGTTGGAAACTATAAAATACACTGACTTGCAAATGGATAAAGGCTTTTCAGTAAATGCTGCTGTTTCCATCAGCCAAGAAGATGACCTCATTTCAGTAAATATGCTGTTTACCATAAATTTGTTTAGCTATATATGTTAATATGCCTTATTTCAGCTGATAGTGTTCTCTTCTATTTCATATTAATGCACCATTTAAAATTTAGAGCAAACACAATGCATTCTCCCATGTCTCTTAACCTGTATCTTTGAAAAAGAAATCAATGCCAGACTGGTTTCTCAGCTTTGAACAACCCAGAAATTCAAATGAATCAGTGATTTTGCTCTTTCTGAAGGCACAGCAAAGGCTGTTCTACCAGGAGATGTGCAGCACTCATTCATCTTCAGTTACTGTTTCACAGGCTAACTTTGCATTTGTTAAACAAACATACCCCCCCTAAATAAAAAAAGACACAAAGAAGTATTTGCCCTGGTTACTTTCAGTTTCTACTTTTAGCCCCAGCCCCATAATCTGGACAGATTATTTAAAACCAAAATTAAATTCTCAAAACTCTTTATAGTTCAGCTGGTTTTATAATTTGTCACAGCTGTATTTTTAGAATTATGTGTGGTTTTATTTGTCTTTGAAACATTCTTGCAACATCCATATTTGTACTAAGAGCCATTACCCGAATTAGGGAGAGTATTTCCAGTCATATCACATAAAGGCTTAGTATTGACTTATAGTTTGGCCTAAATTGACTCTTTTGGATACTGTACCTTCATCAACCTTTTATGATCATGCTTAAAAGCAACTATTGTAAACTTCCTTTGACTACTGCAGGTTTTGTGGCAGTATTTGCTAATTCAGAGCTGTGAATGATGGAGGACCTGCCCTGGCTGTGTTCCTTGTAAAAATTACCCAGTACATTTAGACACCCAGCGGTTTATTTGGAAATGTTCTTAAACAGCTTCTGATCCACTGAGAGGTAAATGCAAATGTTTTCTGCACATTGCTGTCCCCCTACGACGGGATGAACCTTACGTGACCATCAAACAGAATATGCTTCTCCCTCTGCATTTCTTACCTTTATGCTTTTCTTGAACATGTAGCCTGGCGTTAGAGATCCTTTCCTAAGGAGTTCACTGAAGATAACTATCTGCTCAAAGAGAAACACCCTGCGCTCCTTGGGTCGAGACTGAACCCCAGAATCCTGCTCCGTCACGTAGAAGGTGTCCTGCTGCAGCAGCTTGCCTTGAGCTGTCAGTTTGCCCTGAGGAGCAGACAAGGCACCAACATTACAAACGCTGACCCACTGTGATCCCACAAGGTGATATGCCTTATTTCAGGCATATTTCAGTTTTCCAGGCAGCCCTGCATTCATGTGAGAATGTTACCAAAGCAGCAAGCCTGTAAATCGTGACCTCAGCTGAAGACAGGTAACATACGTTTTCCTTGCTCTCATTGCCCCTGATGGTGTATATAGAACCAAAAGCAAGAGGTCTTAAGCAGACTGTTCTGTACACTTCATTTCAAACCCTGTTCCCATTATGCAGTTTGTTACTGCAGCGCTCCAGTCAAGAGCTTTCCCTCATGCCCTAAGCCAGCAGCCACTGACACAACACGTCTGAAGGTGCAAAAGCCAGGACCTACCTGTTTGCAGTGCAAGTCAGTAACACAAATCTTTATTCATTTTGGAGATAAGACCTCTCACCAAAGCCTACACTGGCTTAGTTACAAGCCACAATCTGTAACCTGTGGGGTTACAACTCACAAGTCCCCTCCTGGATGTTGCTGAACTCGGCAGGAGCTGTTAACGTGTTAATGCCAGGTGACCTTACTAATGGGCAGAGCAGGCTGGTTCAGCACTTATTTTGCTCTGCTAATAGATATAATAAGACTCATTAAAGCTTGCAGAAGCTTTTACAGACCTCACATTTTGAAGAAACAATAGATAGATTGCCTCAAGTTTAGAGTGAGAGGTGTGTCACCTTTGAAACCTCACCAAAGCATGTAGCTCAGCACTGAAGAGCAAGCTCTAAATAAGCAGCTTGGGTAGATTGTAGAGACAACCACAGAAAGATAAAGTAATCTTCCTTGCCTAGTTATTATTACAAGAAGAATGCAAATGCATACCTCGAAGCCTTGGAGGCGACCCAGGTTCATCATGTCATTGCAACGTTTTGGTACAAGGCACATTAATTCAACTGCTTTCTGTTGAGGAAAAGGGATGTTGCATTATTACAAGAGAACCAGAAGGTCTCTGAAAGCACAGTGTCAAATAATGGAGTTGAACAGCACGATTGCTGCAGTGACTCATGGCGAGGCCCTCATGAACAGATATCTAAAAGAGGATGGTGCAGGACTAAAATGCAGGACTGCGCCATCATCTTTTAATTCTGATTTAAGCAAAGAGAAATACCACATTTAGAATACCAGCAGGATCTTCAACTATTGTCAAATATTGTCATAGGAATACTGGGGTTTTCATTCCTCCATACAAAGTCCCATTAGCCCTATTGTCCAGGGCATGAAAATGTACCTCTATCTCGGAGCACTCCAGACCAGCTTTTTCACTGTACCTCAGGAAGTCCTGGAGAAATCAGAAAGGTTTGCATTAAGGCACTTCAGAAAAGAGAGAACAAAAGGCACCAGTTTGAAAAGGAAAGAGCATATTCAGCATGTGATTTTCTGAGAAGAAACTTGCTAATATTAATAAATTCATCTTCAGAGACTGCTGAATGTAATAACCACTTTAGAGATATGGAAAAGGGGTGTGGATGGTTGTTGAAAAGATCACAGAAAAAAAGACAAAGCTGGGGTTAGTCCTTGGGAATGCTTACTGGGTCCCTGTCTTAAGCCAGAAGACCACACACACGAAGAGTTTTCTTTTCCTTTTGGCATTTTGGGGAACATGCTGCTGTGCCTTTGCTAATGTGCAATTCCCAAACCTGGGCTGATGGCAGCCTGCTGGGGTATAGTTCCAAAAAGAGGAGAAACCAGCTCAGAGCCCTAGTGCTGCTGGAGATTACAGGGTGGGTTCAGACATGCCTGATTTTAGATATTGGCTTCAGACCCCTCGGGATGAATTTTCAAGAGTGCTGAGTAATTGTCATTATGGATAAGTCAGCATAAACCACAGTGGTCAGGCTCCTTGGGAAAAAAATTGTGGTGAGCTCCCCAAATTTTAAGACAACAGAATATTCTGAAAATAAGTTTCTTCAGCTAATTTGAAGACAAATATTCAGATATGGAGGCTATAGCATTTACCAGAAGCAGGCCATTCAGCACCAAAGACAGACTTTAGCAATACACTTGTGTATCTTTGTTCCAATTTAAAAAAACTGAGAGTTTGCTCTGAAACTTCAGAGGAAGAAAATTCCTATTTGAAGTACCCTTCTATAAAAAAACTCCAAAAGAAAAGTGAAAAAAAAAAAAAAATTCTGTTTACTATCCTAAATTACAAACCACTCACACAGATGTGGCCTCCTGCTCTCTGGAGGTTTTCCATGGGCCTCTGTCACTGTACGCCCAGAGAGCAGACCCCCTCTTTCCTCTTAATTTGATGAATTTATTCCTCAGTTAAGTCTAAGGCTGATTTAAAATATCAGCATCTAAGGCAACATGCAGACTACAGTTTAATCCAAACTATCTTTTCACTCACCTTGAGAAGAAGCTGGTATTTAGTTATTCTTTGAATGGGTTTAATCAGAAAGTCACTGATGGTCAGCCGTTGGCTTATTTCCTGCTGAACCTCCTAAAAAATGAGGATTAAAAACAATTGCAAACAATCACAGAGTAAGACAGACAACATGATAAAATGTCTCAGCAGAGACTTATTTCCACAGAAAGTTGGTCTGTTCTTAATCTTTTGTTTGCAAGAGAGAATTTCTGAGGATTTAAAATTCTGGCATATCCTGTTTAGGCAAGGCCTGGGTAAAAGTCGTGACCGAGCTGAAGGCATTGGAAAGCACAGGATCCCTGCCCCTCTGAGCAGCCCTGCAGGGTCTGAGGGTCACTCTGTCCACTGCAGCGGGGATTAGCTCACAAGTGAGTCCTGCAGAACAGGCCTCCTGCCCTGGGGTGAAAGGAAACATCTTTCCCTTGTTAAACAAGCTCCTTTCACATCACTATCGAAATGTGTTTAGTCCCAAAGGCTTCTTGAAACACACAAAGTTACTGGGGATTTATGAGAGGCACCACCCAGCTCCAACAGCTTGTACCTCCCCTGTTGTTTGTACACTACTGATTTAAAAGTCTTATTTGGGACCGAAATGAGTGCATTTGTGACACTCTGCGGGCCACACACAGTTAGTAGTGAATTAAATATTGATTATAAATGAGTAATATGAGAATTTGAAAGCAATTAAATAATAACACTTTCTCCATATGGCAGAGACCTCAGCAGCATGTGCGGTATCAAAATCTTCAGGAGTTTGTTTTAGGCAAACCCCACGGGTTATAGAACAGTCTCCTTGACCTGGACTCACAGCTGTAAGCAGCAGGAATGTATAATGAGCCGTGCTTACCTCAAAGTACGTTTCATACTCAGCTACGATATACTCAGAGCGGGGCTTGTTTTGGCAATACACCACGTACATGTGCAATCGCCGCTCCTGTGAAGGCAAGAGGCACAGCAGCCACGTGAGGTATTGGCCACCCTTCTGTTATTAAAAGGTGGCAGAAAGTTGCTAAGATGTTCTGCTTGGTCTCCCTTATTTTTGGTTTAACCAAAGGTTTAGTTCTCTGAAGCAGGACAGAAAATCGGTAACTGGTTCTGTTCTCCACAGCTGCACTTAGGCAAGGGGAGCTTTCTGGGTTGTGGCCAGTGAGAGATGTTATACCCACAGTGAGAGGTCTGAAATTTCCTCTAGAGTTATACTCTGGCTAATATCACATGAAGTGGTAAATTGTAGCACCTGCCATAATTGCATTTTGGCAGATGTCCTTGGCCACATCAATTCTGCCCCCCAAGTAAGTTGTCTCCAAGAAGACAATGATTAATGCTTTAGTGCAATCCAGCTGCCCACTGAAAATGTGTAACTATAGGGATACTTTATGTTTAAATTCAGTTTAGACATGTAAAAGTATCGAGTCGACACAAACAGGTGTTTCTGAAAAGGAGCCATCACACCCTAAAAGACAATTGTACTAGATAGAGGAAACAAAATAAAACTTACATGCTTAATAAAAAGCTGTGCTAAACGTTCAGGTTCTTGAAGACATTTTTCCAGTTCAGCCAGGAAAAAGCTGAAAGAAAGGATATGAACACTTCAGAATACTTCTCTATGTCACCCCAGCAGCAAACTAGTCATCCTTCAGATGTAATAGTGGCATTTTAGCTCCAGTATTCAATAATAAATGAAAAGGTAAGCTTGGCTTCAGCCCTTAATGGTGGGATTTCTAAATCATTAGATGAGAGCTGTGAAATGTGGAGGTCTTGTCTTGCAAACTGTCTGGTCTTCTTTACCATGACAGTGGTTTCAATTTTCAAAAAGTGCTGATCACTATCTAATTGCAAGAGTTGCTTTCCTTCACTGAGAACTCCCAGAGTAAAACTCTCCCATATACGAAACTGCTTGTGAAAACTCAACTTATGGAAACTCCAGCTTTACCAGGAGTTCTCAGTTGCAGGAGCAGAGTTGGAGTACTGGTCAATGAGAAAGAGATGTGTATGTTTCCACCTGAATAAACAAATCAACATGTTTTGCTGGTGGAGTTACAGTATGTTCTGTTTGGCACTGCTTTTAATATCATATTAAATCATAATATGTTATTTATGATAGTCACAGTAATTCATAAATACCATCTCTATCTTGACTTGCAGCTTCATGGAGGTCATTCATTCTAGCTGAAATGCCCTTACCAAGAATATACTGGGATGCCTAAAAGTAAGGTGAAAACTTAAGAAACACTGCTAGATTTTTCTGTCTGGTAGGCAAATCCCAATAATCTCTCTGTCCATGATATTCCTCTTTTACACTTCTGGATTTCAGTCTCAAATGCCTCCATGGATTTGCTACAGTAGCCAGATTTTGTGAGAGGACATGCTAGCAGTGGTCTGGTCCCAAGAAATCCCAGAACCTCAAAAAGCGATGCAAATTGGACAGATGTCCCAATTAAAAATCTCCATTGTTCCATTAGATACAGCTGCTTCCATAACCCAATCCTCTATAAATGCTACATTCATCTGCATTTAAATAGACTTCTTGACCCAGATGTACAGAACTAAAAATAGGGAATCTTTCCATTTGTGGTACAGAAAACTCCTATCCTCACACTTAATCAAGGAATGGCACTGGTAAAAACACTCAACTTTCTCATATCAACATAAAGTGAAACTTTCTCTGTCATTTTTTAATTTGTGCTCACAAAGTCATCTGTCAGAACATAAGGACAGGCCCAGGCCATGAGATAAGCACCTGTGGGACACATGACAGCAAGGATACTGTGCCTCCTGGGTGAGGGAAATGTCCAGAGCTGAAGGAAGATCCAGCCCAATGTCCATTGCTCACATTTACACATGCATGCTCAAATTTTAGTTAGTTGGAGCTGCAGAGTATTTCTGAGTGGCAGAGTTGAAATGATGACCACACTGTCCATAAGCAAGACATTGTTCACAAACTTACAGGAGCAATGGCTCAGGGTTTGTGTTTTCAGCAGCTTTTCAAAATCTACCTGTATGAGTAAGATTTTCAAGGAATTTGAGTCCCTAACTCAGAGCCACAAGCATCAGCTAGGCCAAAGCATGCCAGGGTAAGAAGGATCTTGAAGGAATTTGCATTTTATCACCCTTCTGGCCAAATACCACTGGTATGGTCAGCGTTAGTGATCCAATCAGCTGCATGTGAAGATGTTGCAGAGAACCACCAGACACAGGAAGGAAACCATGACTTTCCAGCACTGCTACTGCCCATCAGCAGGATACATTGAGCCTACAGCTGTGACCCAAGAAACTCAATTATGGCAGCCCCAGTAGCTTTTCTGAAGATCCAGTGAATCCCGCACAAGCAGCAACTCTCTGAGAGTGATGCTGGGAATGCTTATGAGCTCAGGAGCTGTGGATGGACCACAGTGGTACCTCCCAGTGATGCCTCCTCTTGGGGCTCCCCAGCAAGAGTGGCAGAGCCATCAGCAGCACAGAGCTGACACAGGGCAGCCTCCTGTGTGCAGCATCCCTGTCACACTGACCAGCACTGCTGGCACTGTGTCTGAGCCAGCATGAAGCTGTACCTGTGATCACAGACAGCATGACAAACACCCTCCCATGAAGCCAGGCAGGGAAAAGCTATCCCACGCCAAAGTTCTTTTTTCACTGGGAAAAATGATTCCGGGTAGGCCCGATGCCTTCCATCATGCAGTTGTGCTGGTTCTGGCTGGGTAAACAAAGCCCTGTATCAGGATTTAGGGTATTGAGAAACTGTGGCTAAAAGCACATGAATCAGAACATCGTCTCAGGATTCAAGGTATCCAGGATTTCTGATGTTATTAAGCAGCACTTACAAACCAACAGAGACAATCTACAGAGAGGCAGCATCCTTTGGAAGCTCAGCCCTGACTGACCTGATGATGTTCAATTAAAAGCAGCTTAGACATACAGACACCATATAGCCCAACCCTCGATGGACAAGTGGTTAGAAAGGTGTCTAAAGAGGAACTAAACCCAAAACTTACTCTTTGTGCCAGTCATAGATCTGGTGAATATTGCCAAACACAATCTTGTCTTTCCCTTTCATATCTTCAGAAACTCCTTTTTCTTCCATCCTCTTCATGAAGCCCTTTAGGATTAAGGATCAGTGGTCAGAAAAGGGTTCAGTTAAAGGGGAAGCACAAATACATTTTTTTTAAAGACGCAAAAGTTTAATGCCAAGCTATTTTACATTGAAAATGCTTAAAATATCTTTTGAACAATTTAAAACCAGAAATGCAAGTAGATACTTTAAATTAAACAGTTTGCATGAAAGAAAACTGTAAAGGATTTGTTTAGAATATCTGCAATACTTACACACACCATTATTAGATGTAATTGAAGTGACAAGTGCAATTGTAAGAGAAAAGTTAAACAAAGTAGTTTATCAAGCTCTTGGCTTCTCTCGTAAGAGGAAGAAATCAGACTCTGCACAGAGTTCTTCCATTCATCACCATGAGTATCTTGTGGGAGCACAAAGGCAAGCAGTAAGTTTAGAGTCACAAGAACAGGATTTCTCACACTTCCTGAGAGTTTCTTTGTAAGCCTTTGGAGCACGACAGCCCTGTCAGGTTTGCCAGTGGTGCATGATGTAAACAGAACATATCACAAAGGTTTTCAAGTTTGGAAGCTGTTGAAAATCACTGTTAGATAGGCTGGTAATACTCCCTGGACTAGTACTGATGAATCCCACATCTCCACTTCTGAGTCCTTACTGGGAAAAAAACTGAACTCTGCACTGAGTTGGATCTGACAGGTGATCCCTAGGGATCAGCCAGATCTTTAAAAGTTGAAGCTTAAAAAAAAAAAAGACTGTTCTTTAATGCAAAAAAGGGACTGGTTTTTAATGTAAAAAAACCCCAAGCTCTCTTTTATCTCAGGCGTTTTTGCAAAACAATAATCCGCAGGCCACACATGCAGCTCAACACAGTTCCAGGCCCAGCTTCTGGAAGGGTACTCAGACACAGGACACAAGTCCAGGTGCAAACTCAAGTAAAGTTTGTGTTACCATTACCCAACATGATGGGAAGAAAAGCATGAAATAAGGGGTAGGATCGTAAGTTATTCTCCACCAATGCCTCCAAGGCTGCATTACAGCAAAAAGAGTTTGTCACAAGCAGGGTAGCCAAGAAAAACCTTTGCACACTGGAGCTGAACCTAAAATACAACATTTGCTAGATGGAAACAAAAATAGTTTCCAAAGGCATTTCTTCTTGTTTCTGTCAACATGAGAAGGGGACCATGGAAGCAGACTGCAAAATAAAGCAGTTTGTTTCTCATGCTGTATTTTCTGTTGTTGTCACTTGTCAGCGTGGTGCTTTTTAGTGGGAAAACATTTTGCATAGCAGGATTTGCTTCAGCTCACCTCCACAACAGTTCCCAAGTCTTTGACGTAGTCTTTTTCAGTCTGCACCAGCTCATTTAAGACAAACCTAAATTAAAACAGAACACACAAGTATTTGCCCATATTCCTTGATGTTACCATTTGCTCCTTTACCACATATGACCTCACCATAAAACCCCATCATCATCCAGATCACATAACACAATTCACCCTTCACTCAGAGCTCAGTGGAATGTGAAAGACAAAAATGTCACATTTCAGGTCAGAGTAATTTCAAATCTCTTAGCCACTCTTTCCTCCTATCCCTCTTCCCCCCCACATCCCAGGATGGTGTAAGAGCACCAGCACAAACAGCTGCCTGTACCTTGAACTGCCCCTCCCTGATCTCCTCTTCCCATCCCCTATGCAGCCCCCCTGAGAACGCTGGAGACGTGTCCTGACCCATTTTGCAGCAAGCAGGAGAGGATTTCTTGCCCCAGTCTGCCTGGCTTTGCCCAAGATTCATCAATTAAGTTTCAATTTGGAAGTTTCAAACACTTGGAAAACAAATCCCCTCTCCTGTCATAACTAAGAGCTTAATCTTTCAGAGTAGGTAATCTGTGTGTGGGTGTCGAATGTTTTAACTCTGATTTCAGAGCCAATAACCCTGGGTACGGGAGTCATCTAATGAAGGCCTGATGCATGCAAACAACAGCAAGCTAAAAAAAGCCCCTCCTTTGTAAGTCAAACTGACTAATCACATAATGTTCTTTTGAGGACAATTTCAAAAAGTTACAGCTTGCTGCAGACAGTTTGTCTCTCAATTATGCCAATACACAGATTTGGCACATGACAAATAAAACTCCATCTGTCCTCAAGTTTGCTACAGCAGTAACAAGGCTAACAAGATAGAGGAGTGCTTTCATGTCTGATATTCCTCTGTCCACATCAATCACCAGACTGACCCACTTGAAGTGATAGGGCTGAGGGCAAACAGTGCTAAGATAAAGCCTGGTTTAAAATACCTGGAGGGAGAAAAACTAACCAGACTGGCATTGCAAGGAGAGACTTAGTTACGAGAGGCTACTGAGAAAATAAATCCTGCTCCTGCTGTGCTCGCAAAGTGTCCCTTGCTCAGACAAAGCAGAGGCGAGACTTTGGCCATGCGGCAGAAAAAAGTCAAACAGCTTCTTGCTGGTTTGAGAGTGAAATCCAGCCCCCTTGGCAGCAGGCAGGGCTGGCAGCAGCCACACCAAACACTTGTGCTCTCCGGAGCGCTCTGCCAAGTTGTGCCTGGGCAGCAAACACGTGTGGGGCAAAAGGCAAGAGGCTGCTCTGTCCCAGCAGCGTGTGGCCTGAGCAGGCGTGTGCTGCACAGCCCCTGGGGCTGCCTGACCCTGTGCCCTTGGGACAGGCTCCACAGTCCCCTCTGCCCGGAGAGGGAGGCTGGGAGGGGACCTTCCAGCTGGCAGCACCTCTGTTTGCATTGCTCCCCACAGGCACAGAGAGCTGTGGAGGGAATGGGAGAGCCTCTCCCACCTACGAGGTCACTGCAAGGATCCACCTGGCCAAGCTCTGCTCTAAAAACGAAGCAGCAGGTACTTGTAGTACACAATGCTGCAGGACATGCAGGCAGCTGCGTATTTATTAAAAATCAGTGCAGCAACCAGGTTTCTGGTGAACAGACAAAACCTGCCAATTTACACCTCTACTAGGATTCGGGGTCTGCACCTCCACTGCTTAAACTCAGCACCAGGGTTCCCTCTGCTCCCCTCTTCCTACCAAGCAGGGAAATCAACCTTGGCCATCTCTACTCATTCTCTGAAGCCTACCTGACACAGCACCTTAGAGGAACTCCCAAATTTAAGGTTTCAAAGATGCATGTAGGCAAAAATTCAAGTTCACTCATCTCCTGCTCTGATAACAGGGAGCAAGGGCAGGGAGTTGCTTGCAAAGTGCCCTGGTCACCAGCAGGTATTGACTACACAGCTGTATTTAAACTGGCATGAACAGGAGCAAGGATAGAGCCTCCTCACTTCTGATGAAGTCTAAATATCCAGATATCTTGGAACCTCTGTATGAGACCTCATTATACTGAACAATGACACTCAATGAGACTACTGTCTTACTGCTCACAGAAAAGCAGCAATCAAGCCTGATGGAATAAGGAGTTTCCTAACACCAGGGCTAACTGCTGGCATGCATGTGCTGCCAGAGACACAGGACATTGCTGCCCATGCCTGTGCAAGGGTTCAGCTGCTGTTTTGTGGGGATTGGAGGGTCACAGCTCGAGCTGGGAGATCAGCTTCCTCACATGACTATGGAATTAAATGCAGCAAGCTGCAGAGACACAGAACACAGACAAAAAGGAGCTGGAGGGGAGACAGATGTCTAGTGCTGAAAGCCACTAGCAGGTGCTCCTAAACATCCTGTCGTTTTGGAATTCTGGCAGCTACTAATTGCACGTAATAGGCTGCCAGTTCCCTGCCAGAAGCGTTCCTGTAGCTGTGCTTACAGTGGCAGAGGTCTCTGCACTAAAACTGCAACCTGCAGTTAGCTGCCAGTCACCTAATTAATGAATTGCTACCAGAGGAACTCCAGATCCTGCAATATTGAGGAGCTTTCAGGGCAGAGATGTTCCCTGCAGGAAGGCTGACAGCTGCCTTGTAGAAAACTTCTCCCATTCCGAAACACATCCAGGAGCATCATGTCCTTGTCTGCTGCTGGGAGTTGCTCCAGTCCCTCACTGTATCCCTCCTCTGGCTTCCCACAACAAACTGCAGGAGCAAATGATGGCTTTCACAGACCTGTGACACTGCTCCTACTTCCTCTTCTGCTCTTAACCACCTCCTTGTTCTCCCCTGACTTGGCATCTTTCCCAAACGGGGCACTCTTCTTCCACCTCTCACCTGACCACACTCCCATGAGAGCTGTATGGAATGTTACTTTTCCCCTCAATCTACTATTTGATTAGATTGTTGCAGTTATTGTAAGAGATGATACAAAGAAAACAGCTACCTCAGCTTTCTTTAATATAATTCTTGATTCTGTTGCTCCAATTCTCTGTGTTCTTCAGCTGAACACGCATTTAAGAAATGCTTTAATCATTACTGGCTTTGAAGGAATAAGCATTATTTTTAAATTTAAGGGAGTGTACAGCTAATTTTAAAAAACAACTTTCATGAGTTGTCACCACTTCTTTTTTCTCCCATTACCATGGACATGAGGGTTTCCCAAATGGAACTTTCTCTTCAGTGGCATGTTTCCACCACAGAATCCCGTCCCTTCCTTTGCTAATAATGAGGGCCAAAAATATCTCTTTCAAAAAATCCTAGAGGGATTCTCTCTTCTTTGTCTCAAAGGTAGCTAATAAGGTCAACCACATATCCCCCCTCTGAGAGCTGACTTCACCTCTGGCAATGCAGTAATTACCAATGCAAACATCTCAGTAACACCTGTTGAGCTCTTCAGAGGCTTTCACAGCAATAGATTTTTGCCATCTGGTGTAAAAGCTGTACATTTTAGAGTGCTGATGAACTTCCTGTGTGTGGAAGTGCTTTTATGAAGTGTTTTTACATGTTAAGAAAAACCAGAAGCAAACAGAACACAGTTTTACTCTCAGTTCCACACTCGCTCACTGACTACAAAGTATTCCTGCAGTGCTGCTGTGTGTCCTCCTTGGGTACGTATTTTGGAAAGAACCAGTAACACAACTTACATCCTGCCTCTCATTGCTTTGGCTTTTTGTTCCTCTTCAAGGTTTCGTGGGGGAGTTGAAGGCGTCATTCCTTCATTTAAGCAGCCAGTGGCATCTTTTAAGCCTCCTCGGTAAGATCCTCCTTCAAGGGTCTAAAAAAACCCCAAAGAACAATAGAATAAACATTTTCCTTGAACTCCAGCATCAGTATTCAAGTCAGTTCGGCAACCACCACTACAGAGTATTCAGAAATACTCTCCCACAGGACTTCAAACTAATTTTAGGCTGATGTAGGACCCCACAAAAAAAGCCTTAAAGCAGAGTCGTCATCCTCTTGTTAGAAGGTGGAAAAAGATGTTCCAGTAGATCTGAGAAAAGAAAACTCTTCCAAATTATTTAAAATCAACCTCGAAATATCCTGATGTCTCAATCAGGACCATTGTTAGGCTACACGTGGTTAAAAGTTCCCCTGCCAAAAACTGAATGGGGGATTCTTGTAGTAAAATAAAACACAAAAAGAAATAGATGGACACATAGTAACATTCCACAATAATTAAAATTTGCCCCAAATCCCTTGAAAGTAGTTGTAATAGTCTAATAGACTACATGTGGGGGAGAGAAAATAAAAGTATCATCAAAAAAGTATGTCTAACTGGATTAATGAAATACTTTTCAATTTGTTAGTCCCTCAGTGGAATAAAACTATTTTAAGTGAATTTTCTGGGAATAGCCTTCTTGGTTTCCCATGCCACAAAGAGCTCCTTTACCACTCATGCCTTATCAAGCACCCTATGAACGCTGACCTCTCTTCATGTACCAACATCTCAAACTGAGAAAATACCGAAACCTTCTGAAGTGATTCACTAGATAAAGATGTTTGCTCAGAATTGCAGTAATTTAATGATCACTGTGGGGATTTTTAAATTTTTTTTACTCTCTTCACCATTCCAGTAGATGTAAGGAAATGAACCTTTGTAGGCTCATCATATCCCTGCTTGTTAATTATGTTAAACTTGTTCAGAGAAAGCATTTAGCTAATTTTAGAGGTCCTGGGACATGTCGAAAAAGGTTTAGCTTTGATATTAACATTTTTGAACTGCTCAGGGAAAACTTAAAAGAAGCCAAGCTATGAAACAGGATTTACTCCTTGTCCAGCAGACATGGGATCAGACAGGGAGAACGCACAATACTGAAATTTTTGAACAAATTAATCCCAGAGCATTTTTATTGCTTATTCCACTCCCTGCAAGAAAGAGTTGACAAGGCAGATTAAAAGTGACACGTGAATCTTTGTAAAGTTAAAGCACAGCTGTGGTACTTCAAGCAGTTCTACTCTTTAGAGGGTTTTTTCATCGAAATCAGAACACCAAACAAATTCACGTTGGGTAGTAAAACTCCTGTGCCTCAGAACAAGCTCTAAAACAAAACAAACAAAACATCCCACTGTGTAAAACATTTGAATACCAACAAGAGCCCAGAAAGTGTACAGTACAGTAGCTCATGCTCTGCAAAGCCCACTCCAGAAGTGACTTTTGACTATGCAGCGCAGAGCCTGTGTGAGATGTAGGCTTCATCTCACGGGGGAGCAAAATACCGGGCACTACTGAGAAGCAGAGCACACAGGGTTAATAAAAGCAGAGCAGATGAAGGTAGAAAGCAAGGAAACCAGAACAAGAGGTAGCCTTTAAAGCCCTTCCTTAGAGTCACATCGGGCCTGTTGTGTATACAGTTTTCACAACACTAAACTTACCAGCTTAGTTTTGACCAACTTTTCTATTGCACTGACAAGATCCGCAGCAGTTGGGACATCGGAGGAGCTCTGTCGAGCAGCTAGCAAAGAAGAGGACTGCAAGACAGCAGGTGGCAAAGGAAAAGCAAGTTAGCAGGATGAGAAGGGAGTAGGAAACCAAGCGGTCAGTGAAGAAGCTTCCGAGACAGGAGAAGGAACGCGGAAAGGGGCTGGAGGGTGAGAGGGACGCATGCAGGTCAGGTGAGCGAGTGTTGCCGTGTCAGACAAGCATGGAACTGCCATCCACTTCTGGCTGCACATCTCCCTGCAGCAGTTCCAAGACTGGAACCAGGGAACAGTGTCAAGGAACTGAAGTTCATTTACAAACAGGTTACAGTACTCCTAAAGTTGGTTCCTCCTTCTAAGGCCGTCTATGGTCTTACAGGCTCCAGAAAATTGATTTTCTTACTGCAGATGTAAGAAATTCCCCCTCCCCCATACATGCATATTTAATAAATGCAGTTAAGCACAAGGTACACATGGAGTTACAGGCAATAGGAGAGGGAGGCAGGGGGAACAAATCACCCCCATCCTCTCTTCACAGATCAACTGCAACTCCAAATGAACTTAGATGACACCTCCCACTCATGCAACTTCAGTCATCTAAAATGTGTAACTCTTCTGTCCCCTCTCTGCAACCAGTGGAGACAAAACACCCCTGCATGTGTCATCTCTCCTGGGTACCTGGCACAGGAGGGCAGAAAAACTCAGTTTTTGCTCTACAAGGGCATGTCACTCCTTGATTGTTGTCCTAACCTCAGTCTGAACACCCAAACCCACCTGATAGCTATGGGTATTGGGATTTATTAGCTCACCTGTACAAACATTTCTTCTGAAGGCAATACAAGCACTGACTAAAACTACAAGCCCTTGGACAACCTCCTTTTGTTGTCAGGCTGACACAGACTAAAGCATGGCTACATTTTTACAAATCATGAAAAAGTTTATTCATCTCTCAGCTGCTTAATGAAAGTCTTGTAGAGAGCAGCTATTTCAGTGAAGTCACTGTGCAGGTGCCAGCGAACACGCATCTGAGATTAAACAGTGCTGGGGAGGGAGATGTGGAAATGTGATGGCAGGAATTAGGCAGCTGGCCACCTCTTTCAGCAGCCCTTTGGGGAGGTTGCTCCTGTTGAGTGACACATCCCCAGGAGAACAAAGAAAAGGCAAAGGAGATTAATCCTAACCAGAAGCCTTGTGACAGAACAGAAGCATGAACATACTGCTACTCATCAACTTGTCTTTCACAAATAATACATCTAATCAACAGTTCTAATTACAACAACAACAAAACCTACAGGTAATCAGGCTGGTAATTGAGGAATTAGGCTGGTAATGCAGGAATCTCATACTAATGTAAAAGCTCAGCCTGCCTGTTTCACCTGCAATGCAGACAGACGTGTTTAGGGAAAAAAAAAAGACTGAAAATAAGGACTTTGAAGAGATACTGGACAAATAAATCGATGATAACTGCCAAACATAACCATTCTAGCAGGAGGAATCCAATTTTTGGAGGTACTAAACAGCTGTTGCTCTCACTTATTTTAACTGAAATTGCTCAATGTCTCTGAAAAGTAAATAACTGCAGGATTTTGAAGGAAGCATGAAAACATTTGCTGCCTACAAGAATTCTGGGGTTAAATAAAACTTCTGTGATCGACAGGAGTCTGGTTTGAGTGGGGCAAATTGAAATATGGTATTTCTGTTTCTCAGGAAGCAAATGATAGATTTCTAATATAAGCAGATCTTGCAATTTGTCTTTATGAGAGCCTCCAGGAGCAGTGAGGCACGACTACTGCTGCTTGGCAGATGGACCAGGGAAAAGTGTCACCTCTCATACATCCAGACATCTCCTACCTACCCCAGCTATTGCCCCACACTGCTGCTGCCTAACCCCGTGCCTGTAAGCACAGAGGGAGGACATGAGCAGGCCACCCAAACTGACACCTTTAAGGAGCTTTCAGCTCCAGCATGGCTCAAACGTTGCTAATATGGTGCTCCTGTGCAGGAAATTCAGGACCCTATGGGCTTTAGTTTTTACCCCCATGACAAAAGGTTGAGTAGGGCAAGAAAAACAGAGGAAAAAAAAAGGTTTCAGATGCATCTTGCTCTAAACTTCTGTTTTAGCAGTGGGTGAAGAAACAGGATGCCAAAACACTCTGTAAAGCTCAGACATCTAAAGCAGAAAACAGCTTAGTTCCACAACGTTTATGCTGTCAGAAATGTATTCAAGAAATACTGAAATCACATGGCATGTTGGACACCAAAAATAGTGACCTGAGCTGCAGCAGTTTTGTTTTCCTTTAAAACAAAACACAAAATAAAACCATCTCCCCAAAACCAAAGAGCAAACTAAGCCCCACACATTTAGCTAAATGCCATGGGGAACAAGCCAGGAGCAATTGCTGCTGTGCTGGGCATGGATCCACTGGGGCTCTGCTCCGCCGACCTTTGGCCTCTGCCCCTCGCCAGACAGCCAGCAGCACACAGAGCACTCCGAGGGCAGGAGTCCACGGCTCCAGCTGCTTCCTTCTGCTCCTGCTGCCACCACAATGTCATAACATTTCCTGACAGATTAGCAGCAAGCCCCCAAATCCTTTACTCCATCACGCTGCTCCTCGAGTCCCAGAAATATTTACATCCTCCTCTCTCTGTATTTCCAAACTTCTGCCTGAACCTTCCCCAAGAACATTCTGGGTTGTTTTGGTTTTTCTTTCCTGACAATTTATTAATCTCCCCTATCCTTGCCTCTTTGCCTGCAGCAATTACAATCAGAGGACAGCGATACAGAAGTGGCAGTGCTAAAAACAGATGCCAGCAGGAAAGCAGGAAACTGCAGAACAGGAGGATGGTTTTCTACAAGGGAGATGACAGCACCAGGAGAGGATGGGGGGACACATGCAGACAGGGCTGGCTGTGAATGCAAACCACTGTCACAGCCATATTCACAGGCTCTCACCACAGGACTCTGCAAGCCACAGGGCCAACCACCACAGCAAATTCTGACTTTACCACCAGCAAGGTGCCACCAAACACCATTTCTACTGCTACAGCCAGACACCAACAGCACTTTTCAAACAGACGTAGAAAACACACATTACTGATCTGCAGGGACTTTCTGATCACACACAACACAGGCACACCATCGACCTGTCATGAAATGGGATGCCAGGGCTAAACTGCTTATCCAGCACTGTTTGTAAATCCACTTGGAGAAAGGTATTAGATCATGATTTGCACATAGGAGACTCTTATAATCACAAGTCTAGGCCCTTGATACTAGAAGACCACCATAAAACCACTGTGATATAGCTATGTGAGAAATACACTTAAACAGAAAAATTAGATAGTAGGGGAGGCCTTACCATCTCATCTTGGGTTGGATCATTGTCAAAAATCTTCATAGGAGGAGGAAGAGGTGTGTGAGACTCTTCATCTGGTTCATCTTCCCCCCAACCCTTCTTGCTCTTCTGAAGAAAAGTTAAATATAATTAGAAAGCGGAACAGGATTCTTTTATCTTTTCAGCTCAATATTGTGTTGGATGGAGGGAATTGCAGGTAATGGAAGAGAAGCACTAAAGACATAAGGTTTTGCTGGTTAATCCTGGTGCATCTTAAGGTTTACAGAAATACAGTTTATAGGTCATTCATGCAGCTAAGGCAGCTACTTTCTGTGTGCTGACACAACAGTAGTTTTTTCATTTAAATAAGAGCTGTTCGATGTACAGTTTTTAAAATGTGTTCCTCTATTTATGTTCCATTAGTATCTTCTGCATTTTCAGCTTTTAATTCCTCATTCACTTTATCAGGAAAGTGCCATTCTGGTGGAGAACATGCCTGCAGAAAAACTGCAGGTACAACTACACAGCAGATTTAACAGAAACACGGCTATTTCTCTGAGTATTTTCTTTAATTAAGGAATTACACTGCCATTGTAGCATAACCTCAGCAAAGAGTGATAACAGCTGCTCAAGAATAACTTCATTTCTATCCTTGGCAGGTTTCTAATAGGCTATTAAAAAAACCTAGTCAAAGCACAATAATAAATGCAAACTGTGAAATGCTGTTCCCTATGTATTGCATTGCTCTTTGGATGACAAAGCTGTTTGCAACACAGCTTTAAACAATGCAATTTTACATACGATGGGCTGTTCCCTCCAGACCCTAAGGGAACTGCATTTACTCAAGCATGACTCACATCCCACGGAGGAGAATATCCGAGATACACAGTCCTTCCCGCAACAAACACTAACAGACACCAACACACACCTCGTCTGCGCTGTCTCCTTGAGGAGTGGTTTCATCTCCAGTCTTTGGTGAGCCCAGGTCAAAGCTCTTCCTGCCATCTCGCACCTTCTTTTGTTTCTTGATGTGGCTCTCGGTCTTGCCACTGTTCAGGCGGCGCACGGGGCTGGTCAGCCATTTCTTCAGGGTGTTGGTGGAGCGCTTGGGGCCCGGAGAGCTCTGGATGGAGTTGAGGGATGGCTGGGGTTGTAAGTTGGCCACCGAGTCAGACTTGCCCCCGTTGTCATTGGAAGAGACCGAATACGCGTCTGCAAGAAAACGGCGCAGGTGAGAGCTCATTCCAGCACCCTTCTGCTCCGCAGGGCACGTCAGCACTGAGCATGAGAACACAGCCTGCCTCGGGGAAAGGGTTTGCTGTGACCTGTGGACTTTATGCAAACTTTATTGCACACCAGAGAGAGGAGTATGACCTGCAATGGGCATTTCCCACAGTCTCACACACCTCTCTCATTTCCTACCACACTATCTGTCCTTATGAAAGATCGCAGACAGCGAAGCTTTCTTTATGCAGGTTTTTATTCAGGTTTTTTTAATGGAAGCCTGATTTTCACGCGAAGTGCTGAGTTTCTCAGCTTCTTCCCACAATTTCATTGTGAATTGCCATCACAAAAAGTAGATTTCTACAGGAGGCCTGACAGCCACCAACACATTGTCAGGTTCCAATTCCATAATTGTTTCTCAGCTGTTTCCAGACCTCAATGACATGATTTAGTTAGACTACTTATTAACATTTGAAGCACCTTAAAATTATCTCCTTTGCCTCTGAAAGCAATCTGTCAGAAGACTTCACACATTCCCTAGAACTAAGAAACTGGAATGAACAATTACAAAAGATGACAAACTGTTCAAACCAAAGGAAACTCTCAATAAGGAGATACAAGACAGGCTTAAAATTAAAAAATAGTTTCATTATATGGAAACAGGAGGTTCTGCTGAACTGCATCCAACCTCAGTTACTGATACACAGGTTCAGACTGGCACCCTGGAAAGGGCTGTAACCTTCCTTACTCCCCACAAATGCAACAGACCAAAGATGTGCCAATGTCAGTAAGGTTTTAAAACTAAAACAAACAAGTTGCTCAAAGATTTCCCAATTGCCCTTCAGGAACAAGTGCCCCGCTTTCAACTTTCTGAAACCATGGCAAGGCAACTCCATCCCCTCCCTATCAGGGACTGAGATGTTTAATCCCACACAGTTTAGGGTGAAGATTTTTTTTACAAAATTCAGACACTGTCACACTCCTGTAATAAACATCTCAGGCTGTACATCAGAAAGAAGCCAACTGATGTTATTAAACATTTTTACATTGTTATCACTGAACTTTTTATCTGTCCCAGCAGAAACCAAAAACCTAAGTTACAACACATGAAAATAGACTGGTGCATCCAGATATTCTCAGTTCAGCAATAAATACAATTAGAGATGCTGGGTTGTACAGATGTTGAGCGAGAGCTACTCTCGTAGGGAATCATTACCTGTATTGTTTTAGAAGCCAGTTCCTGCTACCTGCATGAAGAAATCATATCCCCTCTGGGCAGAGCTGCTGCTTGCAGCTCTCTGTGCATGGAGCAGGGATTGCATCCTGCATTGTCTGCCAGCTTGCACAATGTAGACTATGAGAGTCAGAATGTTTTATAGCCATACTCAGCATCAGTCAGAAGTTGAACCAATAAATTATTACATACCTGAGGTCAAAAGTTAAATTTTAGAACATAGAGGAATAATTTTAACAAGCTAGAGAAAGTCAAAGTTCATTTCCCAGACAGGAAGAAAATCTCAATCATCTGTTTTACGACAACAGGAGTGACAGCAAGAGGAACTGGGAGGAGGACAGATTCCAGGTGGAGCTGATCCCAGGTGGAGCTGATCCCAGGTGGAGCTGCCGGGGATTTTCTGGCATTCCTCCGTAAGGGCAAAGTAGCAGTCTTATCTCCAAAAGGCCTGGGTTTAGCCAGCTCCTGCTGATGTTATTTCATGTACACGAAGTAGCGCTAAATCAACGAGTGCAAGATAATGCGTGTCAGGGGCCAGCTTATCTCCCACTCAATAGGCTTTGGACAGTTCTCCCTCGCAGGCTCCACGTGATGCTCTGCGAGTTTATCAGTGTGCCTTGTGTCAGCAAAATTCAGGGTTTCACCATGGTGGGGTTGATTTTCCAAGTGCCCTCGCACCCCTGGCAGCACTGAAAGCCCCAGAGGTGATGGGGGAAGCTTGAGGGTTCCTGGCCAAGGGGCTTTGCTGAGACGAGTGCCCGCAGGTGCCCGTGCTCCTACCGCTGCTGCTGCAGGAGGAGTAACTTTGGGAATTACTGCAGCAAAGGGAGCTGGGCTGCAGTCAGAAGGAGAAATGCTGGAAGCAATGGCTCTGTGGGGCTGCCACTCCCAGGGATGATTTAGGGCAGCAGCCATATCATGGACTCACTGCCTTTGCTGGGAACTGGGCTTGGTAGGAGGTTGAGGAGAACCAAGGATGAGCTGATCTCACCACATCTCAGCTGATGGACAGAGAGGCTTTTACTACAGCTTGTAAGTAATGCTTCCAACCCCCACCTCCAGCTGACAGCACTTTGCCAGTTTAACTTTTGATAAGGCAAGGGAGCTGATTGGAGGCAAATGAAGCCTGAGACAACCCCAAGGGTTTGTTACTGAGATGGCAATCCTATCTCAGCCCAGCAGGCCAGAGGCAGGGCCAAATCCAGGAACCCTGATGCCTGTGAGGAGGCAGGAACCTCCCTTCCCAGCAGGAAACACTTCTGGTTTTACCAGCAGGGCCAGGCCCCTGCCTTGCTGCTTCCCTCTCCTTTCCCCAGCAGCACAGCCGCAGCTGGGGCACGGACAGACACACAGCACCTCTCCTGCCATGGCCCTCTTTGCTCAGCTGGCCTGGGGAAGTGGACAGTCAGTCATCCTGTCCTTCCTAGGAAGGCAGCATGTGGGCAGAAACAGTCCCAGTCTGAAGCTAGCCCACAGCCCACCAATAATTTTGACACCCAGAGCCAGGAACCCTCTGCAGACCAAACATCCAGGCTCCAGAGCCACCAGCCATGACAAAAGCCAACTCACAGGTTTCCAGAGGGAGGCTGTTACACCATCCAATGATCCCACCTGAAAAAGGCTCTGGATTTTCCTGCTCAAGGTCATGCCTTTTGTTGATGAAAAAGGCTGTTTACCAAAGAGTTACTACATGTTGGTCATGCCTTGCAACCCTATCAGATAAGAAGTCCCCTTCTTTCTCCCTGTTTGCTGAACTGCCCTGGCTGAGCACAGTAAGGCATCTGGGACAGAGCCCATGCTTTGCCTGGCCCATGCAGCCCAAGACTGGAAACATGGCCTTATCCTGCCTGGTAAGGCACACTCTGCTGGCTGGGGAATAGGCAGGGAGGTGGGAAGTGAGGCTGGCATGAATCTCCCTGCTCCACAGCCACCACGAGAGCCCTTCGACGTTGGGTGACTTATCTCTGCCCACACCCTGCATTGGTACAAAGCACTCCCACCCTGTCATCCCAATTCCCACTGCTACTGAACATGCATTATCCAAAAGCCACACTGAGAGTCCACACACAATATCCATAACCTTTTCTTCTTTTTCAAAGGAACTGCAGATTTGGATACATTTGTGAACAAGTCACATTTGCCGTTTGCCAGCCCTGCTGAGAATGATTTCCTTTGCGCATAAAGCAGGTCACATAGACGTGGTTGCAGAGGCAGGACTGGAGCTCAAGGAAGAGCAGAGCTCACAAAATGAGAGAAAGAAACATGAAACACAAAAAAATCTGCCAGGAAAGACCTTGCAGACAACCTCCTCAGCCCCGTGAGCTCTGCTCCTGCGGCACATACGGCTACAAACACATTAATCATGACACTCGATACTGGCCCGAGACCCAGACACCAGGTGGATTGAGCGGAAGAGGAGGACACATTACTGTGCTCTTCTTGCAAAGCACTAGCACATATGTGCTTTGCAAAATGCATTAGTAGAGCTCTCTGGAAACATGGTTTGCTTAACAAAGCCAGAGAGCTTTTGGGAAAGAAGCAGCAGCTCATTGCGTGATAATTGAGGCAGCTGCTGCCTGCAAGGAGCAGCAGAGCAGCGGCTGTCCCCACACCACAGCGGGTCTGCCCTGAGGAACTGTCCTCCCACCAATGTCCCAGGACACACGTCTAAAAATAGGTATTTGGTGAAGCAAAATGGGTGTAGGGAGGTCAGCAGACTCGTGTGGCTAGATTGATTTCCTGGCCAAACCATTCATTCAGACAGAAGAAATGATGGTTTCCAAAACACTCCTAAGCAAACCTCCAAGAAACTTCTGGCAAGAGGACTGTGAGAGATACTCAGCCAGACCAAAGGGCTTTAACATTCAGAGCTTTTGCACCGCTGCAGCCATGAAATGTTTGTTGTTGTTGGTCAAATGAACAGACATCTGTAAAAGCACAGCTCTTGTACTTGAAAAATAGAAGGTTTCAGTTCTGTGCAACCTTGGATGAAAAGAAAAACGAAAATCTCATAGACCTGGTTTTAAAGGCACTGTAATATTCTAATTTGAGTCAGTAGGAATTAATTTGAGTCAGCAGGAATTACTGTTGGAACATACATACAAGGCATTTTATTTTTACCTCCCTGTTCCCCAGAGCACACATGGGAGGGGACGTTTGTCTGATTCGGCTCAGGCAGCACCGGACTCCTTTGCAGGACCTCAGATCTCTAACAGGGAACTCTGAAGAAAACATCAGGCTTCTCTAGTTGATACATGGTAATAACAGATCATAAAGGATAGGAAAGAAATGTGTGTCCATAACCAGAAGATAATACAGAATACAGCTATAAAAACAGGAGACTAGAGCAGGGCACTGTCTTGCTTTGAGGTGAATCCTCTTCTGATTTATCTATGGCTCCATTTACATCCCAGAAAAACAGACTGAGAGAAAAGGATTTTCCCACAGAAGTCAAAGAAAATGAGCCAGAATGGGAACTCTGAAGTCCTACTAGGATGTGCATTTTAGGTTTTTTTTTACAGAGATAATTCCACTTGTGAATGAAAGCCAATAATGACAATCTGACTGATGAGCACATAAATCAGGTCTGCTGTGCTCAACAGAGCCCATTTTCCACATTTAGTGGTTCCTGTAAAATAACACTTGTGACAAAGACAGAATTTAATCAGATGCGAATAAAAGACTAACTTGGTCTTTACTTGAGTAAATTTCCTAAAGAACGGGAATCTCCATCCCAGAAAATCTTGGAAAGCAGGAATCATCTAGACTCATCCTGTGCACAAACAAAGCCTCTGTGTTATTATTTCACACCAAACAAACAAGCAGCATCTCAACCATCAAAATGCACCCTCTCCCGCCCTTTCCAAGAGCACCTCCATGATCATCCAGGTTCCAGCTCACAGTTCTCAGCCTCTTGAAGCTTTATACTTTCCCTTGGGAAATGCTGCTTTGAGAGCCCCCTTGGATCTGCCCAAGGAATTCGGGACTAAAGCTCTACCTGATGGATGCAAAGCTGGCAGAATGAGGCATGAACACTGCTCCTTGGTCTCTTCTGTGCTTTTGTATTAAATGTCCAAAACATGCTCAGTGAAACATTTTTATTGGCACGAGTCAGGGTTACAAAACTTTGTGGCTTAGGCAGATGACAGTACCGATCCTGCTTTTAGCGTTAGAGCCCATTCTGCCTGTAAAACCTGGCATGGATTTGCAAAAGTTTGGGAGGCAACAACACTTGGATAATACAAAGTCACTTTACAGCTACTCTAGTGAAAACACTAGCTTTTAACAACGTAAATAATGTATCTTACAACTTCTAATGTCAACAGATAAGTTGTCTCCTCAGACACTGCCTCTGAAACAGGCTCTAGGGAAGAATGTAAGTGAACACGAGGAAATTTTCAGTGCCCATGTCAGACAAAGACAGAGCACAACTGGCTTGAAAAGCCCTTTAGATTAAAAGTACATTAAACTTTCGCAATGGAGTTGCAAAACGTGCCCTGGAGACTTCCACGGCTCCCCATCTGCTCCCAGCTCTGCTCAGCCGCTCCACACGTGTCCTACCACAGACCTGCCCCGTGCTCCAGCTCGAGCTAAAAATGAGATGGGACCATGTAGGAGAGAATTTCACACCAGAGGGTAAAGACACGTTCAAACTATACCACTGAAATCTAAATGCAAATTCTGTTCAAAGATTTAAATGTTCTCCCTAACTTCATAATCTCCTGGAAATGAGCAAATTGAAAAGGTTCAACTGATTTTTCTGTTTGTGTCTTGGGAGTATCATTTGAAGCTTCAAGCTGGAAGTAACATCAAAAAGGTACAAATCAATCTGGCAGGATTCTCACAACTCCATTTACATGAATAAAATTACTTCTGTCCAAACTCAAGAATAATGGTATGGAGTTAAATATTTTATAAAAAAGTTTCTAGTCCAATAGAGAAAGCAGCAGAAATTAGAAAGTATTGGACAAACTTTCTAATCACTGTAATGTAGAACCTCAAAATCTGACTTCCTGTTTCACTGCCGAGCATGCAAACATGACTAACTTCCAAAAAGAACAAGGGAAAAAAAGGACTAGAATCTAAATTAATCACACAACATTCAGAACACACTGTTTTGCTATTGAATAGCTGGCATTTCGCGGAAATATGAAAGAAGAGCTGCTTTGAGATAGAGAATGATCTGCAGAATTCCCTTTAATTCCCACTCCAAAGCAGGGGATGCTCCTGAGGGATTTTACATATGGCTTTTGCCTTTGGGAAACAGTCACCAATCTGTTGGTTTCAATATTCAGCTTTCTGATCATTACTTCCAGGTTGAAACCTAATGTGAGGAAAACAAGCACTCACCCAGCTGGGGTGAGTAAACACTGTCACTTGGAGCCACTCACTTTTGTGGCAGGCAGCAGCTTCACCTCCTGCTCTCGGCAGTCAAGAGCTGTGCACGCTCTGCCCAAGGGCGATGCAGAGTGGGACACACCCCGCAGGAGCCTCTCTCTTTCCATTAACTACAGAGGGAGTCCGAGGAAATTATACCCTCAGCTAAATTTAGTTATTGTGAATCCCCTTCCCACATTTGAGTACGCTTCATACCAGGCCGATCTCGCAGCAGGGAATGATTAGCTGAAGTTAAGCATCTGTCAATTCACTTTAATGAGCAATAACTCGTGGCAACCTGCCATTAGCTTCAGTTGAATAGCTTTTATTTTTAGCTGGTGTTGCTCAGATGCAGCTTCCATCCAACATGTGCTGGGAAAGCTGACATCCCAAAGTAGTCTCCAGGTCTTCGTTGTGCCAGTCGGAGTGTCAGGGCTCAAGAGCTGCAGTTCCTGGAGGTCAGAGAAAAGTCACTGCAGTTCTGGGAAAGTTTCAAAGAGTGAGATAAAACCAAAAGCCTGGAGAAACCGCACAGAGGCGCATGGTCCCCAGAGACCTTGCAAGAAAAGTTACTGAAATCCTGAGAGCGTGCTGAATGAGTGAGCTGGGTCTCCAGGGAGAGAAACAGCACATGGGGAAGGCACAGAGAGAGAGAGCCTGCTGAAATAAAACATGACTTCAGTACTGTCCAAGAGTGCCTAGTGAGAGGAACAAATGCCCAAGTTCCCTATTGTATCCGCTGCTTCATGTGGATCTAAGCTTTATCAGAGGTGACCGTAGGGAGGGCAAAGGGAAAAGAGCAAGATGAGTCCTCAGGTGAATATAGGGCAGGGTCTCGTTTCCTACAGGTGAGCATTTAACTCAGGAGCAGCTGCACATGAAGGCAGAACATCTCTGTGCCTCCGAAGAGACCCTCAGGAAAGCGTTCAACTCAGCCCCATGGCACCAAGCACTTGAAGAGCAGCTGAAACACCTGCAGTCTCTCCCTCCAGGTGTCCTGCTCTGAAATGGGTTTCCACAGAACAGCTTACAACTGTTATGAGTACAACAGAAGTACATTAAACTTCTGCAATGGAAACTTCTCTGGTTGGAGGTTTGAGCCTTTTTGTCTCCATGTACCAGCCTAATTCATCCTGCTTCAGAGCCCCCACATACGCCACTGCGAATTCACAACAAGAATAATAAGACAACAAATATTCAGAGTGAATCCACCAACCTGTTGATGAGATACTCCTAGCCAGCTCCTACCCTAAAATACCGTGAGACAGGACTCAAGGCAGGGCAGTAACATACCTTCAAGGGAACCTTGAAGCAACAGCCTTTTAGAATAGGCTTCTCCTGAATAAAAGGGTGTGGAAAAGTTCAGAAATAAAGCAGTTGCTCCCCACAGCAGAGCTGGAGGCCAGACGCAGTACCTGTGAGCACTCGATTTCATTCACCCATTCTCTTGCCTCGAGTTTGTGCCCAGCACATGTCCTGGCCCAGCCCCGAGCACAGCGACAGCAAGTCCAACACATCTGCTGGGAGCGCCCATCGGAGCAGCCTTCCCGTAATGCCTCACAGCTGGATGAGCAGATTGTTGAAGTCAAGAGGCATGCATTTCTTTAGCAAAGAAAGGAAATAAAAAGTCAAGACTAACAAGATGCAGAAAGGGCATGCTTTTTTTTTTTTTTTTGAACAAATCAACATTTATTTCAATGTAGTGAAACAACTCGTTGAAGCACTTCTCTCAGTTCTACTTTACATTTTGTATTTACACTGTCCTCGTTCTGTGACAAAAATAAAATAATCTCCGACCCTGAAGTTTCCAGAATAAGTGTCGCTAGCAGCAGAAATAACAAAGCCCCAAACACAAAGCAAAAACCCCCTTGATATATTTTGATAGGAGATTTTTGCATGTTCCATTAAAAAAGTTTTAACCCTGAACCTTTACGAAAAGCTGTATGGGATGACAAGGAGGAAAATGTCATGTTTGAAGCTGAACGAGAGCAGCATTTGCTGGCCTTTGCAAGTACACTGTTACTTTTAGCATAAGGAACTGTGAAATGCTTAGACACCCACATAGAAGCAGACTTTTTAACTTTGATCAAAGCAGTTCTGCTCTTCTGGGAGCGTAAGGGTACCAGAGTTGGCAAATGCCATCTTTTATCCTGGATGTTGGGCACAAAAACAAACTTTATTACACATGGTTTCCAAGCAGCTGTTAGTAAAACACAAGCCTTATTCTTTTGTGAAGTGTCAAGGGTCAGCTTCATTCAGCAGCTTCCAAATTGAGCTACTGTAAGAATTTTGAAGTAATTTCTCAGTTAAATGACATCATTGCTAAGGTCAACTCTGCCTTACAGTTGAAGTCAGCAACCTCTATGACAAGGTGGACCACTCTGCTAAGTGGAGGGAGAGGAGGGAAGACAATGATATTTGAGTATCATATTTAGGTCTCCCTATCTCAAAGGAAACTGTGGCTATGTACCCAAACAATTCTCCATGGAAACAACAGAAGAGTATCAGTGACAAACTTGGAATTGGAAAAATAAAAAAAGCAAGAACAGAACCCAAAGCTTTTTGAGATAGGAAGAAAAACTGCATGTTGAGAAAGAAGGGATCGGTCATTAAACTTTCCAGGCACACAGAGGGCTCGGAAAGCACAGAAAACAAGCAGAACAAACAAACACAACTGTGTGCATCTTAGCGTCAGCTTCTTTTGCCAAATGCAGTAGCTTCCAACATTCAGCAGCTGTCTCTTGCTTTCTAGTGCTGTGGAGTTCTCTTTGGTACTTGGAGGCTGTGAGGAGCTCCGGGCAAAGAGAAAGTCTTTGTCCATTTACCAACCAATTCCAAAGGCGCTGATCTTGAATAACTTTACTAAGCAAGAGTGACACAGATGTCTAGGAAAGGGGACTTTTCTCTTAGTAAAGTTGTGGTAGGTGCAGTGGAAACCCAAGGCAATCTACATGCTTGTCAATTTGTGCCTAGGTAAGAACAGAGTCCTCCATGAACGTCTCTCATTTGTTCACTCTTAAATTATTCAGGCTCTGACAGCCCCTGAAAAGAAAAGAATGGAATAAGGATAAGTTGCAAGTGGCGCAGGGCAGGAGCGGACACCACGTAACCACCAAGAACAACGAGGTTGGGGTGTTTGACGACAGACACACTGCAGCTGCAGCCTCCAGGGCTGCTGCCCAAAGCGGCTTCCTCCACGCCCTCGTCCACCAGAAATACCAGCGGAAAATACAAGCTCACAGCAAAGGTACTGGTTGGGATGAATTAAAAGAAGTAATGAATGAAGTCAACGCAAACAGCGGTTTGGAAATAAACACACAGATAAGAACTGCTAAGAGCTTGTGATGCTTTGCTCTTTGAACACAGCACAGGGAAATGGCTAAGCAGCTTGGAGACTTTTAACTGCACACTCAAGACTATCAGTTAGGCTTGTGGGAAGCTTTAATTCATTCAGCTTAAGTAGCAAAACCAGAACACCACTTGCTGTCCCATATAACAGGCTCACGCGATCTGCATCTTGGTTTATCATTTGACAGCTCGGCAGGGAGCAGTTCTGTGAGGAAGCTTCCCCGTGATGCCAGTCAACAAGTTTATCAAATTTCAGGTGACAAAGTCACTACTACACTCCATCTGCGTCAGCAAGAAAGACGGACAGGAACTTGAAGTCTCGGGGAGCATCTGCTACATGGGAACAGGAGAGCTCTCTGCAGCACCCTGCCGAGGTCCCAGCCCTCTGAAGCTGTGCCAGTGCCTTGACCCAGACACCAGCCTTCCCAGTGAGGCTAGTCCTAAGAAACTGATTGATTGTGACTTCTGAAGGGCCACACAGAGCCACCCAGAGCTTTTATGGTGCCTACATCATTGCTCCTTACCCGCAGCCTCCTTATGGAAAAAAAAATCTACATCCAGCTTTGCAGAGATGTGGAGAGGTGCCCTGCATAAACGGCTTCATTCCCTTCTGCATCACCGAGTCTCATCTCAAAAAGCTGTAAAAATGCTCTACCAAGCAACGTGTCTAATAAACTTTCATTACAAAAGCCATCTTCACTATTGCCGAGTGGTTGCTTTCTTTTGGCCCCATCTTTCAAAGGAATCAGGAAAAAGAAACACTTATTTGAGCACAACAGCAAGGATTAGTCTAGCAGCAGAGGTTCTCTGATTCTAGAAAGGCTTTGTTGGATACAGGTGACCTGTTACTGCACTTTAAGATGCCTGATCACAGACATCACCTGCCTGATAGTTTAGCATCTCCAGGACAAGTGACTGCCGTGAATATTCAGCAAGCTTTGGATGTTTGTCTGGAGCTTGTCCTGCTGTAGGCTTGTCTTAGACACACTGCCAGATCAAATTTTACAGCAACGCAGCTCTGAGCAGCTACTGCCCTGCCAGGAGCAGCCTGGAATGTTCAAGCCTGGGTAATTTCTCTGATACTAAGACAAAGTCAACTGAGATGCTGCTCTCTGCTCAGCACCTGCGCCCTGGGAGGAGCTGTGCTCTGCTTCTGTGGAGCTGAAGTTACCGCTAACATTCAAAGCATTTGCCTCCTTCTTGCCCAAAGCCACGATTTTCCTTCTGCTGTCCTAGAAAGAATCCCTGTTGATTAATATTTATTCCATTTCCTAAAGAAATCTATTCAGCCTCCACATGCTTCAGCTGAGAGCGATGTTTGAACATTGTGTTGATCCTCAGAGTTCAAACTGCAGAAGGTACAAAGAATACCAGACTTGAGGCACTTCAATGGTATTCACTGTGAATCATCATTTTCCATTGTACCACTCAGACACATTTGGATCTAAAATACATTTGCATTTCTAATTAAAACAGATTACCATTAGTAACTGAAGAATGTCTTAAATCAGAATCCCTAGGCCATAAAAGCTAATTGCACGATGCTAAAACTGGATTTCAAAAATATACATATTATACCCCCTGCAGGATTAATTAGGCAACAGCTCTTCAAAAGAGTTCTCAAAAGTGTATTTATTCAGCATGCGGTGAAATTATACCGGTTGTGCAACACTTCCCATGGCCTGCCTTGGCTCACGCTCCCGTGGCAGCAGAGAGCTGGGGCCTTGTTCATCAGGGGTGCTCAGCATGGACAAATTGGATTCAGGACTGCAGTCGATGAGCAGGGACACACACAGGAGCAGGAAGGGCACCCTGGAACAAGGTGATCTCAGGTATGTGTGTGATGTGCTTCCCAGGACGTGCAGGCCCACAAAAAGGCTGAAATCAACTGTTCAATATGAATCTGGAAGCTGTAAGTGCTGATGATCTGATGCTCAGTTGGTCACCGGTTTCCTACATGACCTCAAGGAAGGTTCTGAGCGCCCACTGAGCTGGAATGTGTTTTCAGAGAGGTTACAGCTGTACCGCCTGTCTTGGGGATGTGAGAAACTTCTGCTCACCAAAGCTGCATGTGCCTTATCAAGGGATGAGAAAAAAACCCAACAGAGCCAAAGAGGCCCTTGGCTGCTACAGTCTGAGCTGTAATTGTCAGCAAGCCTCAACTGCATGAAAAAGTGTCCTCAGAGGATTTAGCTGTAGCTGGGGATATGCCACTCCCAGCTTTCTTCTGTGCTCTGAGCTGCTTGCTCCATGTGAAAAACGAACATGGAAAAATTCTCAGAAAACATAACAGTGGAGATACCTCCATGGTCACTAAATCCAGTCCCTTATCCTCACGGGCCACAGTCCATCACTTTCCTAAACGTTTACTTCAATGTTTTCTTGTGCTAGTGAACAAGAGATCTTTGCTCAAAACTCAAATATAGACTGTACTTGTGCTTTCCTGTACACAGCAACTTTAGATTTCCATGTTTAATTTACAACCTTCCAATACAAAAGATAATAATCTCCACCAGAAACCACCTACTGGTTCCTCAGGATGATGTTTGCTAATGGGTTCCCAGCAGGCCTGGCTCCCAGGCTTCACCCCTTTATGGAACTTCACAGCCTGGAATGTCATTTTGCAGGGGATCCAGGATTTCAAAGCCATTGAGCTGTGCCAGGACCAGCAATGGCTATACCACATGGGACAACCTAGCACACTGGGGTGCAATAAGGGCAACAGAACAGCAGTTACTAATTCCTCATGTGGCAACACACAAAACAGGAGACACACTTTTTCCATTTTCCAAAAGTAGCCATGGTTTCTGTATAGTAAAGGAGCACCCACAACCATTGGGAAATATTGGGAAGTCAGGGAGTAAAATCCATTCAGGACTTTCTGTAACATGATCTTACGTGTGCTACATCATCAAAAAATAAATGACAAATACATAAACTGAAGTGTATGTAATGGATCTCTCCCATCAAAGAGAAGAAACCCCATGGCAGTTCTATGATGTAGATAATGCTGTAATTCAGCTTGCAGGTTCTATTTTTCATCTCATTAGAACTTCACTGGAGACATTTCCATATTTTGTCCTAATCATATGAAAGGAGCCCAGGTGATGTGTGTGATTGCCAAGTTCTCAGCCTGCTGGGGAGAACATTGTGGGGCTGGTCCAGGACAGAGGCTGATGGAGTGCGAGGCAGGTCAAACTCAACAGGAGACCCAGTGGGATGCATTAACTACCTTTAATTCAAGAACTGCTTTGTGTTTCAGCATAAACAGCCACACTAAACAACAGGAGCTACAAGCAAACATTAGTTTTTGTTTTGTGGTTTTCCAATGGCAAAGAGTGGTCAAGGGAGATGATTTCAAGCTTATCTCATTAGAGATAATCTCATTATTTTCTAATAATTCTTCGTATGTCCTGAAGTCCTACTTGTGATCTATGCAACTCTTTTAAGAAAACAGCCAGATGTACTTCTATAGCTCTATTAAAAAGTAACTTTACATGGCACAGAATTGTGTGGTGCAATATTAGCAATTGAACTGTTCTGCAATAGCAACTGATGCAGTGGCTAAACTGGCAGAAAATTGGATTTCCTTGCTGAACTGAAAACCACAATATCTGTGGATCCCTGCTGCAATCACTAACTGCCCAACCAATTCCTCTATTTTGAAAAGAAATTGCAACTTTTGCCAAATATGAAAATGTTTTCATAAAGCCTGTTAACAGACAGGATTTAGACTGAAATGTAACAGTGTTCTGGTGTGCTTGAGAAGTATCTTGATGCTATTTTTAGACTGAAATCTTTGGAAGTTTGGGGGGTTTTAAGTTTGAAATGATAGATTAGTTTTCCCAATACACACACAAGTTTTAACAAGGTGTGTGCTGAAACATAACAGATTGGGAAAAAACCCAAACAAAATCCTTCTGGGGTCATGTGAAATAACTGCCCTTTTTGTTTCACTTCAAAATGGATAGATTTTATTTCAGCATCCGTGCATTGAATTCCCGAACAATACATCTATCTGGCACTTATTTTATAGGAAAACAGCATGTTTAATTACCCCACGTCTTTGCACTGAGCAGGGAGTTACCCAAGCTATATTTTTCACAATTATCTGTTCTCTTTTCCTTAGAATAAAGTCTCCTTTCTTCAGGTTTTTGACAAGATGAATAAAGCCTTGTGGGTTCTTATATGCTCCTTGGAATGAATGGGAAGTTTTGGAGCTCTGCCTGCATAAAAGCAAATCCCATGTTTCTATAAAGCTGGATGTATTTATAAAAGTTGAAAACAACACAGCAATCTGAATAATAAGGATCCCCACCATGTATTCACCCCCAGACCAGTAACTGAAAGCTGACATTTATAGAAGCTCTTGCTATCTCTTTTTCACATTTGAATTAATATCTGAAAGTTTATTTTCTGTACCACTTTCGTTGCATCCTGTATATAACCACATGTCAAATGACTGCAAGATTAGTCACAACAGGGACACATGAAACCAGAGGATGAGGACCTAGCTTGTATCAGGAGAGTTAGAGCTGTCTAGCAGTGCATGTAAGTTTCCAGAGAGAAAATATTAACACTATCATTGCTTGGATCTTGGAAACTGAGAGAAAGTTGCTAAAGCATCCCAACACTGGCACTGACACGATAAACATTCGATTTACAGAAAGTGGCTGGTGGCAGATGAGAGCAGTGAGCACAAAGTGCAGCAACCAGCACTCCCGAAAAGCTCAAACCTCCTGTGCTCTTGGACACTTTATAGACCCACTGAAAACGTGACCTGCTGTATCTATGAACAAGGTTCCCACCCTCAAGAAACCCTCCTGCAAACAGTAAGATTGAACAACACAAAATTAAGTAATGCTAAAATGAACTCGCTGTTCCCCCAGCCTGCCAGCAGAGCAGTGGCCGTGCTTCTCCTCTGACTGTCCACATTCAGAGGTTACTCATCAGCCCCAGGACTTCTCCTGAAGTCCTCCTACGTGTCATTGCCACACAAATGCCAAGAGGTTCAGAACAGTGAGCCTATTTACCACAAAAGACTGGCATGGGGACTGTCAGTAATGCTTTTGGGACATGCTTAACTGAGGACTACGTGTCAGGAGGGTGTAGAGCAGGTGTGAGAAAGCAGTTTCACACCAACAAAAAGAGTGAATTTTTTTTTTTTTTTTTTGCTAACAGTATTCACCTTGTCACGTTAATCCTGCTTGCTCAACTGAGCAGCATTTTCATCAACTCCTTTGTCCCTTCCAATAATGCTCTGTTATGACCTACTCTGACTCCTGACTCACCCTGCAGAGGTGGGAAAACACAGGACTTGGAAGAGATGTTCCTGTCATGGGCTAACCAGTTTTCTCTTAATAGAACTGGAAGGAAATAACAACAACTCTCACAAACCTCTCCACAGCCATTTGCTCATGAATTTGCCAGGACAAAGAGCAGAGCTCAACTCTGGCATGAGAGGGACAGAGACTGCCTACGGAGGACCAGTACACTTGATCCTCTTGACTTCGCTGAGATACAACTAATGAGCAACAGATGGACATCACCCAAGGAGTTTATTTGGGGAACCCAACAGTTTCCTCATATTTCTCATTCGAGAAGGACCAGGAAACTAAGCAAGCTTTGGTTGACACCCTTAATTTTACTATTGTTTTCTCCTCTGCCTCAATTTTGACAGAGCTGCTTTGGCCATGCATTCCATTACGCTTTACACAGTGCAACCATGGCTCAGCCTGAAGCACTAAATAAAATATGGTCAAATTAGGAAATGTTATGGGCTTGAATATATTACTGCAGATCACTCTCTTGCTACCACTCAGCACAAAGGTACCGGTTCCCTTAGCAAAGCCCTGCAGCTCCCTGTAACAGTGTCAGCACCTTCTATAAAAAGCACCATCAGGTCTCACTTTTTACCTAATGAAGAAATAACTTTTATTAATGTGCTGTTGACAGCCCTTGTAATGATGCCGGTTTTCCTAACTTCCAGTTAAGGCTCTGTTTCTGCCCAGCTAGGAAAGATGTACAGGGTGTCTGGCTGAACCCCCTTCACTGCACAGAAGTCACCAACACTCTGTCAAGACAAGCTTTCTTTGTTAAACTTACAGCAAATATCCAGTAACAAAGATTTAGGCGAGAAAAGGAAAAGGAAGGAAGGAAAGAAAGAAAAAGAAGACAGTGAAACAGAAAACTGCAGAAGGAAGACCAAAAGTGTAGGAGATAGGACAAGCTGGAGGGACAGAAAATTTAAAATAAGAGGTTTACCAGGAGCTTAGCACAGACAGAAACCCACTCAACCTTTCAACTTTAACACACTGAGATTTAAGATTTAATCTGATTGACATTCAGATTAAGTTTCTTTTGTTCTGAAATTAAAAGTTTGGCTACAAACAGCAGCCTACTCAGAAGAGCAACTGCTCGAGGAGGCAGAGGATGAGTTCTTTATTGAAGCCAACACAGCTCATCCATTTAAATCCATCCTCCTGGTTTCTGGCTACCCTCAAGTAGAAACTGTACTATATTCTCACCTGAAGCCACGCTGCAGCCACATAATATTACTCAGCTGAACTCTTAAGTTACTCTGACAACCGATTACTTTTAACCACAGACCCTTTTGTCTGTGCCTGGTATACTCACAGCCAGCTTCTCAAGTCTAATAGATGGGAACATCTCTCTCCTTGTGCTCAAAGAAAATAATTTCCTACACCTTGTTTGTGCTTTCCACCCTGCTGGTGTCCCTTAGGGCAGTGACACCCCAGCATGCTCCAGTTTGGGCTGGAATGGAATGAGTTGAACTACTGCAAAGAAATGTCCTCTAAATAAGGCCGCGGGTTTAAGGCAGCACACAGAATTTAATTTTCAGGTTAAATCTGAGTCACTGGCTAGTCTTTACAGCTCCTTGTGCATCAGAGCTTGGAATTTAGTCTCCACCTAATGTCCATGTTCCCACTCACTGATGAGCTTCAGAGCCCTGTGCAGAAGGTAGTGCAGAGGAATGGCACTCACACTCTGGACTTGGCTCTGTGTTTAACGGCAACAAAGTTTTGATCTTCTCACATCCAAGGCACGCAGCTGACCATTTGCTTTAGAAAAGCCATTTCACAAAGCAGGAATCCCTCCCATCTCTTTATCTGCCATCATTTTCCCACTTTTAAAGTAATCTCTAATCTAAACCACACAGATACCTGAGGAGATAGACTTCATGTTAAAAAAAACAGGGTATATTCAATGGCAAATCTTAGGCTGATTTCTAAGGAGAGTTCAATGGCTTTCTAGCTATCAGAAGACCATCAGAATTTGAACCATCTTACCAGGGACAGTTTTGCAGCATTAAGAAGCATCCTGTTACACTAGGTCACTTTGTACTTCTGCGTTTAGGAGATAGAGCAAAAAGCCTTGCTTGCACTCTTGGCTTAGTAAGGCCACTGGCCTAAAGGCTCTGCAAGTGTTCTGCTCCTGACTACCCCTTTTTATGGCTGGAAGCAAGTGACAGACTCTTGCTCTGAGGCACTCCTATATTAGGATTCATATCTCTCTATACTGCAGAACAGAGAAGTAGTCCTTATTTAGTTCCTGCAGGCAACTCTCGGGGTCAGAGCAAAATTGCAAATGGTACTAAGTGTCACTTGCTTTCTCTGGATGGATCCCAACAGCTCTGAACATGGGCAAAGCTGACAAGATCAGAAACTCACCAAGAGAAAAAAGCAAAAAAGCAGCATCAATATCTCTACTGCTGCAACAGACAGTCGAATACTAATGCAAAAGAGTTTGAGTCATCTGTCAAAATCCTTCAGAGAAATGCCCAGTTACACAAAACTTACGTATTTCATGATACACAGGGGACCTTGGGTTTGGGTTTTCTCAGCTCGGCTTTATTGCTGCTATTTAGGAGATCAAGCATCCACATCACTTCCAAGCTCCATGAAAAGCAATGATGCAGCTCATACCAACTATTTGAGCACAAAACCTCTGTTTGACACAGACTGCAGGCTCATCTTCCCTATTTCTCTCACCGGACAGCTCTTATTCACACAACAAAACCTACCCAGTTGTTGCAAAAGATCAAGATGCATCAGGCACTGGCATCAGGAAAAAGCAGAGAAGAATTTCCAAACAAAAAGGTAAGGTCACCTATGGGGCAGCACTGAGAATAGCTCCGAGGTGCTTCACACCCATCTTAAATACAAACTACAGTCACCTATTTGCACTGCAAGCCTGAGATCAGTGAGAAGCCCTGAGATGAACAGTGTCCCCCCCAGGTGATCCCTGACAACACAGAATACACAAAGTGAGAGCTTCAAAGGTCTGGTTGCCACATTAAAACATCTCCAAGCTTAATGGCAGAAGCTGCCAACAAGGGCACACTGATGCTGTAATCTGGGGCACCTGAATCCTTTGTCAAATGTCAGGTTTGGTACCTGCTTAAATTCAGGGAGTATTTCCACCATCTCTGGTTTTCTTTAATAAATTCAGCATGACAGACAGCCTTTTAGAACTTTTCGCCCAAAGTTTACAACCAAGGACAAGAAAGTAAATCAATCTGTATCGCAAAACACCTTTTGTTACCAACCCAGTAAACCAGAACTGCAAACACAGTTAACATTTCAACCCAAGATAGAAGAGCCAGCTGTTTCCCCTTCCCCCTTCCAGCTGTTTCCCCTTCCCCCTTCCAGAGACGTCTGTAGGCAGGACAGGCAGCAGGGAGATTCTAATCCATCAGAATCAACATTTTCAAGACCAGAGCTCTGTCAGAGAGCTTGAGCACTGCTCCAGCCTTATGCATGGGGCAACACATTAAAGCACAGGCCGTCCAAGAGACTTGGCTTTCACAGTGGTTTAGTACCACAGCTTTTCTGCAGGCAGCGCTACCCCTACAACCAGATTACATGTTCCTTCTTAAAGGCTGCAGAACAGTGGGGTGTTGTGCATTGACCTCAAGAATCGCTTCCTTGGCATGAAGTGGTGTGTTCTCCCCAGTCTAAAAAAGATCACGTCTTACGAAGTAGTGGCAGACTCCATCACCAACTAGTTTGCTGCTCTCACCACATAAGCGTGACTAATTCACTAACTGGGGAAAGAGGACTCCTGCATTGCAAATGTGTGCCTCAAGAAACGAGTGGGCCCATCCGTCCTCAATGTCATCTTTATCTGTTCTTTATTTGGGTTCCAGAGTTATAAAAAAAATCCATTTGAAAGCTTTAGTTATTTAAAAAAAAAAAATACACAAAACAAAAGCCAAGTTTTGTTCAGGACATTTTGCTTGGCCATTCAGAGAACAGGAAACATCGAAATACCACAAGCAGATCTTTGAAAAACCTCACATTATCCAGAACAAGTTCAAGAGCCATATCGCAGCATAAAGACTCCAGGCTGCAAACCCTTCAGTCAATGCATCTGAGCAGCGCTGTTCCACATAAAAGCCAGATTTTGATTTTATTTTTACAAGGCACTCCAGCTGCCCTGGCTTTCCCACATCCCTCTCAGCATTTCAGCTCAGCCAGCTTCCCCAGACCTTCCCCCATCACCATTCAGAGATTTGTGAACTGTGAGAAACAGATGTTCTCAAAGCATTTTGCTCGTACTCGAGCCCAAGAAAAGCTAGAAAGGAAGGGGGGGAGAAAAAAAAAATCATTTAAGCAAATATTTCTCCCTGCCCTATTGACCCTACAGTCCCAGGGTGTTTCCTACCAGCAATGACAAAATGTAAAACTGTGAAACTGTACCAACTCCAGCGCTCTCGCTCGCCGTGCCCGTTACCGGCTCACCCTCTGCTGTCCCTCGCTGTCCCGGGGCCGAGAGCACCGCGGTCCCTCCCTGTCCCGGGGCCGAGGGCACCGCTGCCCCTCGCTGTCCCGGGGCCGAGGGCACCGCTGGCCCTCGCCGTCCCGGGGCCGAGGGCACCGCTGTCCCTCGCTGTCCCGGGGCCGAGAGCCCCGCTGTCCCTCGCTGTCCCCGGGCCGAGGGCACCGCTGTCCCTCCCTGTCCCGGGGCCGAGGGCACCGCCGGA
>VWZT01007956.1:308980-567011 GCA_013397055.1 Pachycephala philippinensis | reverse complement strand
CGGGGGGGCTGCGGCCGGACCGGGCCCCGCCGCCGGCTGGGAGGAAAAAAGGAGTTTGCCAGAGGAAGAAATGCAGAACTGCGCCCGGGCAGGCGGCATCCGAGATCGGGAGCGAGAAATAAAAACTGCCTGGGAGGAAGTTTGGTAAAGCTCTGATACGTTGCGGATGGGGGGTTCCACCAAAGCCTTTAAAAGGCAAAACTTGTGTTGCTGTAGGGTTTTTGTTAAACTTCACAATGTTCTTGGCTTCCCTCCCCGCCCCCCGTGCCATTCCTTAACTTAAGCATCTGACAGCTAAAACTTTACAACCAGCTGAAAATAGGGCCCAGCCGGCTGTGATCCCAAGGGCTCTGCCTGCTTCCTGCAGCAGCAGACCTGTCTGAAGCACTGCAGAGGGAATGCTCGCCCTTCTGACACACCGACCAAGACACTTGAGATCCAGAGGCACAGCTTGCTTTGGAAGGTGCCTGTTGCGTTAGGATTTCCCACCTAAAGCACAGAAAACTGGAGGTGCCAAAAACATCCCGAACCTTGCTGGAGGCAGCTGGTAGGAGAGGTCGGGCAGGATTCCAGAGCAACAGCATCATAGTTTTGCACTCTTGCATCAAAAGCTGAACAAACCCAACAAGCTACTTCTCCAGGCAGACACAGGTACTGAGAGGGCAAAGCAGAGGGAGAGGTGCCACGCTTTGTGCCACTCTGTGCCAGGGCTTCAGCACGAGTGGGCACGGCTCTACTGATGCCACAGCCTGCTGATCTGAACTAAGGCTTTTCGTAATGGCCTTGGGGTAAGTGCCACTCCTGGGGGACCAAAGGCCATTTCTGGAGAGGAAGGGAGGGTTGTGGCCATGGCAGAGTGCTCACAAACCCACCTCAGGCTGCACCTGTGTGGTGGGTGCTGTTGTCCAGGGGCAGGTCTGGACTGAGTGATTCCATGTGACCATCGGATGGGATCATACAGACCCTGAAGGCCTCCTAGCAGAAAGACCCCAGCACCTGGTGCCAGGAGAGGGACAGAGGCCCTCTCTGAGAGACTCCCTCCTCCGCAGCAGCAAATAAGAAACCTTCCTGCTTCACTTCTGGCTGCTCTGCAGGAACTGTTCTTTGACTACAGCCTCACTGGAAGGACTGACAACCTCATAATGAGCCTGAAGCATGCAAGTTTTCCTACCAATGCCCTTGAGCACCAAGGTGTTTTCAGTACATGAGAACAAAAGTGCACTGTAGCTGTTTCCCGTTTGCTGGGTGTTGTGTCTTTCTTTGACTTGGGTCTTTGCCTATCTGGGAGCTGCAAGGGAATGTCTCGGGGGTGCACTCAGGGCTCTTGTGCCTGTAGTAGGGAGATAATAAGTCACACATGAAGCAGAAACCACAGCTGCAGCCAGAGAAGGAAAAGGTGGGCTGGGAACCAGCTGGGACACCATCGCCTCCTGCAACTCTTCCTTTCTCTGTTTGTCCCTGCCATGGCTCTCCAGGCAGCAGCTCTTCAGATGGCTGTTTTGGCCACCCGAAGTGCCAGGCAGTAAGAAGGCACCAACTCAGGTCCTCTAAGTGATTCAGGAAACTTACAGCAGGGCTCTTCTGAGAAGGCAGCTCCTCACTTCTGTGCTTTCTACTTCGAACTGCATCTCTCTTTTCTAACCCACCCTTGCATAGCACGCCCACCTCTTGCCCCGTGGGCTGGCTGCCTCCCACCTGATCTCAGCCTGCTGGGTGCAAACAGAAGAGGGGTAAGGTGGATGTGTTCTTCACTGGCATTTCCCTGCTCATGTGGTGTCTGCCCAGACCGGCGATACAGGACCTGAGGCAGCAGCATGCCATACGCAGTGCCTGGTTTGCCAGATCTCAGCTCTTGGTGGTTTTAAAAATTATCTTAAGAAAACCTTAAAGACTTCTCATTTAAGAAACTAGGAAACAGCCTAAGCTGTTCACCTCTAGCATTTCACCTCTAAATTCCCGTGACTCTTGGAAGAGTTGTCCGCTATGAGGAGCCTTGTGGGTCTCTTCCAGCCCAGCATGTTCTGTGGTTCTGTGTGAGCCTGACAGCAGGGTCTGGCATGGTGTGGGGAGCCCGGGGAGGCAGAGGGGAACTGGGCTGATCAGAGCCATCAGCTGAGAGCCAGAGTGGTGGAAAAACACAGAGAGTGTGCCAACAGAGGCACCACAATAACCCTGCTGGGGGATGAGGCTTCGCTAAACCAGCACATGGACATGGTGTCTGAGACTGTGAGGAGGGTTGGGAAGCAAGGTCATAGCTCTCCTAATTGCAGCCGAAATTTAAAACATAATTAAGGTGCAATTTCAGCTCTTTAAAAATCTCCATCCCTAATTAAAAAAGAATTGATGTAATTATTGTGGGAGGAAGCAGGCTCTGCCCCTCCCCAATCTACAGTTCCAGCAGTGTTGTGAAGGTTATCTCTATAAAGTTGCTCTTTAAAAATACATACATCTACACATACTCACTGATGAATTATACATGGAATAAATATTTCACAAAATAAGGCTGAAAGCCATATTCTTAATAACCACACCATACCAATTAGCCCCTATAAAGAAGAGGAGGAGACATGCTGTAGGCAGTCTAGTTCAGCTCCAGCCCTAGCTGGGAAAAACATCTGTCAGCAGCAGCAAATAGGCACTATGCTACCAACTGCACTGAGTCTTTAGCTTCAAACAGGGAATTCAGCCTTTGGGATGTAGAAGTGCTGCAGAGATTGTGTGGGGGATGGAATCTGTACAGCCCACTTGCCCGAGGTGAAGGGCAAGGAGCTGCTTGTCTGGGACTAGAAGATTATTGGGCAGGATGAATTAATGTGTGACTGTGGTCTGTATCTGTATGGAATTATCTGTATGTCCCCTGACAAGGAAAACACCACTATCCTTGCTCTAACCTGTGCCTGAGTCAAAGAATAGAGTCACAGAATGGTTCGGGTTGGAAGGGACCTTAAAGGTCATCTTATTCCAACCCCGCTGCCATAGGGAGGGACACCTTACACTAGATCTGGTTGCTCAAAGTCCCATCCAGCCTGGCCTTGAACACTTCCAAGGTTGGGGCAGCCACAATGTCTCCAGGCAATCTGTTCCAGTGCCTCACCACCATCACAGTAAAGAACTTCTTCCTAACATCTAATTTAAATTTCTCCTTTTTAACTTTAAAACCATTCCCCCTTGTCTTATCACAATCTACCCGTGTGAAAAGGCACCCTCCCTCTTTGATATAAACCCCCTTTACTGGAAGGCTGAGTCACAGGAGTTCTTTGAGGAAACATCTCCTGGCACCACACTCCAAACACTCTAATCATTACCTGCAGTGGAGGGAACAAGAAAATTTTATGGCCCTGACTGGCTGCATCTGAAGCTCAGGCCATTAGCAGTGTGCCTGCACCACGGGCCATGTGTGCTGCCCTGCCCAACACAGATGATGGAGGGGAAGTCATCTCAGTCTCACGTCAGGATGACAAGGGAATTACTGCTGTCTACTCTTAAATACACCTTTAGGAATTCCCTGGGCATATGAGTTCCCATTTCATATGACATCTGAGAAGGTCTGTGAAAAGTACTGTTGTTGCAGAGGGGAAATAAGTTCTAATACTTTTACCCAGCCTTCCTGAGAAAAATTTGGGGTGAAAGATGGAACACAAATTTTTTTACTGCCTTCACTGCTCCCGCACACCTGCAGCAGCTATTTTATTTTCTTAGGTTATAAACTGAGGGATCTATCTGAGGGAAACACAGGACAAAATAACGAGGGGATGTAAACTGGCACGGCTTCATTTTGGGTCAACACAAATGCAGTGAAATACGTCTGGCCCAGACTGCCCTGGAGGTCTGTAATGCAGAACAGCAGTGACAATATTCCTCCCATAGCAACAGGTGCTGTTTCCGTCCCCCCATCACATGCATAGGGAGATGAATAATGTAATAGCTGTCAGGAGCATCTGTTCATTACTTATGCAAGTCAATCCCACATTGTGCTTTAGGGTGTAAAGTGATCTCTGCAGAAAATCCATCCCTATGGACATCACTGTCACGGAATAAGATGTACTATGGCTGATTTATTTTTTTAATCCAATGAAGCTTAGGTATTAGCTACCCATTTCTTAGGGAGGAACAGCAAACCAACTATCTAACAGAAATAACTCATGGGTGGCAAAAGGAAGATGGATTTGTACAGTTTTAAAAACATCATTTAGATATGTGGTGTGGCTTGCAGAGTCTAATTCAGATAGTGTAAAGACATCAGTGAAATTTGAGTTTTGTTAGTAGGGAGAGTTAGGTACCTCTACAGAGCAATTCAGAAGGTGCAGACAGGACAGTAAATATGGATGTTCTGAAAACCAGCCAGTGAGAACCACCAGGAGTAAGGACTTAGCAGAACTTGTTTTCAGATTACGGTCTTGTTTCAGTTCATGGAGAAATCAGGAGTTACACAGAAGCTTCAGGAGCCCAGTAGGTGCTGGTTTCATTACTCATTCTGTCACTTGCTTTCTGGGTGACTTTAGGGGGAAAAATTACCATTTCATGCCTCAATTTTCCGATGTGCAATAAAATGATATCAGCATTTCACATTCCCTTTAAAGTGGTCTGAAACAGAGATTAGACATCCTGCACTGAACAACAAGAAGAGCTGTCATTGTTAGCTATGAATTGAAATGAGCGTGGCAAAATGTGGCTCTGGCACTACTGGCCTTTGGAATCAGTATTAAAAAGCACCTCGATCAATATGTCTTGCCTGCAAATGCTACTCACAAAACCAGGTAAATCTGAACAACTGGAGGGAAACAGATTGGCAGAGTGAAGCAGTCCTTGCTCAACCAGCACATTTCAGTACATTGTTCTTGGCTCTGGCTCCAGCTATTTTCAACAGCACTAAACATTCATTAGATTAAATCAAATGAACCACATTCTTTAAAAATAGCCAGAGCCTTGTCGTGCCAGTTGGAAAAAACAACAAGTTTATTGGGTACTAAAACAGATAAAATAAATTAAAAATAAATAAATAAATGGAGTCATATTCCCTCCTGGCGCAAGACAGCACAACTCCAAGGAGAGATTTTTGGCTCCTCAGTTCAGCACAGTGGTAGGTAAAAAAGGAACATTCTCAACTAGCTAAACCAAACAAATTAAGAAGAAATATAGACAGTCCAGCACAACCTCCACGCTGAACTGCAATGTAGGCATATGTTCAGCAAATGTTAGGATAGACCATCCTCATCCCTCTGCTGTGGATGTCAGCACGGGATGGATTTATGGCAGCTTAGAAGAGTTGCCATGACCTAACAGCATCCTGGCACACCAACCCTGCTGCAAAGCCAAAGGCCACAGCCAGACGCCTCTGCTCTGCTGTGAGGGACCTCACCTTTACATCCCGCTCACCCACCTCTCCCAAACACCACCAGTTTTACTGGCACCAGCCTTTCTTTCCCAATCTACCACCCATCTCTCCTCTTTCTCTGCATCCTGTAAAGAAGGAAGAGTCTATGGAAAGAGAGAAGTTGCTTGGAGACTTATCCCCGAAAGTATCTTTAAAAGATCATCAAGTAAACGTGGATGACTGTAGAGCACACCACAGGATAGGAAACACATATTTGCTTTCATGTGATTCAGTCTATCTCAAGGGAATTTACAGTTTCCCCCCAAATATTCATGTAGGTACAACCTAGGATAATTTCACCCGCTCTCGGGAGCAGGACACGCCTGCAGAACACATGTGCCCCTTCAACCTCCAGCCTAACTTTGCCTCTCAGAGATCTCAGAACAGATTCCTACATTGTCCAGTTCCTCTGGTTTCCTGGGCACAGGACCAATTCTCCTATATATACAGCTTCTTCCTAAGCAGTAACCATTTGCTGACTGAGTTGCTTAAGAAAACAGTTACGAGCTGGTGTAAAGTACAGCCCCGTTACCATCCTCCCAGACCTCAGTGTAGGCTCACCTGCCCCTGGACTGGCTCTACCACTTCAGCAAGGTCTTGTGTGAGCAGAGGGGACTTGTCTGGCCCGCCAGCAGCACCACCAGATGAGTTATGCTCAGATGAGGCTGCAGCAAAGAGCCTCACCTCACAAACCAGTCTGACCTGGGAGGCCCCGTAAGCGAAACCACACACCACATTGTGTTGGCACAGTATCGATTGGTTGCTGGGGAGCTGTGCTGGATGGTGGGCACATCCTGAACGAGCTGCTGGTCGGAATAAAAAAACTCCAACCCTTCAGAAGAAAAGAGTGAAATAAAAATTTAAAGCAGGTTTTGTGTTCGTTTCCTGAAGCACTTATCTCCATTAGAACAGAGACATATCTTTGGGAGTTACAGCAATACCCAATGGCACAAGACAAGGAGCATTGAAGCGCTGCCTTTTGGACATGTTTTGGCTCCTGTCTTACTGTGTCGGGCCTCGGTGGGGAAATCACGAGCCTATCTCAGCCCATCACGGTCTGCTTTCCAAGACAAACAGGCGCCTCACCCACTTGTGCATGACAAAGGTGAGTTGTTCTAGCAACTACAAACTAACAGTGTAACAAAAATATTCCTGGCCTGCTTGTCTCAACTTGCCTGAGGTTGTTCTGTTTGGATGGTACAAGCCACAGCTGATTTTCCTTTAAATGCCATTTATCTTTCTTTAGAGTAAGTTGTTACCTGTTTTGGTTTGTTTGTTTGTTTGTTTAATGGAAGACTATTCAGACTATTTTCCTGAGATGTTCTGCAGCAAATTGCAAGTTCTGTTCATCACCTTTCCCCCACCCAGTACCCAACACAAACAGGGTTCAAGGCAAGCTAAAAGCAAAACTAAAAAAACTGGCACACACTATTTGCAACTTAGAGAGAAAATTTTCTTTGCTTGGCCAATCTGGAGGAATCGCACAGGAATTAAAATAAAATTCAATGTCAGTATTGTAAAAGCTTATATTTATTTGGGCCAAATTACTGCATTAACTGTATTTTCCACTTCCCTTTTATTCTAAGGTAAAAAGAACGCACAGGATTCTTACCAGGCAATGTTTAAGATGGCAAAGCTTTCTGATTTACGATACCAGATCTAAGACAAGCATAAAAGAATCTGTAAAGCTGCTATTGAAACTTATGGCAGGTATAAATAACAAGGGCACACAACAGGCAGCCTGCTGTGCAGAGAATTGAAAAAAAAAAAAAAAAAGTAGTTTTAAAGCTATTTTTATCAGCTGGTGGAATGATTGGCTAGAAAACAACCCTTCTTCTTTTTTCAGTGTGGAGCACCTCTGCCTGCTTTCAATCTTTGGTGTCCATATACCAGCAGTTAGGATATTTTGAGGATGTTAGCTCTCTGACAGGCAGGATTTTTGATATCCTGTACAGAAATGCTGCTCCTGGGAATGCCAGTGACTGATTGCCAGTCTAGCACCGAAAACTCTGGAAATCCCCTTTCTGCTTGGTACCATCAGACATTGCCAAAAGCTGGATTTCTACACATTGGAATTTCCAGTCACCACAAGACAGAAAACCCTCTTGTCTTTCTGTGAGAAGGACAAGTACATGATGTCATGGAGTACTTTTTAATTCCTATGTTCAGGCAATCGCTTGGTATGTAACAGTTCCACATTACATGATAGTTCCATGAGCACTTTGAGTTGTCAAGAGCCAACAGTCCTGCCAAATCCCTTTGTTGCCTTTTCTGTCTCTCCCAGGTGCCTGCTCCTTCCTGCTGCTTCCCCTGTGCCAACAGAAATGTTTGTGCAGCCTCACAGTGAATCTGATCCACATGTGGATCCAGGTTAAAATTAACCTAGTGGAGAAAGGGGTTGTTTTAGCCCAGATCAGCTCCTTGGTCTGCCTTCATTCTCCTGTCAGTATTGCTCAGATTTCACTGCTAAAGCCTGAAGCTGTGTGGGTGTTGCATCACCTGTACTGCTGTGCTATCTCCTGCTCTGGGTGATCCCCCTTGCTGTGGTGGATCCTGGCTGCTCAGGTAGGCACAGGACACATTCCTGATGCTTGGGGAGGTTCAGCCTCCCCGTGTGAGACAAAATGGGTACTTCCAGCTGGCTGACAATCTTCTGCTCAGCTGGGAGAAGCACCAGCCCCCCGTGCTGTTGAGCCCAGGCCCATCTCTGTTGTGCCTGCATGTCCCGTTTTACAATGGCAATCAGAAGCTGATGGGAGCGGGATGAGCACCTTTGCATTTTTACGTGCAGAAAGGCACATCTTTGGAATAATGGGAGGCTGCAGCAGATTGAACACTGTAGAACGTGTCGAGCTCCCAGGTGAAGGCTGTGTCCCAGCAGCTGTCCCATGGAGCAGCGCTGTGTGTGCACAGCACAAGCACAGCAGATCTGTCTGAACAGACGTGCCATGGCCACGAGGGTTACAGGGGGTAAAGCCTGAACTGCCTTCCCCAGCCATCCCTGCACAAGGCTTTTTTCAATGAGGTTTTCACAGGTCAGATTGGCACTGAGAGCACCCCGATTCCTTCACACTGCATGAAACCTAATTTCACTTTTGTAGGCAGTGAAAGGAAAAATGTTCTTATTTCACTGAGTAGGAGTCCTGCAGAGTTAATAAGTTCTTTGGTGCTTTTCTGAAGAATGCCATTTGGTTCTTAAAGCCAGAATCTGTTCTCTGGTACCTAAATGCAATTCCCATAGATTTCCAAAGAAACTGAATATGTTCCTTGGCAAAATGCAGCTATTAACTTAAAATCCTGATGATACATGAAATCTACAGAGAAAATAAAGAGCTGTGTACAGTCTGCAAGAAGTAAAACTGAAATTTACAAAGACCTAAAAATACCTTTTAGAAGTGTATCTTGAGTTCAAATATTTCACTGTTCCTCCCTAGTCTAGGAAATAGAAAAGTTGCCCTTGAAATATGATCACTGGGTGCTCCTGTTGAACTTGTAATCTTTTTGGCTTGCAAAAGCAAAGGGCAATAAAAAACCTCTAGTTCGGCGTCAGGCAGTTTAGTGTTATTGGTGAGAAAAATGGAACCTTAGGTTCACTTCATGAAAATGGGACTCACCAACACTCATGAGCTGCAAATTGTCTTGCTAAGGAGAAGAAGCCGGGGCTGCTTTATCAGTGAAGTGTTGGATAGTGTATGACTACTGTTTTTCTTGGAAGGCACAACTTTAGGGAGGCTGGAGGCCATCCCAACCTTTCCTGTAATATGCAAGCAATTATCTCTGTGCTGTGTAAAATTTAATATGTATTTTGCAAACTCTGGAAAGAAAAAAATACTTATTTGACTGCATTGCAATTCTGCAGAATCAATGAATGTTCAATGCATTTATGAAGAATATATGATACAAATATAAAATAGCACCTTCTAATAAATGCTTAGGACATCCAAGGACAAGAATGGTTTAACTTCTATTTTCCTGTTCTGGATTGTGAAAGACTTATTTAAACAGATTTAAGGAAAATGCAGTCAAACAGGGGCTCCGCCTTAAAGAAAAGTACAGTTCTGGAGGTAAAGACAACATTTTTATGAAGAAATAATGTTCTTTGTAAGACCAGCTAATATGAATGGAAAAAGATTCACTGGCATTTATGTAAATGACCTCCTGTTCTACACTTTTAGACCATCATAGTGGCAGTAACATTAACTCTACTTTCTAAAATTTGGGATTAATCTGAACTAAGCAAATTTGACATTGTTTCAGGCACTTTTGCAAAATGTGTAACCTGGGAATAAGTGCTCTGACAAAATGCTTGCGTAAATGACAGGAAAATCAGGCTTCTTGTGTCAGGATCAATATATCAAATCTGTGCAGTGTGCTGAAGCAGATACACAGAAACATAATTTCTATTACTGGAAATACATTATTTAATACACATGTGCTTTGCATCACAGTTTGCCTATCTCCGGCTCAGACCAGTCAGGGAAACGGGATTTTTAGCAGAACTAGTTCACTTCAAAACATGCTCATAAAATATTTGTTTAAGATTAGCAACGGAAGGACCAGCCCAGCAATATACAGGCCTTGCAGGGTACAAATACCACAGTTAGGATTAGTCCCTTTAACTGTCTGGAAGCTGAAAGAGTGGGGAGGCAACATTTTGGGGAAGCCAGAATCATCAGTCATGAGTATTTGTCTTACTGCAATTCTTGCAAGGACCAGTAGTTATAGGTTCAATCTTTGTGATGGTACTATTAAAAAGTACATCCACAGTTTGACATTAAGTTAGTAGGGATGTCAGGCCTGAACCTAGAATCAGCAGTTTACTTTTCCTTCATGCTTAAACTTCTAAAATTTCAGGGAAAAGGGTCAGGCAACAAGTTACAGAATATTGAAGCAAAGCAGAAAACCCTGAGGAACACAATGAGTAGTGGTGCACTGAAGCTGGTTACACAGCAAAAAGCCCAGGCAAACAGCTCCCATCCCACTCTTCACCCCACAGTACTCCATGGATTATGGTTCAACGTCCATCTGTGAAAATGCTAAATTTAGTCTGTCCTCGGAGGAAACACAAGACGCAAGTCATGCACATGCTCGGGCTGATCTCTGAGGATGACCTTCCTGTCAGCTCCATGGGCCGAGCGCTACAGAGCAACCCCCGCTCCCCACACCACTGCATTTCAGGACTCACGACTAAATACAGAGGAAGCAGACTTTACTCGAGGAGCTATTTTTATACCCTTCCTCTGGGTGCTTGTTTTTCACTGGTGGGGCAGAGGCGTGGGGATGCTCTGGCTGCTGGTTTTGGGTCAGAGCTAGTGTAAAACCTCGTGGTACAAACTGAGCTGCCTGCTCGCTCTGGTGTCTCTGCACTGCACTGAGGCACCCAGTGCTCCCAGGAGGAGAAGAGACAGAAGGCATCTGTAAGGTTCCTTTGCAGTTAATGAAAATAATATTCAGACCATTTTCAGCAGGCACTGCCCCTGGATAACTGCACAGAGTGCTTTGGATAATCCCTGTCCTGCTCTCTTGACCCTGAGTACCACAGCAGGAGAGCCGAGTCCTTTCTCAGTACAACAACCACTGCTCAGACTCTGTGAGCACCATTTGTGGGGTCCCTTCAAAGGCTCCCCTCCCTGCTCTGATCCTGCTAACACAAGGGAAGGCTGAGCTCTGCCATTCTATGAACAGACACGTGCTGGGATCACTGGAGAGCTGGGGACTGGCTTAGAGTCAGGAAGATGCCTCTGGTTTTCCCCAGGCCATATGGGATGCTGCATAGCCCACATTACTCTAGGAAACGATCTCACTTAATTAATTACAAGTCTAGTATTTACTCAGTAGAATGGTCTTTGGTCTTTGCGATTTCCCAACAGCTGGGACATCAATATGTGAGCAATAAAAATTAAAGAGTCCTTTTCCAGCATGTGTTTGAAGACAAGCTGGGAAAAAAAGGACTGATGCAGTCTTGTTTGACCAGGTATGCAGAGCTGAAGTCCCCTCAGATTGTCCCCTCTCAGAGGGCTTGTGGGGCCAGGAGAGGGCTGTGGCCACCCACTCACCCATCACCTGAGCAGCCAGGGGCCAGCTGGGACCTCCCCTTCATGAGCTGCAGCTGAGGAGGGAGGTTCTCACTTCTCTGCAGGATAGCAAAAGGGATATACCTGGGTTGGCTTAACCTGGCTGTGGAATGCATGGGCTGGCCCAGGAAAGCAGGCTGGGAGGGCAGACAGGAGAACCAGGAGTGCACGGAGAATTTATGACCCTGGTCTTCCAGGGGCTGTGCAAGGAACTGCGGTCCTGAGCCTGACAGAGAGGGATACCACTACTCAGTTTCTCCACGTTTTTCTTGCCAGACCAGGTGCTGAACCCCTTGGCGTTCTTGGTGAATCTCAGTGATACACAGCATTTCAAATTCCCTCATTTTTTTTTTTTTCCCCAGTGATAAAACCAGCATAGACACTGTACAGTCAAATTTGGGGTTAAGCTGACAGTGACTAGGTGGATAAATTTTACCCCCTGTCAGAAGGGGAAGCAAAGGCAAAGTAAACAAGAAAATTTGCAGGCCTTCTCTCTTTTAAACAAAGAATCCTGTGTTTAAAATTACAAAAATCCACTGTACAAAAGCAAAGCAACTTCCCCCAAAATAGCCTTTCCTGTTTTATCAAAGCATTCATCAAAACTGTCCTTCTCCACAAAAATAAAGTTCCAGGTAGAGTACTGGAGGCCTTTTGTTTTGACTAGATAACTGAAGCTGAAAGAAGCTGAAGGAATAATGTGTCTTTATAATAATAATATAAGTGACTTTCCTGTTACCTGGTATGTCCTAAACAAATCCCCATGGCTGAATGTAGGTGTTAGTATCTAGTGATGCCATACTGAAAATAAAAAATAATGAAACAGAAATACCACATCAGTGAAACAGGGCTATTCACAAGCCATGGGAGTGTGGCTCCAACAGCCTGCACACTCTCTGCACCTTGAGAGCATGGCTCCCAGAGCCTGCCTACGAGCTGTGCCTGTGACTTGTAGTGGAGGACACATATTTCCCAAGGATTTTTCAGTATACTTTTGTTTTCTTGATGTACCCATCAGGTAAAATCCCTGCTAGAGATATAGGCATAGTGATATGAATCTCCCTACACAGGTATGGCCCACCTCTTGGACACAATGAAAATCAGATCTCATCACCCACATTGCTAAATATTTGTTTATTTTTTATTATTTTAGCGATAACTGAGCCCAGGAGAAGGTATAAGCTTGGATAACACTAAGGACAGATACTTTATGGGTGTCTGAGTTCTTCTACAGGGCGACTGTGAAGTAGGAGAAAGCACAGAAGCGTGGGATCAAAATACAGCAGCAGGGAGGGGAGTCAGGCATCAGCAACTCTCCAGCACTGCGGCAGACACTGCCCACTGAGGCAGAAAGGAGCGAGATGATGGGGAGAACTGTGAAAGGCCATCAAAGTGAAGGCAGACAGACGTTGTTTGATGAGAGAGAGGAGGGAGGCTCAGTAGAGAAAAAACAAGGGAAAGGGTGACCTGACTGAAATAGCAAAGTGGTTTTGAATTCTTTCATCTTTATTTTCCCATTCCTTTCATGGCTGCATGGAGTCACACTTGGATTCTGAGGCAGAGCAGCAGCCCTGAGCTGGGCTGAGGCAGGCCTTGGTGCCAGCCCACAGAGCTGCCATGTCCCACCACGCTGGTGACCGACTTGTTCCAGCTGCTCTATCATAACCAAAAAGGAGTGAAAATGAACATTTCCTGATGTGATTTTTCTATGTAAGCCATGTCTTGAACTTGTAACAAGGATGCCATGAGGCACTTCATGCAAGCAGAAGGGGTCCACATGACCTCTCTTGAAAGACAGCTTATACTACGAAATTTTGACTCTGAACACCCTTGTTGGATCAGTATTGCGAACAGAAGTGAGGGTTTGTTTTTTTATTTAAATATTGCATGTTTATATTGACAATGGGAGCCTGAACATTGTTTGTTTAATAGAAACCCCGTGACCAGCTTATGTACCAGTTAAATCAACTGTGTTACCTAACGAAATGTTTCCTTTAGTTCAGAACCTTACAAACATTTTAATCAACTGCTCTTCATTAAGACTTTCAAAAACAAAAATAATTTCTCAGCCTCCACAAGGACAAATGAAGGTTTAATGCAGCGCACTAAAACTTCTGAATCGTCCTCACACAGCTCCCCCGGGACATCAGGAATCATTACCATCAAATATGTTTGCAACACAGATTGTTTAAAACACAACCGAGAAAGCGCGTGAGCCAATGCAGATCGCAATTTAAAGCTCAACAGGAACAGGGGTATAACAAAAGCAGCCCAGACTCTTCTCCCGCACTAAAATCCAAGATGTTCTTAAAAAACCAAGACGTGGGAAGAAACAATTATGCTTTTCCCTACACAGATGATTCTTCTGAGATCAGGAACTGGAGGAAAGGGTCTTTCAAACACGGCAAGAGCTGGATTAGCCTGACCAGCTTCGCACACTAATGCATTAAATGACCTGCTCCTTCCCCCATGGAGAAGTTACCAAAATGCAGGTCTCAGTGTGACTTCTTTTTCATTGATAGCACTCTTCTCACCAGCTTTTTAAAATCCTTATTCTGCTTCCCGCTGTCCCATTCCAGCCTGCTATGGCACCCACCAGCCCCAGGCTCTCTCAGGCTGAGGGTGACCCCCAAACACATGAGCTGTGACTGGCACAGCACCAAAAGTCTCGCCCCTCCTGCCCAAAGTCTGGTGCTCTCCCAGTGATGCACCAGGAAAAAGGGACCCATCTGGGAAGCACAGGCAAGATGGGCACCCTGCTAACACACACCTTGCAAGATCTGTGTTTCCTCTCCTGCTGGAATAGATCCAGCTGTTTCTCGGTTTGTTCAGGTACAAAGACCCACCACTGCCACCAAAGCCCTGCTGTTAAGCTGCCTTCAGCCTGCACAGCAATATGTTTGCACAGCATCTTAAAAAAATAAATTCCTCATCTCCTCTGGAGCTATGCACCAGACACAAGTATCCTGTGGGCAGGATCTGGTTTGGGGCCCTGAACGGGACCTTCCTCTACCGTATCATCAATCCAAAACAAATGCCATTAAATCCTACCCTTTTTTTAATGCCCTCTTTTTCTTTTTGTGATGGAGGTTGCTTAAAATTACTGCAAGAACTAACCTTTGTTACTCTTTGAATTACCCCGCGTGTTCAGTGTTACAAGAAAAACACTGTGTAAAGGGTCATAAGACAAAGACTTTTAAGATCAAGATTTCATCTAATTGTTTCATGGGCCAGCCAAATTCAAAACTGGTATCACTCAGTCAAAGTTAACAGATTGACACCAGGAATATGATTGGCACAATGTGCTTAATGAATATTGGCTAGGTCATTAAGTTGCTTTCTATCCAAGTGGATTTCTCTCTCAATTTGAAATTTATAGCTTAATACCTTAGAGCTCAATTATAGGGTAAAAGAGACAGAAATAAAAGTCACAACTTTCCTGTAATTAGTCATGTACGATAATTCAAACAAAGCTTCATTTCTAGTACCAGAGATCTTTCTTTTTCCTTCCTAGGAAAGCTACTCAGAAAAAAAAAAAACCATCCTGCAAATTCTGGAGTCCAGTAACAGAGACTACAGACAAGTTCCTTTTACTCAATCATCTCTGTATCACTTGCAAAAGGTTAATCCCAAAAACCTGTTTGCCTTTTTACAGAGGGTAATTGCAAACACTGTCAGATCATCAGAAAGGAAGGACAGGCAGGAGGATACTTGTGCTCTGAGCTGTAGTCAGGTCTTGAAAAAATCAAATGTGTATCCTCCAAAGGAACACAGCCAGGAGTCAGACGGAAGGCTGTGAGACCAGTCCTTAAAGTCTCTGCACTCTTACTGATCTGTACAGATATTTCATTTCTCTCTTGTACCAGAACAAGAGAGATCTGTACAGATATTTCATTACAAAAGGTAGGAAGTGTTCTCTTCTGGGTTTGTTCTGTTATATTCACACCACATCTTTCCGTTTGCAATATTTTATGTTAATTCACCACCTATTTTCAAAGGAATAGTGTAAAAGAGTGAGGAAGAGCCAGACAGAGCACATGTTCAGTTGTGAAGTTTGGTTTTGCATTTCCAGTGGCTTTCAATTAGACTGTTCAGAAAGGCTTGATGAGGACTTGCAGTGATGCTTTACAAAATGTTCTGGTGATCCCACCAAATCTTTCAAGCCTTCATCTGTCCAGCTGTTGGCTGACATATTACTTTCTTTACTCTTTCACTTTAAGGACAAAAGGTAGCTTCTGTGAGCCATGATTTACATTTATACTCCACCATTACTTATAATAGGAGCAAACAGAGTAATTTGCAGTTTCCCTCTATGCAGATGTAACTATGTTTTGATACTTGGCAAAACTCTGCATGTTTCTAAAATAGATGACAAACTCTATTATTAGAAATGTTAAGTTTTGAGTATAGGTACTTTCTGTTCTTGAAATTACAGTGCTTGTAAAAGCGAAGAATTATGTGCCTTGGTAATTGCAAGCAAAATTCAGCTATTAACCTGCTTTTCTGTAACTGTGAATGTTTACATACTTGAAGCAGACCAGGAACATCATTAGTGTTGATATAAGATGTGCCAGCCTTTGTTCTGGGTTGTAGAGAAGGGCAAGAAATTGTGGAAGCCTGGACCAAGGCTGCACACGACCTGTGCCTAAAGCTACTGGAAGTAGAGAAGGGCACAACTCTGAATAGTCAGAAACCATTTGTCCTGCTAATCTTTCCAGCACCTCATGAGACCAGCAGGCTCTTTCAGCAGCTACTGCATTTTCCCCTTTAAACTTACTCCTCTTCCTTTATTCCCAGCATCTGTTCATTCAGTTTAAACAATTTCCTGTTTTCCTAATAGAGGGAGAACTGATTAGACACAGAGCCTGTTTGCTGTACTCTGGCCAAAATTGTGGATTGGGTGGTTATTTTTATTATTTCTAGCTGCACTTCTGGAGATCCCATTAATCCTGAGGCTCCCTGATACAGCTTTGGTATGTGCAGGAAGAAAACTGAGGCCAAGGGGAAAGAGATATAAAGGAAATAAAGGCCATGAATACATGGCTGGAGCCAGCCAGCCCCAGACTCGCTCAGCACTTGCTCAGAGATGCTGGGCCAAGAGGCAGCTCCAGCCCGGGAGCAGTGGCAGTGTGTTAGGTGAGAAAAGCTGCCCACAGGCAGGCAGAGCATGCCAGCAAAGCCCTGGTGCTCTGCTGACACAGCCTGGTGGCTTCCAGCTGTCAGTGGGCTCTGCTCCACCAGCCACAGACCTAGCACTGTGCCCATCCTGCCCTGCCTCGGGTGCCGTTGTGCCCTGGAGCTCACACAGTCATGCCAAAAGCAGAGTCCCCATGTCCCCTGCCAGCCTCCAGCCCCTGCACACCCTGACTTCATCCTCAGGGCTTCCTGCCTCCCTTTTCACAGCCCACTCTCGCGATGTTTAATTTTATTTAATTTAAGGAAAAGCTCTACAACCTGACACTCTCAAATGCAGTTTCAGTGGTGTCTCACAGTGCCCTTGAGCAGAGACACAAAGCCCAGCTGCTGGACCATGCACACAGCAGACACGTCCCCAGCTTCCTCTGAGTCAGGCCAGGCACTGACTGCTCTTACGCAGACCAGGCTGATTTTCAGCTTCACTTTTCTGTTAATTCACAGATAATTTGCATGTAAGCAGCTGCAGCACTCCTCAGCTGAGGGCCAGGATGGACTCCCATGGCGGCAGCAGCAGGGCAGGGCCCCGGGAATGCAGCAGGGAGAAGAGGTAGCAGCAGGTCTAAGAAATGCATGAGGAGATTGGAGTTCACACTGCAGACAGAGCTGGCAGCTGATGCGATCAAATCTGAGAGAAGCTGAGCTCTCCTCCCCCGGGTTTGGATCAGATCCTCTTGAAGGGAAACTCTGATAGCAGCCTCTGGCCCTACGGCACTGCTCTGTCCTGGGCGTGTGTCCCGCTCCCAGCCTCCGCAGTGGGAGTGCAGGCAGGGAGCGAGCACAAACTTCAGCTCAGTTTCAGTGCTTTTTCTCCAAACAAACAAAACCACCGAGCCTAACTTGCTCAAGCAACAATGGATCAAATTCTATTTCTCTTAATGCTGAGTGGAAAAAGAATTTAAAAAGGCAGTTCAGGTTGCCGGCTTCCAGTCGGGAGTGGGATGACAGGAGCCTTTCCTCCCTGGACCTTACTGGTGTTGTGCATGGCCAGAAGTGGGGCCACAGCCAAAAGCAGACCTGCTCTGGCCACACTGAGCTGAACCAATCCTGGTCTATCAGTCTGGAACGTCTCCTAAGCCTGGTTGCATGGATGCTGTACGTGGGACACACATTGCTCAGAACAGAACATCAACTAAGGAGGCCACAGACACCACAGAGACGAACAATATTTCACCACTCATTGTGAGCGAAGCCCAAGCTCTCAGGATAATACCAGCGATGTGTTTTGTTCCACACTGATTGTAAAGGATTCTTTCCCCATTGTACTGTGCCATTACACACAATGTCTCCAGTTCACAAGGCAGTAGAGTGTACCAGTACTCACTGGTGGCCTCTTTGCAATTACAGACAGGATATACTAAAAGAACATGAACCAGTGTGCACTTTGGCAGTCAAAAAATAACATAGCCACAATTTGGGGCATCCTGGGTATAGACAGCATGGCTTTCCCTCCTTCTAGGCCTTTAGGCACTGCAAACAGTCCCCCTGTTGTTTAAAGGTTGTATTCTTATGCAGAATCTCAAGACAATGATTACCACATAGCAAAAGACGCACATGCACAAACATTGATTCATGGACATGGAGTCAGGCTGGTGCTGTGCCCATTCACAGGGACCTGGGAACAAAACTCACCAAGGACTGAACAGCCTTTTACCCACCGACTGCAGGAGCAGCCCAAGCAGCTTTGCACTTACATGATACAAAAGGGAAAACCCAAAACAGCCTTAAACCAGGCGGACTGTTGCCTACCTTTTCCTGAAGGGAAGAAGCAATCCATCTCCACACTGCTGCGGGAATGGGAAATGCAGAGAGCGCTGCTGGGGACCAGACCCTCCTGAGGTGGGCTCCGCTCCGTGGTCCGCACCAAACACCAGCCTGGCCTCTCACTCGGCCTCTCCAGCAGCTCCACTGTCTGCCCCACCTGAATGCTCAGCTCGCTGCTGTGGCCCGCTGTAAAGTCCTGGAGCACCACAGTTAGTTCACACCCTCCAGACAACTGCCCNNNNAAAAGGAATAGACATTAGTGAGGGTAGGATGAAAGCAGTCATCTTTGCATCATATTTACACTGGCAAAGACAGCATTTGTGTTCCTTAGAAGCCAAGTTAATAATTTGTTTTGTCAAAGTTCAACATGCTGTGGCTCTGGTTTCCTTTACTTCTTATTGATTTTGCTGGGCTGAAGTGAGACACCAAAGCTACCCACCCAGTAACCTTTTGAATGCTAGCTGTGGGGGGATTTTTGAGCTGTGAATTTTCTAGCTGTGAGTGTCCATCAGAAACCCTGGGGTTTTTTCTGTTGCTTTAATTTCTGGGGTCACTTTCTAGACTGGCAATAGCCCAGGCTGCCTCAGTGCTGTGCATCATGGTGGGACAAATTCCAGCTCATCCCTGTACAGCATGAGTGAGACACATTCCCACTTGCCACCAGTGCAGTGAGGAAACAGCTTCACTTTTCTTGGAAGACAAGAAACATACCCTCATCTTCCCAACCTTGCTCTAGGGACCTCTTGGGAGACTCAGAAATCCTGATGGGGCAGATCAGAAAAGCTCCTCCCATGCACTCTGATGGAACCCAGAGGTGTAAATATATAAACGCAGAGTGATTGATTATATGCTGACTTTCAGGATTTGTACCTAGGAACAAATGTATCCTTTTACTTCCGTACTGAGTGCTGGAACTGCTGCTTCCCCTCAGCCTCACACCCTGTGACTCTCGAAGAACAACATCGGTCTCTGTGTAATCACAGTCTCTGTACAGCCAGGGACAGGGAATATAAGCACTTGTGTGTACAGACAGAAGAAGTGATTGTACAGATTTGTTTTTAACAAAGCTTGGGGTTTTTTTAACATAATTGGATATCAGAGTTGGATTCTTGCGTGTCTAAAAAGGTGTGAGAACGAATCTAAGTTTTTCTGGCCTGAGGAATCTTTCTTAATGCTCCTCTGCAATGTGGATTTCTGTCTGTCTGCCTGTCATTAGGGGCCCTCCTTCTTTGTCCTGTGTGCTGCCTGCTTTGCTGAGGGGTGCAGGAATCTTTGGAGTCCTTATTCCAGTGTCGAATTTGATAGAAATTTTGATAGAAATTAGTTCACTGATTCAAAAGTTATTAAGATGAGAATAGTAAACAAGCATAATACTATGAATTTTATTTTCTTAGGATATTAAGCTAAAACCAAGGATAATATACAATGATTTTAAATGAACAACTTGTAAATCCAACTGAATTGGAAGAAATCTTGTCAGATGCTGAGTAATTGTGGAATCAGTAAAAACTGGGGTCTGCTTTTCAGCGTGAATGGGGGAGCCCTTGAGGAGAGCACACACACATCTCTATAGACTTCACTCTGGAGCTGGTACAATCTCAAAATCCCTTATCTTAGCCCAAGCAGCTCCAAATACACACTCCCATGGGAACAGCCTGTCTCCCCACTCAGTGGCATAGGCGTTTTTGTGTCCAATGCAGATGTGAAAGAAATCCCACTCACAGGGGTGATATTCACAATTACAGAAAGGGGTCAGTGGACAAGGACTGGTTCTCACCTGTCCTGTGTCTCTGCCGTAGACGAAATGCTAGATTTGGGGAAGAAGAAGGAAATATTTCTCTGAAAGATTATTTGTAAATAAATAGAAAAAACCAAACAAAACAAACCACGGCAGCTGTTTGAGGCCATTCAGACAAAGTGTGGCATTAATCCTGGCAGAAAGAGCTCAGTGCACTGATGGAAGTGCACAAGAGGTCAGGGTAGCACCTGGTTGGGCAGTTTATCAGCAAACCCACCACTCGTCATGCTGACAATCTCCCCATAACTGGAGTACAGACATTCACAGGGATGGTAAGGATGAGATATTGCCATAATATTTGCTGAGGTTTCTTTGCTATGGACTAATTTGAAGAGTAGAAAATCCTCCTGATCCAATATGGTATATGATTTGGCATGGTGTGGGATATTTGAGACACGAAGAAAAAACCTGATTACTTCTTGCTAAATACATAGACATGTCTTACCAAAAGTGATGAATTTATCCTCAATCTTCCACTATTCCATGCTAAGTAAACTTTCTGTTCCCCATATTATGCTATCTACAATATCTTCTCCGAAAATAATCAAATTTCTCCTTCTTTTTGGGGAAAATGTGAACAAATACTCTGCTGTATCAGCTTTTCTCCCAGAGAGCTGTTTAGAGCATTCCATGCCCTGTCCCGGAGTACCACTAGGTGTCCGTGTTTGCCATCACACAGCAACTGGATTTTCTATAAAGAATTAACTCTTGCTTGTCTTCGAGGTGCTTACCTAAGAATGAGGTGCGGTGTCTGGGCGTGAAGGAGCTGGTTCAGACAGGATCCCCAGACTCAGTGCTTTCAATGACATGGGCAGAGGATGTTACAGAATATTAAAAAATTTTCTTCAGATGGTTCAGATTGAATTTTGAAAAAGAAGTCATTTTTATTGCTCAAGCAGGAAAAGTGAAACAGCCCGGGAATATTCCACGGAAAAAGGCCTGGTTAAGATGACACCTGGGAGCGCTTGGGACGAACAAGGCACTTCCCAGGGAGCACCAGCCTGGCAAGTGCTGCCCTAAGCAGCTCCCTGCCCTCCTCACTGGGGGCTGAGGGGCAGCTGACCTTACATCAGTTTGTGGCAGGCCTTGTTATCCCTTCCAAAATAACTAAACATCTGTGACACAAACAGATGCTTCAATTTGGGCAACACCTGTAAATTTTATCCCAGAAGAGGCAGGTGTGCTCCACAACCCTCAGGTACCATCCAGCTCTGTGTGCCTGCTTTCTTTGATTCATTAAAAACAGCAATTTAATATAACGAGAACAGGGATTAATCACCCCCTGGAGGAGCTCCTGGGCACCTGGTGGGATCAAGTTCTTCCTCAGCAGGGGAGATTCTTGCCTCACTGGCTTCAGACCGCACCTTTGATGTGTGAGGGAGGGAGCTCACTTCCCTCAGCTCCCTGGAGGCCTGAATATCCCTGAAGCCATATGAATTTATATCATCTGCTCCTTAAGTATCCGCTGGATGGAAATGTGGACAGGGTTTCCAAATGCTCCAACTGACTGACTGGAGCCAGTGCTAAAATAACACATTTTCAGGGAAAGAGGCCCTCTTTGGCAGGCGGAATTGAGCAGTTTCCCTTTTACAGGTAGGTGCAGGTGGCAGGTACAAGTAGTTAGCTCAGGGAGGGCCCATAGACCATTTTTAGGTGCCAGCTCCAAAGAACAGAAAAGGAACTCCTTCCTTTTTCCCAAGGGCTTCCAAGGATTTCCCAGGCCTGTTCCGTGTCTTACATACCACCACACCACAAAGAACATTTTCTTACCAAATTAACCCACAGCAAAGTAATGTCTCTGGAAAACTTACAATGTACTAATATATATACAATTTGTAAGCCACTGAGGAATAATGCAAATACATCTGATTCCCGATGACAGAAATCATTTCACCTACTAAGTGATCACTCAAGCTGTTAAGTGCTTAATTTGTTTTTAGAGAACAATTTTCCAGCTTTAGAGAAGTATACCATGCTTCTCTATATCTTGGAGCATGGAAATAGGAATACAGATGGACTGCCTGTTTCTCACACATATTGCACTTGTTTTGGAAAGAAAATAGAGAATGCCCTTAAGGTTGAACTTCACAGGTAAATGGCTTCACATTTTAACACGTAACGTTCACTTTTATTATTCCTGTGATTAAAACCACCATTAAAGCCACTGACTGGATATATTTAGAACCCAGACAGCACTCTAATCTGTATATGGCACAACAAGACACATTAAATTAAAAATAACAATGCAACATGCCTTTGCAGAGCACAAGGCATAACTGAAAGATCTGACACAGGGACAGATCTAACAAATTACACAGCAAGCAACAGCCTTAAAATCAGAAAGAAAAGGAAATGGTAGAAGCAAATAGAAAAATGCAATGAGGAAGCAAGAGGGCCCCAAGCTGTCTGGAATGAATGTGCTGCATGTCCTGAGAGAAGCTGGCAGGAGCCCCAGCCTGTCTCCACAGTGCCTGCCATCAGCAAACCATCTCCCATCCTCTGCCTTCACGTGTTCCTGGGCTACGAAACACCACTGTGCATTCACTGTGTAAATGTTTTCATCAGGATGTTCTAATCTAATGATCACATCTGAGCTAGAGTGGAGCCCTGAGCGTTCACCAGTGAGGCAGGGAGCCAGCCACAGCCACTGGAAACTCCTCTCTGCCACAGGACACTGCTCACACACCTCAGAGCATCGATGTGAGCAGTTTATGTCAGACACAGACTCTGGGGAATGAGCTTTGTCACTCACATGAGCTTTTCCGCTCCTGGGAACACCCACCCGAGTGCCCGTCAGCCGCAGGAGGGTGAAGTACAAGCAACCAAAATGATCCCAGGCATGGTCACATCCTGCTGAGGGGGCATCCAGGCTGCTCCAAGAGCAGGAGCCAGCTCAGCTCCAGCACCCAGCAGGCACTGGCCAGTGCAGGATTACCATGGGATTGTCCTTCCCAAATCACAGGGTGTGTGTGTGGTCACTGAGCACCTGTTTCATTTTCAGCCACAAAGCAGCAGCCAGAGGAAGCAAGGCTGAACACCAGAGGCATATTTATCATCGTAGTGCAGATGGAAAACACCTACCAGGTCACAGGCTGTCCTTCCTTCCCTCAAACAGATCCCTAAAATAGATCTTAAATAGTACTAAATCCACTCCAGGTGAAAGTGAAGTGGGCATGGTTAGCTCTCCACCAGGGTGAGCAGGTATTCCAGAGGTGGGTATCTGAAGTCTGTTTAAGTGTTTTGAAATATGCCAGCACGGTTGTGGAAATCCACACGAGCTGGTTATTTACATCTATTCAAGAGGACACAGAGCTCGGCTAGTTTAAACAAAGCATTTTGTGTGGTGCAGCACCACGGCCTAATATAAATTGCTAGTTTTCTGTTGCTTTTAGGCTTTCTGCCTGTCTGGTTTTGGATGAAAGCCAGTTTTAAATAGAAGCATTTATTCACCATAAACAGCCTATTTCAAGAGGGTGAGAGAGGCAGTAGGAGCAAGAATGGGATTTGCATTCTTATCAAGAGATTAAAAAAAGTGAATAAAACCACTTAGATGTTGGTTCTGTCTGCACTGAAATAAACCCAGGAGCTGTCACTTTAGCTGGGGGATGGACAGGAGAAATCTTATCCCCTGTGGGGTTCTTTGTGAAAATTTCTGTAATTTCATAGAGATTTTCTTTTTACTGGGAGGTTAGAAAGTGAGAGATCAAATTCAGAAGAAGCCTTTGAGGAATTCCAGTGCTAGAGAATTGCTTTAGTTTTTTTACTCTCTAACGGGCTCTGTTTGGAGTGTGAACTCTGAGTCACCCATGTTTCCCACTCTAAAGCCTCTCAGCTCTGAAGGATGCTGAGCTGTGAGCAATGCCAGTGAATTCTTTCCTGCATCTGCTCAGGGCTGTTTCTGTGGGGACAGGCTGTATTTCAGGAGCTATGGGCTAACCAGGAATAACCTGCTACAGTCAGTAGCATTGCCCTGGACTGAATTGCTCTGAACTGAAAATTCAGTGGAGAATGCCTGACTCATCTGAGTCCTTCTTAGTCCTCAGGCCCCAGCACCCATCTTCCATTAACATGGAGCTGGTGCTTCCCACTCTTTCCGTTTTGTCTGACTGAACAGAGAGGATCAATGCTTCAGCTTCAGGGGAAGGTCTGCTTATATTTAGGCAATTAATCAAACACATGACTGGGATGATGGTGACGTCCAAAGGTACCATCTTTGCTCTTCCAGAGGCATCTGGATGTGCAGCATTATAAATAGACACAGCAAGTTATTCCACAGCAGGAAGAAAAGACACAGATGGCACGTGGGACATGGAAATATGCTAAAGGAAAGGAAATCTGGTGTTATGGTCTCAAATAGCACATACCTTTCCAGCATCTCTTGCTGGAGTCCCTACTAGACACCCATATCCTGACTGTGCTGGAGTTTGGACTCTGGCATATGCTGACATCTGCAGAACAGCTTGAATGGAGCTGTCTGAATTATTTCTGGAGCCTTTTTTCCAGAAAGTAACACTAAAGTCGATCCAAATGAAACAGCACTTCTAGCTATAAAAAATGCTTTTGAAGATAAAGACAACCACATTCACTTTGTTTCACTCAACAAATTGAACCAGAGCATGCCTATGTTTGATCTGAAGGTTTCCTCATGGCATTTGGCTCAGAGAGCTGGTACCCAAACCTCATTCCTTTCCCTTCCTTGGAAAAGCACACAACGGAGCAGATATCATCTGTGCTCCTCAGTGACACACAGCCAGAACATCTGGCTACAAAACCCTCTGGTTTTGGAGGGTGAGCAAGGCAGATGGCTGAAACCCTCCAAGGTAAACCCTACCTGCTGTCTTTTGCAGCCACAAGATGTTCTAAACCAACCCAGAGTTAATAAAAATGCAGGAATAGACTGAAATCAGGGAGCTGACTAGCTGTTTTCTTTCATGTTTGGCACAATTTTGAACCGGGGATCAAGGGCTGCAGTCACAGATGATTCATCAGACACCAACTCCCGAGACACTCCTAGCAAGTACACAAAATCTGATCATGTATTCTGGCCAGGAACCTTGTGAAACACCTTCAGGTATAAGCAGCAGAGGCAAGGGTGCACAGTAAAAGTCTTTCTTCACAGCTGATGAGTTTAAAATAGAAACCCAGCTGCTGGCATCACATACCTGGTACTGGTGGAAAAGGAGGATTTGAGTCTGATAGAAGCTTTAGAAACACAAGGGATAAGAAAACGAGCCCTTGCAAAAGGTGGGTTATGTGCACATCTGTCTTTATCTAACTGGGGTATTCTGCCCTGAGCAGAATTTTAAGGGAGAAACCAAAAAATCTTGCAGAAGTCTTGTTCCCTCCACAGTGCTCCCAGCTGAGTATGACCACCACCATTTGTTTCTCAGCAAGGAACCTACAGATTCCCTGACAGCAACATCAGGAATTAATTAGGTCCTTAATTAACCACCTCAGCTTTTAAATTACACCAAAAGGAAAACAGTTACCTGAAGAACTGTGAACAAGGGTTCACAGCAACCAGAGGAGAAACCTCAGATGCCCTCTTGGGAAGGGAACAAATGATACAACAATAAATAAAAAAAAGGACAATAAGGCCACCTAGGTATGCTTTAGAACAAAATAAATCTCAGTTTGTACACTAGATCAGATTTGCTTAATACACATATCCCCAGATTTTATTTCCCTTATAATCCAGATAATTATTTTAAACAGGTACATTGCTGTCTGCACAGTTATACTTTTAATGGACTTATGAAAAGTGATTTAATTTCAAACAATACCTGCAAGAGATCTCCATCCCCTTGTCAAGTAAAAAGCAGACATTTCCAAGACAAGAAGCTGTAGATTGCTTCAAAGCTATGTTTTCCTGGTCCTGCTATAAGAAGTGAGGGCTTGAAGGCAGAAAAGGGATTTAAGGAATAAATTCTCTTCCTCACCTCTGCCAGCATGCAGGAATCAGGGTTTAGTACCACTGTGGTTTAGACCCAAATAAGACTGATTACTTTAGATAGATACCCTCTCCAGCTTCCAGCAGACACTCTGCTGACCTTCACTGACCTGCCTCAGGTGCTCTGGACTCTCCTAAAACAACCCCCCTGCAATGAACGCTGGATATCTGAAGGCAGCATGGGTGGGGAGCCCAGCACACAGAAACACAAAAAGCCCGCCCTGACGCTTGGTAGCATCATAGCAAACCATAGCAGTCCTCCTTCAGGGATATTAGCCCCTCAAAATGGGTGAGGATCTGCACAGAGAAACCAAAACCACAATTAAATACTTAAAATATCCCCTGATGGTTTTTTTGCCCAAATTGATGAATTCACAGAACAGATGTTTGACATAAAACTGGCTTTGTTTTTAATTGGAGGAGATTATTTAAACTACGTCTAAGCCATATGGCCCTGTAAGTCTGACTCCCCTCTGCCATTGCTGGAGAGACCAGCTTGGCATCCCTCTCCATTTCCAAGTCGTTTCCTTTTTACAGATTTAATAGCTGCTATTTTTCTTTCTTATTATTGGTCCCTAGGTCCCGTTACTATAAATCAGGGCCCTAGGTCCCGTTACTATAAATCAGGGCCCAAAATTAACTTAAAGGTCGATTTGGACAAGTTGCTTTGCATGATTTTCAGGACTGGGTTGGTTTAATAGAACATAAAGGGAAATGCAGATGTGAATACAGAAAATGAGAAGGAATGGTGACAGTGAGTGGTGTTCATCTCCAAGCCATTAAAGAAAGACCTGGTCCTGGCTGGCACATTTTCCTGCCCCTTTTCTCCTTGCAGGTGTCACACTGAAGACAGTGAATTTTCAGAGGGATTTAGTGCACGCTAGAAAAACCAGCATATGTGACTATGACTGTTGGAAGGTGCTGGGTGCCAGGCAGGCTTCAGGCTGGAAGAACGTGTGAGGGCTGAGGGCATCCTAATGATCTGCTTCAGCTCAGTGCTGCCATTAATCACCACAGGAAGCCAGGCCACTGCTGCTGCAGATAGGCTGCAGGAGTGAACTCTGCGTGAAGCAAAGCGGACCTTGAGCAGGAGAGTTTGCAAAACTGTTGCATGCCAATACCCTCAGATGGTGTTTGGCACTGAGGAAAAAGGAACTTGGGAGAGATGATCACTTGTGTTTGAGTCCTCCCTGTTGCTTGCCCTGCTCACTGCACCCTCTGAGCCTTTCCAGCATTGCTGCAGGATCTTCAGCCCATGATGGGTTGCAGCTTGAGTCCCAACAGTTAAATCCTGGGGTTTTCATTCCCTTCCCCATAATACTGCCATTTACTTGAGGTGACCTCACTTGCCAAGTGATGTAACAGTGTGCACGATCGAGCCTGGCACGTCTCAGCAGATGTTTTCAGTGGACACAGAAACAGCATTATGAAATGAAAATTTCGCCTCAAACCTGAGCAGCACAAGAGATTACAATGGCCTTTATGAAGATCAGCTTACCTAAAAGAGCATTGAAAGGCCTTTGGCTGCAGTCATGTGCTTCCCTTCTAAAATGAAAGATTGTTGCTTGTACTAGGTAATGTGACTCCCAAAGGAACCAGCAGCCACAGGTTTTGAATTTTACCGTTTCTGGCCACTCTGTTTGATAGAGCTGACTGAAGCATGCCCAAAGGACACTCCTCCCATAAAATCTTCTTCTTTAACTACAATAATAAAAAATGGTTGCACACCTTTTTTTGGTGTGTTTTGTTTTAGTTTCTAACAAGGTAATAAATTCTGTTTCAAAGAATGTAAATCCAAAGCATTTGATAGTTGATGTCACTTGCTTTGTTTCAACTGAAAGGAAATGCTCATTGACTCTGTCATTTACATTTGCTGTCAGGTCACATTATCAGGGAGGGCTAAATATGAATCAATGAAATCCAGCACAAACAAGTGGAAGATTGAGAGGAGCCTGAAAGAACTTGCTAGGTTCATTTATCAAAGGCTGAGCAGAATAATAAGGTCTATTGATAAGCACATTCCCAGCTCCTGCTTAATTTCTTTCCCTGAAGACACTTCCAATAAAATGCTCTGGCTTGTGCATTCACTGTTACATGTAAATTGTTCCCACATGAATATGTTCATTTCTGTTATTCCTAGACTCAATTCAGCCAACATGGAGGCCTCAATTTTCACAGAGTGAAACACAGAGTCTGTGTTTACCCACAACACTCATACATGTGCTCTTTTGTTCCCTAAAACCACATTTCTCTTTTGCACTCAATGCATGCAGAGGAAGGTGATATGACCTGAGCATAAAACATCCTCAGGATATTTGACGTGTAATGCAAGAGTGTCCAGGAAAAACAAAAGATTTTGGTAGCTGAGTATAACATTTTCAGCCTGAGATCCAAGTACACTTAATGTTTGTCATTAGCACATCCAGTGTGTCGATAAAGCCGGGTGGAGGACACGTCCAGGGCAGCTCAGTTACAGAGCTGCTGCTGGGAAGGGACAGAGCCTGAAGTCAGTGAAGTTCAGTGTGAATTGGACACTGCTTCCTTTGGGTTTCTTTTGCAAATCCTTGACTAAATCTCCATCTTATCCTTAACTGGCAGATATAAAGATATGTGCTCAGGGGAACCACATTTGATTTTTTGCTAGTAACTGGGAAAAAAAAGATAAACTGTAAGAAATTCTCTTCTAGAAAGACAGTGAATCCATAGCGTTTGACAGTGGCTCTGAGTTGTTTTATTTCAGCTTGAATGGCAAGGGGTTTTGCGGCATCCTAGGTTCAGGTGAGATGGACAATGGGAGCCCACGCACGGAGGGACAGAGGCACTGGAAAGGAATAGGGCTGTGGGAGAACTGGGCTGCAGCAAGGGAGGACAGATGGCAACACAGGGGCCTGGGGCTAGGCAAAGGAAGATGGTGAGTATCAGCAGTGATAACCAGACAGGCTGATAAACAACCTTGTAATGAAACTGAGCAATTCCCATACACAACTTCAATTCACTTTGAGATCAGATTCTCAAACTGCATACTGGAAAACCTTAAAATTAAGGAAAAAACTATTAACCTTTGCTGCACTTGCTTCAACTCCACTTCTTATTACTCCTCCATCCACAGCCTGCCTGCCATGCTTGTGCCTGTAGCAATTAACATGGTATTATCCCAACTACTTAACCTGAATATACAACAGGGTACTTCCTTGGCTGAATACTTCCTTTTTCAGTCACAGAATTATGCTCCCTTAACAAATTGTGTTTTATTAATTCACTATTACATCATCTACGCTGTAAGACTTTTGGCATAAACATCTGTTTCCTTTCATAAAAAAAGAATGATAAATAATAAGTGAGCAATTTCCTCTATCCCAGGCAATACAGTAGCAGAGCTGTGTGTTCAAACCTCATTAATCCCCACCCAATCTAAAGAAGAAACTGCTGAAATGCTCTGTTTGCCAGAATGAGTCCTAAGTGGAGGGAAAACATGCTTGAAGTAGAAGAGAATGAATTAGCCTTTACGGCATGAAATAGGAATTTATTGTTGCATCACCACACCTAACACTATGGTTATGAGGTGGTGGCTCTTTCAATGATAAATTTCTGCAAGGAAACAGTGAAAGCACAATGTAAATCATCTTTCCTTCTCAGGGCTCACAAGGCCTTAGTAAGTAGTGACCCTATTAAAGGGGAATGTATGTAACTTATCACAGCCTGCACTGCTTCCTTCTCTTCTTTCTGGGTCCCCTTTCTGTCCCTCCAGAAAAAAAGGGACCTTTTATCACAACGCTCCGTATTATACTGTAACTAATGTCTGGATTGATCCAAAGTGCAGATAAATGAATTTGCCTCTCTCCCATACCAAAGGTATTTTTGTCAGTAATATGCACCACGGAGGCATGGGAAAAAAACCCAAAAAACAAAGAGAGCCTGAAAAGTGAATCTGAAAAGCCCCTGCAGGAAACAGAGACAAAGCTCAGGGGACACATTCAGAGGCAGGCTCACTCTTGGCAGACAGACAGAGGGTTTTGGTCACTGGCACACTGCTGCCCAGCTGCAGCAGCAACAGGCCAGGTCCTCCCCTCCTGAGCTGAGAAGCTCCCGGGCTCCCCAAGGACAGCCTTTCCCCCTGCCCTGCTCCTGCTGCTCCCCACAGAGGGCAGGGCCACAGGGGACACTTGCAGTTTGCTGAGAGGTGGCAGCAGGAGATGTGCCACTCTCTGAGACTGGCCCCTTCCCTGGGGGGGCAGGTAACCTATCAGTTAGTGAGAACTTAGCAAGAGTCTTATTTTGAAATGTCTATAATGCCTTTTCCTGGCCTTCCAGTGAGAAAGTCACAAATAAAATTGAATGATACTACAGAGACTTTAGCGCACATGAAATACCTTTCTGTCAGGCTGAAATCACCAGTAATGAGTGTAAAGAAAAAATACAGATGAGTGTACAACATTTTCCAAACTGAAGCCAAAGAGAATTATAGTTCTTCACAGATATCTCCAGAGTATTTACACGTACCACAATGGCAACAATACTAATGTAGCTAAACCTTATTTCTTTCGTATAAAGGACAATATCATCTTCTACAGAAAACTATGTTTATCGCCCAGTTTTATTATTTCTACCTCCTTGAAACTTGGCAGCCCTTTGACATCATCTATCTCCATTAGGATACCATGGCTTATCAGCATTGGCTATTTGGACAATTATAATCCCAGATGGTTCCTTTGCAAAAATTTCTACAGCTCACTGGCACCACTACATACAGTTGACTTCTAATTGTACAATAAATGTCATTTACACTGGTTGACTCCATTTTCCTTTTCTGATCACTTTGTGTCATTTTATGCCATTATTTTTCTCAGCTTTAATTCTACTTTGCAACCCGATATAATTTGACTCATTATCCCTATGATAGGTTCTACTTCTCCTCTTTCAAGCTATATGATAGGAAATATTCTGTATCATGCATACTGTTTAGCAATAACAAGGGCACACTTTAATTTAGGAGAATTATCATGTGTTGCCATAGACAAGAAATGCAACTGATGTAAATCCATGTTTTACCCATAGGAACAGAACCTGCATCGACTATTGACAGAGTGCAACACTTTAACTGATTCAAAGTCTTCTGCAAACAAAACTGCTGTGATTTTGCTGGCAAACACGAACAGCGCAGAAAAGATGGACTGCTTTCCTTGTTTATACATTTTTCTCATGAAAAGAAGTAAGCTTATTTCTAAGGAATTGTTAAAGAATTTTTTTATTACTAAAAATGGGAAGGTAGTCACACAAGCAACACTGAATGAAGCAAAAAAATGAACTAATCTCACTTTACCAATGAAAAAGTAGCCAGTCAACAACACTAAACACAAAGCATAGCACCCACCAGAGAAGCAGGCAGGAGAACTGTCATTCCAAAAACGGGCTACAGTGTAATGCTATACATCTACAGCTATAGGTCTGGTGTAGTAAATTTGGGGTTCTCTTTTTATAGAAGTGTTTCTAAAAAACTCCTTTGGTAAACACCAGCAGAGCCTTTCCTCCCAAGCAAAGCGAACACACTGAAGGAATCTGGTGCTGTTCTTTTGAAGTACAAGTCTGCTCTCCCCACCCTCTAAAAGGATACCCAAAAGAGGAGGGAATGGCACTGCTTGAGCAAATGCTTTTTAGCAGGATTTCTCCTTAACCGAAAGCTCCAGCACCACCTGCTCACGGTAGGAATCTGCTACAGCTCAGGAAAACTGCCTTGGGACTTGAATAATACTTTTTAAACCTTCACCGAAGTTGTTTAGAATCAGGGACGGAAAATGTAAAAGCCAACATACCTTCCCCTCTGGCAGTTCAACAGGTGTGTGCTACATTAACCAACCCAGTCTCTGTGCCACTGCCACCTTGACGTCATTGTTACTGGGTTGACAAAAGGTTTCCATGACAAATGAGAAAGCCGATCTGTTATCTCCCCTTCCGAGGAAATTGAAATGCCCTCTCTCCCATATTCTGCTAGACCCACCCATCTTGTTTTTGGCACGCAGCGCAGAGGATACGTTTCTGTGATTGATTTAGATTTCCCTCTGCTCTGAAATAGAGAAACCAACTTGTTTGTTGTTTTTCCCCTAACTCAGACTGGAGGGTGTCACCCTCATCCCACTGTGATCCCACCCACCTCACCCACAGCACAATCTTCTTTGTAGGCATGTTGACTACCATGCTCAAAAAGAGAACAGATAACACTGAAAGAGGACAAATTTTGAAGCAACGAACAAAAAACACTGTTAAGACATTTGATTCTCTTCTTGGCTATAATTTATTACCTCTACTAGCAGGCATGACCCATAATAGTTAGCAGATGTTTGAAACATCTCATTTTGAACTTTGCCTAAGATTAAAAGAGATCTTGTAGAATTTAAATAGCAGCTGCAGAATGAAATAAGGTTGCCTTTCCTAATGTGACAGAAATGTTCATCCTAGCCTTAAACAAGGAGGACTGTTTTATGTTCTGTAAATACTGAGGAAGCTAAATTTCTGTGCACAGGCACCCACACATTATAAATTTTATATGTGTCTAATTTGCAGCAATTGACACAAAATAGCCCCAGTAGAAAAGGCTGGCCCAGCTGCCTGAATGCTTCTTAGGTTTTTGCTACAATTAACCCCAGGCCTGCAGCTCACCTCAAGCAGGAGAACAGTGCACTATTTTGGCCATAAACACCAGGCTAGCAAATTTGGAGGTACAAATTTATTTGTTATCAACATTACTATTCTCACTGCATCAAGGGAGAACCCAGCAGTCCTCAAAGAGGATCTTGTCCTGGATATGGAAACGAACCCAAAGAATCTCCAAGGAGCAATAAAATACACTTCTGTGTACAGAATCTATGTACTACATCTGTGCAACCCCACCAGCCTCTCCACCACACTGACCCCAGCAGGGTTCCTCCCCTGTGCAGCAACACAGTCACCCTTTATTTAAGCACTGGGACTGACACTAAATTCAGCCTCGTGGGTATAGCTCCTATGGATCCTCTAGGACTACTGATTCCCCTGCCTCTTGTTCCTGCAATGATTAGACTTCAGCCAAGGGCTAACTAATTCACTGACACAGATGGCTAAGCTTCTGAATTGAGGAAGTTAACATACAAACAACTAATTTAAAAACAGGTTTTGATCTCAAAATGAATTATTGTTCTGTTTCAGACTGTATGCATTTCTTCTTTGCTCGACATTTTAAGATTTTTCATTAATTCTCATACTTGCAGGTTTCTCAATGTTTGCAAACAGAGATCTTATGAGGCAGACATAAGATCTGAAACAGATTTTGAAAGACCTGCTGTAGTGAACAAAGATGTCCCTAGCCTTTATGCATCTGGTTTGAATTAATATTTGTATCCCCTCAGAACACATGAGATTTTTTCCTAAGCTAGGCTTTTCCTAGTACACATGTTTTAGTAACATAAGGTTGTAATATACTGCTCTCAAACAGATGTGATTCTGGAGGCTGTCCCAAGGAGTACTGCTCACCTTCGGAGGGAGGCAGAATCTAAGCCAAGGGTATTCTATTGTTTTTGGGGAGGACAAAATGCCTTGACTCTCATTAAGATTATTTAAAATCCTGCTGCACGACAGCTGCTTACAACTAATGTGGCATGTAATATTAAAGATGTTATTACTGAATACGAAAATGGCTAACACTTTTGCAAATCTAATCAACGTATTTAATTCATTGTCCCAGTGAGGTTCACAACTCTAAAGACCTTCAAACCAGTGCAGGACTTAAAAACACACATTTAACCTGACTCTATAACTGTTGAACAGAGCTCAGCATATGCTTAACATTAGGGGCATGTGCTTAATGGGCTCATGAAACATGTCCTGGTTTATGATTCAGCATGAGCAATTTGCAGCTCTGTTTTCATCTTCCTTACAACCACTATCGTGCCCATGGAATTATGACAGGCCAGTGGCAGGAAACAGAGCATTGGCCTCATCCAGGGGCCCATTGGGCTGACAGAGCCCAGCACACAGCACCAGCCCAGGACCCACCAACCTGTGCCAGCCCCAGGGGGAACCCTGGTCAGGGTGTTCCATTTACAACCAGAGAACGGGAGAAGGAAAACCACCACAGCTAATTACACACCACAGCTATTTAGCACGAAGAAACTACATGCTGGAATAACACCCACAGGTGTTTTTACTACAGATTTACTGTAACTCCACCACTCCCAGCAGGTGTCAACACTCCTGACTCTGAGAACACACCACCTGCAAGCCTTTTTTATTTAATTACCATGATTTCCAGAAATTTGCTCTGCGGCACTCAAAGCACAGTCATTAATCTTCAGTAATCTCTCTGAACAACAATTTCAACTTTTCTGAGCCTGGAGCCCCTCTATAAAGCAGGGGCTGTATTGTCTGAGTACAGGATTTTATGCAAGGCAGTTGCCATGGCAATGTGACAGGGAGGGCAGAACCCAAACAATAATTGAGCATCAAAGAATTCTAAGTGCAGGGGAAATTCAGAGCTAGATTCCATATTAGAGCTATAGGCTGTCCAAACTGCAGATTTTAAAGCTTAGGAAGACTGGATATTATTATAAGCTCTCTTGGGGATAGCTGTATTCCAGCAATGCATTATCACAGATCTGTTCCCATTATAATCCATCCATTTCACAGAAAAAGACATGTTTTGTAGGGGAGTGGAAAAGCAATCTGAAAAGGAACAATTGCACATCTCGGCTTTGGGTAGAGAAAAGAGAAAGAGGGAGGAGGAAAAAAAGGTTATAATCCGAACTGTATTTCAATAGAAAGCCTCGCTGTTGTAAAAATAATAATGGTCTTGGCTAGTCACTTGTTGTGAAATAATGAACCTTGTGCACCTTTATAATATTATTGCAGGCATTCTATAGAGCACCCTAATAAAAATGGATGGCTAACTAAATGAGAAAAGGCTGCTGCATTGTTTTATAAGGCAGTAATCCAGTTCCAGAACACATAAATCGTAAACTCCAAACCAAAGAGTTTATACCCAAAACACAACATAGCTTTATTGTTATTATTACCCTGTTGCTCTTGTATATGCTGCTACAAATGTGTTTGCAAAATAATTAAAATCCAGAAGCATTAGCAACGGAGCAGACCATAATTGTGTCTCAGGAGTGCTGAGTGCCCCAAGCTGTTACAAACCTTCACATAAGAAAGGTGCATGTTTTACGTTCACGTGGATTGGTTTGCCACTTAAAAAGGGGAACATACAGATATGGAAGGTAAAATAACCTAGCAGAAGGCCTGGGACATAGATGATCTTGGTTTTAACTCCAACTCTCTTTCTTGTCCAATGTTTAACTTGGATGACTCCACTCTCCTATATCTCCTCTGAGTCTTGGAAACAGGGATAGTGCCAGTCACATTTTCATAAGACCGAGTACAAGCTTGCATTTAAGTAATGGTTATTTTTTGCAAGGAACATGCTGTTTGGATTAGCACATTTAAAGCAAAATAAAAGCCACCACAATGCTAGGGACGTCACCAGTTTCCTGCACACCACTACTGACCCAAGCCTAAAAGAGTGACCGATGCCCTTCCCTCCATGACAGTGAGACCTGCAGAAATTAGGGCTGGCCCTGTTTACCTACGGAAAGCCAACCAAGCTATTTGTATCAGCAGCCTGTTCTTTTTACTCCTGACTGCTCACCCAGCTGCAGGCATTAGTGACATACTTCTAATTTTTTTGGCTTCTCATGCATAACTAGCAGTCCCCACAGAGCAGACCCAGTGCAGGCCAGCTTCCCACAGATCTGGGCTGTGTGGTCAGTCTCCAGCTACAGGGGAAGCTTTTCCTGAGGGTCAAGCATCTATGAGGTCTCTCAGCCATGTGGAGTCTCCAGTAATGTGTGTCCATAAATACATGTGTTCATACTACTGCATTTCTTCTAATTAGCGCAAATTCTTGGTTGCTCTCCCTATCCTTATGTTGATTTCCACAGAAATAATTTTTGAGATCAGAAGCTTCTGCCAAGTTGCTTGAAATTTGTCCAATGGGTACAAAAGTTGTTAGAGGGCAGAGCACTAACAGATGTGGAAAACATGAAAGAAAACGTTGCTTCCTTAGGAAATTAAGTTAAAAACTTTCTCCTATCACAAAGGTAAGGATAAGACTCTTCAGGATTTCTCTGCAAAGTCTCCTGCCCTGCAATAATTCTATTTTTTCTGTATCTGTCAACTAGCCAGGTTTCCATCATTTAATATGACATGTTTATTTTCTATTGTTCTGCTCTGTTAATAAAAATATCACATGGCCCGAATCAAATGCCCACAAAAGTCTATCCCTATTTCCTCTATTAGACGAATTATAACCTTATTAAAAAAATCAAGCTAGCTTAATTTTATTTTCTATAAACAGGTGCTAACTTGCATTCCTTACATGAACAGGGTTTAATACATCATTAACTCGTGCTCTTTATTTGTCATTTCATTGTTATTCCTAGTGACAATATTCCAGGTTTGCAATTCAGTGGTATTAACTACAAATGAGACAGCAGATTTTGAAAACTGTAATGTTTTTATCAGCTCACAGGTGAGGTGGAATGATCTGACACTTATGAATCCTCTTACTGTTTCTATTTTAGGTCAAATACACGCTCTGAAAGTTTCTCAGGATCTTTTGTATTGTTTCTATCTCATGCAGGAACACAGATAACCATTCCTATGTCAGTAGAACCATACCAGCTTTGCTGCTGCAGCTTAGACATTTTTCTAGCATAAGAGACCCTGCGATGGGAACTTGAACAGATTTGGAAAGCAGCTCCCTAATGGACATGTTAATGCAGCCAATTTGTGACACAGATCCCTGTCCTGTTCCTCCTGGACAGGACCAAACTATCCCATTACATCAACAGCTTTAAAAGCTGTCTTGCAACAGAGGTCAAGGATCACCTGTTCCTGAGAGCTGAACTGCACTTCAATGTTAGCCCTGAACCCCAGAGACTGGAAATGACTCACGGTGGGTATACTCTGAAGTTGCTCAATGCCAGGATGTTAAGTCAGGTGTAGGTGCATGTCTGATTGCTTGCAGGCTGCAGTTGTGTTCCTTTTTCTGGGCCATGTTAGAAAAACCTGCACAGCCTCCAGGCTGGAGTGGTACCATCAGCATTGCTCAGCACAAATCATGTAGGGCTCTTTTTATAGCTTCGGGATACGAATACTACTACTACACACTACTATAGCTCCTAAAGTGCCAACGAGGCAGGCCAGTCTGTGGTATGATGGCTTGTTTTATTGTATTAATTTCTGATTCAGTATTATTTGGCTTTACTGTAACCAGTTGTCTGTGCATTTCGACGTTTAAAGCTGCTTCTTTCCCAATCCACTCCTAGCTGCCTCTGCAGTAATAACAAAGCATGATCTTGGATAGTTTGGCATGTGATTAATAGCTGTTCAGATTGCCTTGGCAGTTTCAGAGTACGCTAATTGGGTTAACAAGGTACCAAGTGCTCCAAGGTGTTATGAATGCGTTGTAAAATCAAAAAGTCTGCTGTCAAATGCATTCATTACTCATGGTATGTAATTTGCTTGCGAGGAGCCTACTCCAAAAGGCAATATTTCCAGCCATTTCTCCTACTCATCTGGGAAAGACATTAGCACAACAGCACCAACAGCATCTTTAACCAATGCTGTCTCATTCCTAGAGAAGGAATCTCACCCAACAGGCTCCTTGGTATCTTTGGGGAGTGTCAGATTCCTCCTCAGCTGCAGCCAACAATTGGGTCCCACCAGGCCCCTTGCCATGGGCTGCTCTCACCAGGCTCCTCTCAGAAAAGCAAGACCCATTTGGCCACCTGGGCACAACCAGTCCCAGTGGTGCATGGACCTGTTCCCATCAGGTCCAAAGTTTGGAACACCCAGCCACTGCCTGGGGCTGTTCCACATGCCTCACTTCCTGGTTTTTTCCCCATCCCAGCCCATGACAGGTTCACGTGACTCCTTCTCCTTCTGCTAGTTCTTTCTTACTAAAGGTCACACCTCCTGATTTCATTTCTGTGGAACTGAACAACTCATTCTTTACTGTCGTCCCTTCTCCCGTTCCTTTCCCATTGCATTAACATAAAAGCCTCACCCAACAGTGAGGTCCAAGTTGACACTGATTTCTGCTGTATTTGAAGTCAATGTAATAAGATAAACTCTATATATTTGCCTGATACAACTGAGACATACTGACCTGAATAACTGGGCCAGTTATCCAGCCAAAACACTGACTAAAATGAAAACTAGATGGTGGGACAAAAACAATTCCTTGACTAATCACCATCAGTGAACAAAGTTCCTGGCAACACTGAGGTTGGATCTAGATATACGAAAAAATGAAGGATAGGAAAATTCTTTTTTTTCTTTAAAAAGACTGAAGATGGAGTAAACCACTGCACACTATGCAGCAGATGGGGGAATAACACATGAATATGAGAAAGAAGTAAGGAAATGATCACCCAGTCAAGAGTTTGTTTGTGTAAGACTCAATCACCCAAGAACGCACTTTAGTGGAAGATGGAAAGGTGTGTACGGAGAACGCCTTGTTCCAAGGAACAGCTGACTCTAAACAGTAGCAGCTCTTCATGCAGCCAGCACTTTTCAATGGAAACAGGTGTGACAGCAGGAAGGAAATGTTTACTCTCTGGATCTGAAAACAGGACTCTTCCTTGCTTGACTAAAAGACTAGTGTTGGCTCAAAGCCAATAGACGGCTCATAATATTCTCTGGTTTCCAAGCAATAACCTACTTGAGAGGGGACACAAATTCAGACCCCACTAAAGTCAGTCCTCACTTGCTTAAAAGGGACAGGGTTTGGCCTGGAACTGGTTTCCAAAAGTGGAGGTGGGATTGCACAGGTGTGATAGGCAGCTGAATGCACACAGCTCCTATGTGCGTTCTAACACAACACTTCTACCATGAGAGAATGCTATATTTGCTATATTGCAGTTGAAGAAAAGAGAAACCATCTATTTTTCTGCACCAAAAAGATCACTGGGACCAGTCACACAAAGGAAACATGCTGACCCTCAAACAGCTCCTGGAATAATCACTTGCATTAGCACATTGCACCAGCTCATAATGGTGGGCAAAGCAAAAAATTCAGCATGGCAATCACAACTAAGCAAAAAAAGCCGAAGAGGTTCAAATCCGGCTGATTTCAAAGGACAGTAACTACACGCCCAGCATGGAGCTTATCTTGTGCTAAATCAAGGCTACCATTCCCTCTCTGCCTGCTGCTCATCAAAGAGCTTGGTCACCTACCCTGTGTGCTGACTTGAGGGTGTGCAGCCCGAGCTGCTTCCAGCGACTTCTTCCCTCCTGCTCAGCCAGCAGACCCCTGGAACACATCACGAGGCTGTGCAGGGGGAATGGCTGCAGCTGGATAATCTCACACTCCTACACTCCTAACCCCTTTGGCTCCAGCAATTTAAAAGGAATGCTCACAATTTATTTAATCCAAAAATCCATCTTGTCACAAGAGTTAATAGTCAGATAATGCTATGCATAACATTCTAAGCGTGGCGCCATAAATAAGAAAGCATTTAAATAAAAGAGTTTGCAGCAAACGTTCAAATCCAAGGTTCACTCATTAAAAACCAAACCAATGTATTAATCTCCACTGCTGCATATTTTAAAGACATGAAAACCAGATTCTAAGAGCTTCTGAGCACCACAAGCTGCTTCTGCATTTTGAAAAGAAAGAAAAAATAACATTAAATCGGCTTTTTAAAGGCTTCTCCTTCCTTTGCATGTTCTCATTCTTACAGCACATTTCATTTGTAACCTGGCATTCAGCCCCTGAGAGTTTTTTTTCCCAAAAAATATTCCAGGAACAAAAAAAGATTCTTGCCATACAAAGACCTAGGGTTAGATCTATGATGCATCAAACCAAGCTTTACCCAGTGCTTCCTTAAAAACATAAAGTACCTGGAAAGAAGTCTGCAAGAGGTTCTCTCTGAGCCCCTGGTGGAGCAGTGGTGTCTGGCAGACCCCACAAACCTGACAAGCAACATCAGGAAGTACTGTCCATTGATCTCCCATAAGAAAGGGTATCCAATGGGTTCGGCACGAAGTGGGACTGAAACAGGACTTCTCCTCACGCTGGGCAGCGGTGTGAGCTCTGGCAGCTCACACGGCTGCTCTGGGACCTGCTTCTCTCAGCCATAAAATGACACTGACTGCTTTGCAGTAGTCTGAGATCTAGGAATATGGAATATGAGACAGACCTCCCGTGCAATTCAAGTCAATTGCATTCTTACAGCTTGTCAGCATATTTGTTAGGACAGGATTTACCATCAAAATAGAACAAACAGCAAGTGAGACCTCTTCTGTTAGTGATGATAATATGAAAAAGGCAAAACCTCCTCTTAGCTCTGTCATCATTCAGGGCTCATTTAAAACTCACTGAACTGCTAATAGCTACCATGATTTTATTTCATTTTCCTCAATCATACAGGTGCTGTCTTGGGAAACTCAGAAACCCTTACTGTCCCCCACCATGAGTTTATCTAACAATTAAAGTTGCTTCTCTTTGCCAGGTTTATTTTCTCCTCTAGAGCACAAAGAAATTTAGCGAGAGAGACACAATCTGTTGTGACGAAAATGCAAAGCTAGAAAAGTGTTCTAGCTCTTGCATTGGTATTTTTTATTGTTTCCCATGAGGGGAATTATCTCCGTTAATGGTGATTGCAAATCCCTGTGTACTGGGACATTAGCTTCCCTTACGCTTGTTACTGAAATGAAAAGAGACAACTAAAATATTACAGAGCTGTTTTATAAAGCACTTATCCTATTAAGCCACTTAGCCATAGTCTTTACATAGGGATGGGATGCCCAGAAGAATTCTTTGGGGAATTAATCAGTTATAACATTAAGAAAAGCAAAGGAATGCTCTCACTCATGAGGATCAATTTTAGCAGTTACTGTATTGCTCCTATCAACAAAAATTCCAGGTTCATGGATGCAAGTGGCCACCTTTCAGAGCTGCACCTGGGGAGCACATCCTGGTTCTCCTGAAATGCAGCAGCACTGCTCTTTCTCTCTCACAGCAGTCAAGGACTGGGAACCAGCAGATGGAAAATAAGTTGTATATTTGTTTAAAAGACATCCGCTTCGGCCCAGCTCTCACTTAACTATTTTTATTCTTTTACCTCCTGCCTCACAACGAAAGTGATTTGTTCAAAGGCTGGAGGCAAATCCTGCTCCTACTGAAACAAAACCCTGAGCAGCCGATGGATTCCTGAAAGGCTGGATGTGACGTGGAGCTATGAGAGGGTCAGAGCCAGATACTCACCTGGTGAACAGTGAGGTGCTTTCCTTGACTTCAAATAAAACTGATCTACATATCACCCTGTTTTCTCTGCATTTCTTTAAATGACTTTCCTTTTGTGCCTTGCATCCTTTTATCTCTGACTTTAGCAGCTGCCTAACCCAGTACAACAGCACTCACCATCCCCTTTCTTGCTCTTTGTAGTGCCACATAACTAATTGCATTTCAACCTCAACATTGTTATCTTTTTTTTCCTTTTTTTTTTTTTTTCTGTGGAAACGAACACCCAAGTGCTCATAAATAACACATAGGCATCACACAAAGAGAAGGTCATAAGGCAGGAACTCGATGAGCCTGAGAAAGGGTTGATTTTTAAAGTCCTTTCTCAGTCCTCAAATTTCTCTCTCAGGAAGTCTGAAGGACAGAGGTTTCATAAAAGCGAAAGGTACCAAAGGTTCAGTTGCTGGGGAGGGCAGCAGAACTTCAGAGTTGGAGGGAGTTTCTGCAAAATAACTGCACTGAGGCCAGGAACTAAGAAAGAACGTGAAACCTCAGAGATTTCAAAAGACAACCCACAAAAACAACCCCTGGAAGCCTGGTTTACACCTCTGTTATATCTGAGAGGCAGAGGGAGGGGGATGCAGCCATAGTCTGCTCAGTCACTGCAACAAAAGCCAGAAAGTCAATCAGGAACCTCAGCCCCAGCCTGTTCCCTGCAGTCAGCAGCTGTTTAAGCTGGGGGAGGCTGGATCTGCTGCTGGGGAGGTTCAGGGGCAGGGGGCCATCAGCCTTTCCACTGCCCCTAACACCCACTGGAAGCTTGCACAGTAGAGGAGCGTTCAGGATGTGAAGGCAAAGACCAGCCAACTGAATGCCATTTTACCCATTTTATAGGTAGCAATGGATAAAGAACAGGGCCCTTTACTTTTCTAACGACAGTCAGTTAAATTCATACAAAAATCAGCTCTCACTGCATTATCTGCAGCAAGCCAGGAAGCTGAAGTTTCTCTGTGTGCGTTCCAATTTCCCTTCTTTTCTCTACATAAATGTCACACTTCTGACTGACGGTTTAACAACTCCAGTTTTAAAGGAAAATCACATGGCTTGGCTAAGTGTTCCTTCTGCTGGGTAGACCCCTGCTGTCCTTTCCTACTGACTCCTCAGGATCATGCAGTAAATATCAACACTGGAGAACTTCTAGTAATAATGCCAACTGAGGCCCAGGACCTGTGGGGCACAGCTGGCTCCCACACCCAATTCTTCCTGCAAGCTGAGCAGGCTCAGCACCTCGAGAGATGGTGCCCTAAAGACATAACAACAAACCCAACTGACTCTTGTGAAAACAAATAATCAGCAATCAATATACAGCTTTTCTCCATGCCAGTGGAAAACATGCATGTGTGGTCCAGCCTTGTTCTTTCAATAATTGTTCATTTGCAACTACGGTCAGGAAGTGATGCTGTAGTGTCAGGATAAATGAACGCAGGGAGTGAAGGGGTTGTGGAGTTGTGCCATGTTTCACACTCCTCTATTTCTTGCCTGCACACATTTGAGGAGGGAGAGTTTGATTTGGATTGTTGGTGGGTTTTAAATTAATGCAAGATACAAACAAAAAAATAAAGTTGATCTGGACAGCAGCAGCACTTGAATCCTGGACACGGAGGATTGGGGGAAGCTTTGGATGTCTCTCTCCCTTCCATTAGCTGCCAGTAGCAAGGCATGCATGTGGTTTACAAGGTGGGGAGAATGCTGACTCCAAGGCAGGGAAGTGCCTCCTGGGGCATCCTGCAGCAAAAATACTTGGCTCCAGAATAAATCCTGCCTCAGATCAGTGAAAAGGCCGATCTGGACAAGCAGAAGAAACCAGAATAGCCCTTCCCGTAACTCAAAGCCTTTTCCTACCTACATGACCTAGGGGTGAGAAGAGGTAAACCCTTACTGGGACTTAAAGGGAAAGAGAAAACAAAGTAACGATATATTGTGGGGTGTGATCTCTTCCTCCAGTCCCCTCACACGGAATATCTCCAGTTCTCAGGAAAGCTTTCACATCCCTCAGCTACTTGCCCAGCTCTGTGCTTCCCTGTGGCTTGCACTCCATGTTCCCATGCCTCCTTCTATTGCCTCCCAGTCTGGTACCTGTGTTCTTCTGACAGTTCATGGTCCTCCATGGTCACAGCTGTGCTCAACCAGGCAACACACAAAGACTGAAGTTAAAGAGTTAAAATCGATTATCTCACTATCTGGCTGCTCCCTTTTGCCCGTAATCAGGCATTCCACCCTGTACAAGGCCATGCCACAGGAGAATGTGTGAATGAGTTTTATGGAAGTTTTATCTACAGGTTTGGATGGAGAAACATCTACCAGCAGACAGCAAGGTGAAGAGAGGAGAAGTGTGAGCTGAGACGGGAGGTTGTGAGATTTTCCCAAGAACTGATGAGCTCTGGAGACACACAGTCTTGATGAATCCCCAGGAACTGATAAATTCAGCACACCAAGAGTCAGCCAAATCTGGACAAGGCCACCAGCACACACTGACATCACTCAGACTAGAGGCAAGGTGGCAATGGCTGCTGCTGCAGATGTATGTGTACACGGATGAAAGAAGGGACCCCTGAACAGGATTTCTGAACACCCACCTAAAAGCTGCTACTCGCCTGTTCAACCCTCCATGCCTGAATGAAAGGTGTTCTTAAAAATATTGTTTGTGGACTGTATTTTCCTCACTTGATTCCCTTGATATGAAGAAAAAAGGAATTGGGAACTGTTTCCCTTTTTCCCCCTCTCCACACACAGGTTTTTTTCCAATACCAAACCTCTTGCTAATATTAACTTTGAACTTGAATGATCTCCAATGTCCTCTAATGTCCTGGATCAATGAAGTTGTGTTATTCAAAGGTCAGTTCCTAACACTAAGTTCTGATCTCACTTAAACTTTTCTTCATTTCTAGACAGTTATTCTGTGTTATCCCTATATGCCCTTTATATCTGTTCCAAGGTTTTCTAAGTTTCTTGAACAAACCTGGCACCTCTAGTAAGCATTAACCACACACAAATGATGAATTCTAAAATGAAAAAAACCTATGCCAAAAAGAAAACATATTGTTCCTCCAGAGGGATATATTTTATATTGTACATCCAAATCAAACAAACACACTGTAATCACCAGAATGAAACCCCAGAAACAGCTCAAAACAACAGCACAGGAAAAATAAACATGAACTCAAGTTCTTTGAAGAACAGGAGGAGAACGATCAGATTTAGATGAGGAACAACTTCTTGCTTAATGACAACATAGAAAGAAGAACTTGAGATGAAATACAAAAAAATAATAAAAATACCCTTTTTAAAAACAAGTTCTGAATAATGTTTGCTCCTTCCTTTCCAAGCCAAGCACTTTAGATGGTCTATTTGCCCAAGAATGGATACGGAGACAACCCGAGAATACTGATGGACAACTCCTATTCTATTTATGTCCTCATTTGGGGGGACACCGAAATCTATCCACTTTTAATTAACCATTTTGTCCCTTTAGTCAACAGACAGATTTGGAGCACCAGCACAAGGCTGAGCCAGGAGTGTCCATTTTATGTCCTGAGCAGGCTGGTTTCCAAAGTGGTGCCAGATTTTTGGGAAGGTGGGTCTGGGCAGGTGCCATGTGCCCCCATTAGAGGTGATGGCACAGGTGAGTCTGCAGCAGCCCGAGGTGAGGAATCACCTCAGCAGTGTCACTCCAGGACTGGCATCCTCTGCTGTGCACGAGGAGCAAGGACAAAGGAAATAAAGAATCATTCACAAGGAGAAAAGGAAGAAATACAACATTAGTTTTGATAAGCAATAAGGAAGAAATGGCCTTTAATGACTCACAGTCCAGCTCACACTCACATTAGCAAATACAGAGGAAGAAGGAGCTCAATCACTTGATCTCTTCAACTACATATGTTTTGGTCTAACCATTTTTGCTGGAAAAAAATACTAATTTTGACTAATATGGATCAATTTGAACTGTTTCCCAATCAAACTGGTCAAAGACCAATTCAGAGATAGAAACTCTCCCATCTAAAGTCCAACTCAATTTCTAATGCAAGGTAAATGGCAACAAATCTCTGACATCTGATTCTTTGAAAATCACAGCACATTTATAAAAGTCAAACAACATCTGGTCCCTCTTTAGAGCTGAAAAACAGAATATCCTTTAATTCTTCTGGGCAAATCAATAATTTACCTTAATCCTTCTATTTTAAAATCACTGGGGTTGGTCATGTCTTTGAAATAAAGACAGGGATTTTACTGTACTTCCTTCCTTCTCAGTCTGTTTTGATTGCATCAAACTCTTTACTTAAACATCCCCCAAACTTAAACATCCTCTTTCTTCACAGCAAGCATCAAAATATCTTTTTCTGTTTGTTTATGAATATAGATTTATTGATATGGAGCTTATTTCCTGTCATGTAAGACCATAGTGTTGTCCACAGCTGAGTTTCCATCCATCTTTTAAAGGGCAGCACTCTCCACCTTATTCTGTACATTTTAAAATGACAGCCATCCTGCCTAAGCAGGATCACATGTGCTTCAGAAGTGTCTTGTGATTGAGAGATACCACATTTGAAGTGGATTTAGGATATTCATCACTAAGATTATATCATCACTATTCATGAACTAAGATTATATGATTACACAAACTCTAACTGTGTGCCTTGCACCTCGCTGGGAACGTGTCCATCAGCACATCAGTATAGAATCTGATTTTCACACTGCTTGCAGGAATAGAAAGGAGAGATCAAGTGGGTTGCCACAGAAATCACATTTAAGTACCCTCAACAGGAATGTGTTGACATTTATACCTACAGTGTTCTCAGGAGACCTTCAGTCTGAAGGAGTTCCATACAATTGTTTTATCATAGAGGGACTTGACTTATATTTTCAAATGTTACCGATTTACTTATTTTCCACCAAAGGATGCTTTAGATTGAAATGATCTAAGAATAAGACTGAAAGCATACTGAATGCTGACCCTTATTTCCTAAATGGAAAAAAAAAAAAATTAAAGTCAATCGCAAATGTTCTTCACAAAATGGATAGCAATAGAAATGAAAATTTATAAAATAATGCACTTTATAAAAGAAGTGGAGCATATTCTAGCTGCCCTGGATGTAACTGCCAGTTCTGCATGGAGGAAAATGCTGAAAACACACCTTTGAAGAACCCCTTTCTGGAGGACTTCACTTTCAGGGATTTCCTAGTTGAATCTGTTCTCAGCATCTGATCCCCAAATTGAATCTGGATTCATATCTGTGGTCATTTATAGCCACAAAAAACCAACCAAACCTGGGAGAGGTATTAAGAAAGTATCTGCTGCTTCTTGCATTGGTCTGGAAATAAACTTTTGAGTGCTGAGCAGTGACCTTGCACTGACCACCACAGGAATGGCTTTCTTTTGGGGAAAGAATTGCGTCCAAGAATTTTGAGAGCAGAGGTCCCATTAAAGTTCAACAGCACTTTCAGAAATCCCAGCTGAGATATTTAAGATGCATGGCAAATTTCATGCCTGCCTTTTATGAAGCTGTTTCCTGGAAATATTACCCAATGAGCAACACGATTGCTATTTCCATGGGCAGTGCAGAGGTTTTGGCTTTGCTGTATTTTCACAGTGTGAAACACTCAAACCTCTGGAAAATTTCTTGGTAAAACTCAACTTCTAGATTAAAAAAAAAGGGGTCTTTGGGGAAACTCATCCATTGTCATCATCTCCTCAGTAGGTGTGTGGGGAATTGTGCAGCCATGCAGTACAGGAAAAATGAATACGGCTCCACTATCTGATTAGGACTTTCTCTAAAGTCCCCTGAATAATCACTATGAGTTTGCAAGTGCTTCCAACAAGTGCTATATTTTAAAAGCAGCTGATCATATTTTATTTTGTTTTCCAAAAGAACCTTTTCTGAGAAGGTTCTGTGAAACAAGACAGCCTGTGCCTGGTGCTGCCTCCGCCCAGAGCTGCAGCAAAAACTTGCTGGGTACAGAAAGCAAATGTCCTTACTGTCAGCAGAACTTGCACCCTTGACAGATCTCTTCTCAGAGGTAAATCTCCTGATCACCTACCTGTTACATTTAGAAATGGGTGCCAGAAAAGACAGATAACATGCAATTCAAGCCAGGATTAAACCTGGCTGAAAATCAAGGTTGGTAAGAGTTACTTTTGTGATTGTTTTGAAGTCTGGTTCCAATCCAGGGAAGACCAAAGTCCATTTTTTCAAAGTTCACAGAGAAAAAAAAAGCACCAAAGGCCCCCAGAACTGTCCTGGGAGATCTGTGCTGTAGGCAGAGCCAACATTAATACCTGAGCTGGAGATTCTGTGCTACACGCATTAAAAATCACCAAGAAAAGAGCTGTCAAAGGACTCTGCTTGCAGATGGCAGGTGGGTAAATTCCTGTACAGCTTCAAGCCATAGCGACTGGAGTACAGATGAAAAAAGGCATTGTGAGGCCTATCAGCCAAGTCCCCAAAGCAGAGATTAAGTGACACCAAGGCAGAGCACAGGCCCAACACCGAGCAAAGAATGGTTTTAATTATCTGGATCCCCTCTGAGTTTCAGAGTTTTCTGTGAGTGCCCATGAAAGTTTGCACAATTCAAAGTACGTGTAGCACTTCAGTCCAGATTTCCTTCGTTTGGAAATCTAAAAATGTAATTTATAACTTGTCTGTTTGAGTGCGTTATATTTCACTCCAAGAGCCTTAAGTTAATTTTCCAAAAGACTGGAAAATATCAAATTTAGACAGACAAGTAGAGCTCTGCAAATCAAAAGCTGGAACATTTCATGATGTTGGCACCGTTGCATTCCTGATAAGAAATATAGGAAGCAAAGGCAAAGTCCTTACTTATACCTAGGAAAGAGAGAAAAAAAGAAAAGTGCCACAGTAATATTACTGAACATCAGTGATTAGAAAGGCAAGTTCACGCCAAATAAGGCATTGCCAGCAGAGATAAACCAGTCTCATTTTATCAGCTCCAAATGTCACTTCAATGACTTCAGTTTCAGGGAACCATTTGCAGTGAAAAAGAAGATACATATATTTGTATATTTTTCTCAGGGAAGAGCTGAATTTACAGCGCTCCTAACCAAGACTCAGAGCCAGAATTGCGAGGAGGCAGTCTCCGAAAGCCTAAGGAAATTTTAAGAAACTATAATTAGAGAGACAGAGAAGTGTCAGCTCCTTGCTGAACAATTTATTTCTTTGCTAAGATAAACAAACATTTTTCTACTACATGACAGTATCTTGAAAAGAGTTAACCACCTATAGCTAGTGAGCCCTCAAGAAGGCTAATTAAAGTGCCAAAATGTTTTATGTCAGGTTTTACTTTGATCGCTATCATGTTTTCCCTTTTCCACAGGTGAGGGCAGTAGGAACTCAGTGTGAGAACTGCTCTAATGCTAGGCAGCATTCAAGCAATAGAAATATATCCTCTGGGGCTATAATTCACTCCTCTTTATCATACCTTCACAGGAAAAATTCACTTAACAGTCAGCAGTCATTTTCTGTTACATAAATTTAGTTTTACTTGTGGTCCCGTTACTCATCAGTCCCTGCGAGGAAGCAGCACTCTAGACAGTACACTGAATTCTGGCACATCACTTGCTTGGACAGTGGCAGGATAACCACAACAATACTTACACAAAAGAGACCAAATCAATCCCTTCCTTTGCCCTTTAGAAACTCACAGTTGTTTAATCCAATTTACCTAGAGTAAAATATCTTGGTTGGAGGAAAAAACCTCTTCAGGTCAATGCCCGGCAGATAAATTGCTGGCACCTATCAGAGTGCTCCAGAAAACAGGAAGATTTCTAAATACTCCTGATTCTGTATTTAAGTGACTCCCTTCTCCACCACCCACTCCATATTCCCACGATCCTGCTCTCCCTTGGCTCTGTCACAGAGTTCACATTGCACCTTCCAGCTCCTTCCCATCAGCTGCAATCCACAGCACCCACTAACCACTGGCAGAGATTTTTCCACTGACAGGTGCTGGCTGTTCAGGTCAGTCCCACTGCTCAGGTGCTGCACAGACTCCAGTCCACGGTGACACATGTTTTGGCCACTCACAAGCACTGCTGGGGGTCAACACCCCCTGTCCCTTGATATTCCCCAGTATTGCAGCAGAAATGTGTGTCTTGCACGTGACTCAACACTGAGCTCACTGCCAGTGAGTGAGCACTTCCTCCTCCAGCAACAGTGTCATAGGGAGAAAGCTATTTTACCTTGATTGGAAGCTTCTCAAGCAAAGAGAATTTGCCCCTAAGTGACTTGTTCCAGTAACTCCTAATTCTAAAATCTTCCCTCTTGTACAAATTACCTTCAATTAGAAAAATGATTATTCCCAGATTTTATATAATACCACCAATGTGGAAGAGGTCAAGATCTCAGTCTCACGACTGCTGAAAGATGAGCTGAGTCTAGTATCTAATGGAACAGATAAAAGTGTATAATGTAGATTTATTTTTAGAGAGTAAAACGTTTTCAGTTCACATTTCAGAACCTTTTTCCACATCCAAAAACAACAGAAGGAAATGAGAACTGCTCTCCTCAGTATTCTGCAAAAGCCAACAAAAAGGAGGCCATTGGAAGATGGACCAGTATCGCCAGGAACAGCTGTTTCACAAGCCAACAGCTCAATGGGCTTAACAAATGAGAATGCCCTGCATGGAACATTTCCTTTATGCAATTCCCCGCTGCTTTGAATCCAAATATAAAGACCGAAATCCTGTCTGCTGTGCATAGGGCAAGGATTTCTCTCTAAGGAGAGGTTTTTAGATAGCATGCTGAAGAGGGCTTGCTGTATAGAACAAAAGCTGTCTCCTTTGCCTTTTGGAAAAGGATGAAGAAATTTTGTGTAGTAGGTTACCTAGGGCCTGACCTGGATACTCAATGGGAATTGCAATTATTGTAATAGTATTTGCTATTGATTCTTTAGCACTGAGCCTGGGTCATCAGCCCACTTGTCCCCCTCTACACAAAACTTATACAATTCAAATTACAATCCAAATAATTCTTTTCCTGTGTATGAAATATTTTAGATTATAGACGGCATATAGAAGTCATGGATTGCAAATGGAAAAATAAACATTTTATATGTTCCCTCCTTCTTTCCTTTTACAAAGGTGCAGACATACAGACCTTACTTGAAGTCTGTGTTTCTACTACATAATATTTAATGAAAAGTTTGAGCCTGGGGATAATCACTTTATATATTTTTGAGAGAGGAAAGTCCAAGGAAAGTAAAGATATTAAACAGTCATATCCAGATTTAAGAAGTTACTTAATCAGGTATTTAATTTAAACAGATACAGACACTATTACTTTTTTTTTTTTTTAATCTGGAGAGTATCATATAATCACCTGACCACTGCCTGCAGTCAGGAAAGCTTGCATATTTAAAGGTTTAGTAACACTTCTGGAGTCAGGCACATAATGCAGAATATTTTCAAAGCAGAGTCTGCTCCCATAAAGGCTACAAAAACAGGTCTGAATTCAGCTCTGCATCCTGTGTTGGGACAATGGAGAACAATGCTGTAATTAATGTACAAATGTAATGTTTGCAAGAATTTCTATCTCCCCCTGCAAATTCCTCATCCAAACAAGGGAAAAAAAGGAAAGGGTAATGTGCCATCAAATGTACTTTGCAATGGCACCCAACATGTGAGTGACAGAGCAGAACTAGGACTCAGCCCCTGTCAAAGGGCTCTATCCTCTGCACCAAAGGATCCCCCTGATAAATGTTGTGGCAGCATTCACATGTGTTGAGAGAAAACCTTCCTGAATTTACAGTAATGTTATTTCATTCCCTCTTAACAACAAAAAACCTTTTGTCTTTTTAGGAGTTTGAAATGCTAAAGTAAAGCTTAGCTCCAGGGCCGTGCCATGGCGAGAGAACACAGAAATTGCTACTTACAACTCAGGAGGGGTTGACTCACAAATAAGTTGAAAGAAATACATATGACTTGAGGCATGAGGAGTGTTGTTAAGCAGAAGTGCTGCTTGAAATTGAGAATCTTTGAGAGGTTGTGATTTTCTTTGTCTAAAATGTTGTTTGACATTCTTCTCTGAACATTCAAGTAATGTGGTAGGCTATCCTCCGGCGTAATAGCAGGGTTTAGGGAAAGGACAAAGTGTGTCAGCTAAATCTTTGAGTTCTTTTGCCTTCAGAGAGTGGTATCAACTCTTACGTGTTACTTGAGAATTGTTCCTGGCATGGAGTTAATACATAGATGGCCCCAATGCAGGAATAATCTGCTGCCGTCCTGGCACACTGCTGGCACTGCAAAGCTCTTGGCATGGGTTTGCAGATGAGCCTGCTGTGAAGAGCCAGAGTTTCTAAAGGTAGGAGCTCTTTCCATTGGCTCCTCTGGATGGAGATCTCACTGGGACACATAGAGAAGTCACCCATGGAGGCTGCAGCTGTGAAAAGCCTCTAGGCTGGAATCTGAACTCACGGGAATAACTCTGCTGACTCTGCTGGAGTTAAATAGGCAGGGAAACCCCTGACTGCTGAACCCTGTGCCTATGGGAGCTGCTATCAGCCCCACACGAGTTAACTATAGCACGTATGGCACAGTGTGTGCCAAGCACTGTCAGCTCTGCCAAGAAAACCCACCTAGAGAGCATGAGATGAACCAGTCTTCCTTTGCTGGTAACTAGCACCAGTCCATGTGAGAATATAAAACCTCCCAGTCCAACCACATTCACTCAGACCCTCCTAACACAAAATCTCAACTAAACACTGAAGGAGAAACATCCAGTGTGGTAAAACGGCACCATTAGGAGTCATTTCAGAGCTTTGGATGTGCTGACAGACAGTCCCCTCAGAGCAGGTGCCAACACATGCTGAGGGCTTTGTGCCAGCAGGTGAGGCCAATGTCTGAGAGGACACTGAACACAGGTGTGACTCTGTGCCAATTCAGCGGGGGGTAAGGCAGCTCAGCTTCACCTGCCACTAATCTGGGTAACATGGTGCAGAAAAACTGAGAGAACTATAGGCATCCACGGAGTTCATTCTCTTTGGAGCAAAGACATGATAATGCAGCACTCTAGGAGCTGAATTCTCCACAGTGTTCTGGCATTAGCATCAGGGACAATAAGGAAACTGTGCAGCAGGAACTGCCTCTCTAGTTAAGGACGACACACTGCTACCTCAGATTCAACAAAGCACATGCAATCAATCTTTAGCCTTAGCTGTACACTCAAATTTGTTTCTATTCATTAAATGTATAACAGGACACACAAACACACAGCCTTAAGTCAGCAAGTGAACCTACGCACCTTAAAAAAAAATTAAAGCATGGCACAACCCTTTCCCCAGTGGTAACAACTTTTTCCCTGTGCGAGCTCTACTCAGTGTATCTCACACACATTTACTGTTCAGTTCAAACAAGGTTTTGGATAGAAATTCCTATAACCGTTTCCAGTCTTGCATCCTTAAACCAACTCCTGCCATGATGGGCTGTCTTTCAGGGTACACAGCCTGGGCTGGCACCATTGCCCTTGTAAGCAGCATGCAACATGGAGCATCTTACCTAGATGTGACCAGAATTCATGCAACCGAGCCAATGGGCTGGGGGCAAACGAGCAAAGCTTAGGCGAGTGCTTAAAATTAAGCATGAGCTCAAGTACTGCACTAAGTCAGGGCCTTTTATCAGGAATGATAAACGTGAAAAACACAGAAAGTAAGACAAGTCCATGTGGATTGAAGACTTCTCAGACATCGGGCAAAGTATTTGCATACATTACAGTGGCCTTTGGATTGTGAGGCTTAATACTTTTCTAATGCACATTATTGAACAAAAAAGTAAAATCATGAGGACATGCATTTAAAATAAATACAACAGATGGTCTTACAAAGGTAATTTATTTGCAATTAACTTGTATTTCTGAATCCAGCTTTCAATATAGTATCTGCACTGAACCTTACCTGTGAACTTTACAACCAAAACTTGGATTCTGATTTTGTGAAGGCACCCTTCTACCTTATCTAAATGGCAGCATAATTAAAGCTCTGACAAACAGATAAAACCATAAAGGCATGGGAGAATTCATCTTTTTTCAAGTTACATGTGATTTCAAAACAACACATGAAGAGAATACGGGCATTCTCTCAGGGGATATGACAAACCCCATCAGTGTAGCTGAGGTAATTATTAACTACCCATTTTCTCCTACAATCAGCTGCTAATTCAGTGGAAGAGCACAGCTGGAGGTATCAGGGTGATGAATTCAAGTGAGGCATCCTAGTGAAGCTGGGGATCTGGACTCAGATTGTCTGACAAGTAAAATGACAAGTACATACGTGCCGACAGGGTGCAGCATTCCAACAGAATCTAGCGTGTCTCAGGGCCATCCATATGCTCCACCATATGGCTGTGAGGAGAGGGGTCCAGAATCACAGCCTCTGGAAATGGTAGGTCTCCCAGGCTCTCAAGATACCAGCCAGGATCCCAATGTTGCTGCATTAATTGGTGTGTAAGTACCTGCATTCCCTCCAACAAACAACTGATTTCAGCTCAGAGGGAAATATGTAACATGACCAGCTGTTTGCTCATTCAGAAGCTGGATCTCACAGGACAAGCTGCACTAGGCAAGAAAAGTTTGCTCTGGGCTGTTTCTTCAGAGCCAATTGAACCTCTGTGTACTAACCACAAAGAAGCTGCAGTAACAGAAATGTTACCATGTAGAAGAGCAGTACTGATGAGCACACAGAAACAGACGGGATTTTAATAACCTAGCAAAGGGGAATACAAGTTTCAGCTCACTCTGCAGAAGACAGGTTGCTGTCTTTCACCTTCTATTCTGCTTTTCACTTACATTTTTCTGGGGGCAATTACCTGCCATGTATTTCTACATTTCAGTCCTACCTTATCACTGTCCACTGTGTTCTGTGATGTCCTGGAAGCAATGGAAATGGTGTCAGGTTGACTGCTGCCATCCCCTTGGCTGTCTGCATCATCTATCCCATCTCTGCAAGAGATGGAACAGGGAATCAATGACATTCCTTAACACACCACCAGAGTGAGCACAACGTTACAGGTGGAATTGAGAAGTGCCAAGCCAGCAGGACAGAGCTGGCTTTGTGCTAAAATTACCCCACTGAGACAGCCCTTGATGCTATAGAGCTCTTGAATTTAGAACGATGTCACCCTCAGCCATGGGGTTTGGATTTGCACAGAATCACAACATTTGTTTAAATTTCTTCAGGAATTTAATACTAAGCCATAAAGATGCTATCCAAACATAGATAAAGACAGTATAGAGCTCTACATATTTACCTCCCTGAGGCTGCTAACACAGAGTATTTTCCTCCCTTTGGCTGTATAGATAAAGTTCTCATAAATGTTTATTGGTCTTTCAAAGTAAATATTTAAATAATACAAAATACGTGTTTAGGGACAAATTAAAAAAAAATTAGTGTCTCCATTCTGTACTAGAAAACTTTTGTATTGGTGCATGTTGTTAGAAGAAATGTCTGGATCTCTGCTTTGCTACAGGTCTCCTGTGTTACAGAGACATCCATGCTTTGGATGTCTCTGTAACACAGCCTAAAGTGAGAGAGGGATAAAATTTGACGAGTAAACAAAGATGCTCAAATTACAGGTGGCATTTGGGAATGCCACAACAGAAAAAGAACAATTCATTATCTATAATTTCTATTTAATACAGGATTGAAACAAGTTGACAAAAAAATTTTAGTATTATTTAACAGGCTGAAACAAGTTTGTATTTGATGATAAAACAGATTCTTCACTATATATTCTTCAATATATTGTCAGGATCAACTATGATTTCCATTGTCAAGCAATTAAACATGCCAAACAACGAAAAAAGTCTGGTTTTACTCAAATGTGAAGAAGTAAAATCTGCTTTAGGAAAGAACCATAACCTTGGACTTCAAAGAATTTTTACTATTTCTCTTTATACTTTGGAGTATTAAAAAAAAGATCTTTGTACGTATCTCATAAAAAACCTTTCCAGCTACTTTTGCCAAGACAACATATAAAAAAGCAAGGATGATGAAAACTGCCTTGACTACAGTAAAAACCAGAAAAAGTCCACAGACACTACACTGCTGTGGGCTGAGGAAACGCTCATGATTTCATGCTGTGAGGAACAACTGGAGTTACCTTCTACTGTTGTTTCGCTGCTTTGCTGGTGTCTTGGGGAGCTGAATTGGCTCTTTCAGAGCTCCTTTCAGATGAATGATCCTTTCTTGAATAACTTCCCGGATATTTTTGATCCATTCCTGTTTTGTTTCAATACTGGATGCCTAAAGTTTCACAAGGCAGAAAGACAGAGACTTTATCATGTTCTCACCTCCTGTGGAGAGGAGTTGTGGTTGGCTGATGAATGCCATGATTAACTGTTTGTCCTCTCTGCTGCACTGTTGCAGCTGCTGGAGCACCTGGTAACCCCAGGGGAACTCGGAGCATTCTGCCCAGACCTACTTGGCAAGCAACAGCAAAGCAGCTAAGCTCTGGATAAATACATTTAATGCTAGCAATACAGCATGCTCTGCAGAGGGGAAATAGGTTATCAGTGCACAGCTGGGATTTCCTTAGACAAAACAACTGTAACAGGAATTCTTCAGCTGAGACTCACTTGACAGAACAGGCTGTCAGCTCTGGAGGTCTGTGGAAGAGGTTGATTGTTGATAAGCCCAGTGGCAAAGGACTAAGAGAATTACACCTCCCAGCCAAACACCCTGAGACCTGCCCTGTGTCAGTGTGCAGCTGCTGAACCCAGGCTGCAAGAGGAGGTGCAATTCCAGCAGGGCTGCACAACTGTCCCGATTCCTGCTGAAGCCTTAGGGCTCAGCTGCTCCTGACGCAGGCATGACCCCGCTGGCAGACATGGAAGCCATATGAATGGGAGGAGGGAAGAAACTGACCTTTCATTCAGGGCTCCCAAGGCCTGAACTAGAAGTGCTAAAGACAAAGAAAACAAACAGAGAAGACTTACTTTCAGCACTGTTTTATTGTCTGAGGATGGTGTCCGTCCAGACCACAAAGCAAATTTGCAGGGATCTCCTTCAACATGTTCAGTCACTCCCAGTTCTGAGGTCTAGTGTGGAGGAGAGATGATGAAAGAGTTCATATATATGAAGCTTCATGAGTCCAGAAAACTTTGGACTTGTAGGAAGAAGTGGGGAGGCTGGGATGGATAGGGGAACAGGATCTTTGTTTGCTACACAGATAAAAGAAACAGAAAAGCTCTGGGGTGGCAGGGAAGTGAACAGCTGGAGTGATCCTGCTTGCATTTCCACCCCACCCTTCACATCTCACAATCCTAAATCTCTCCAGACTCACTGCAGGCTGACTTCCAGGTGAGTCCTGCAGGACTCGGGGCCAGCCCTTCCAGGGGCAGGAGCACCCCCAACCCCGCAGGGGACATGTGAGCCTCCTAAGCTCCACTTCTACCTACAAAAAACACAACACCCAGAATATTTTCCTTGCAGCCACACCTACCAGTAACTTGTTCTTGTAAACATATTTTGTGTGTCCTGAAGAATCTTTGATCTCTTTGCTAAACACCAAAGAGATTTCAAAGAGAAACAAATGCCTCTCACGGCCTTTCCGAATGAGAGACTTGGGATCCCACACTTGGAAGGAATCCTGAAGAATCAGCTCTCCCTGGACATCCAGGTTCTCATCAAACCCTAAAACCACAAAATACAATCACTTGTATTCATTCTTGGGATGAGCAATTCACAGAAACACTAGGGCAGTAAAGACTTGACTTAAAAGGGTCTTCCTCTTTTTTTTTCTTCATATTCTGAAAGGACAATAATGGGTAGCCATTGCCCCAGTGAAAATACTTTCCTATTTTTTCCTATTTCAGTGATGTAATTACTTAATTGGGCACAAATACATCAGACGTGCTAAATGAGACTACTGCTAAAGTATAGTAAAAATCACTCAAAAATTAATATGAAGGTTTCACTGGTGATTGCTGCACACAGAACTGCATTGCAAGAAATCCTATGCACTTCATCACAAATTCAGTTTGCCCTCCTGCAATTTTAATCACCTGGGCTTATTGTGCTGCCTGGCTACCGGCACCAGTTGCTTTTTTCACTTGTTTTAGTACTCTGCTTGTTTCTTGGTTTTCCTCAAGCCAGGCTGGAAATTATTTTCCCAGGCCAAGAAAATGTATGAGACGCAATAAAGCATCTCAGTCCAGCATAAAATTTTTACATTTTAGAAATACTCCACACAATAATAAGCCAATAAAAGACTTTGTGCCAATCAAATTTCTTTTCTGTAGTTTTAAAGTATTCTTTTTATACTTCTTTTTAAATCTTTGGCATAACTATGCTAACATTTTGAAACACAAGCTGTTTTGACTCAGAAAACCAGAACTTTTGAAATGTTGAAACAGTATTTAGAAATGTTTTAATCCAATAATTGTTACAGCTGCCAGCAGCTAAACTGATACTGTTTCAGGAGAGGATTTTTCAGTTTCATGGAGAAGGAATGCTTAAGTTAAATATATAAATACACATATGTTGCATATGTACATGCATACATACACACACATATGTATATTAATACACACAGAGAAGATATAGATAAATAACCCCCACCCCAAAACTTCCTAGCCAGCTTTATTCTTTCAAGACTTTTGGAGAAATATCAGCAAGGAGCCAGGAGGTACCTAAAAATTATGATGGAACAACAGCATTGCTACAGTCAACCTCTACTAACTTTCACCACAGGGTACAAACTTCATTTCTCAGCAGGTCCCTCCCCAGCCCTGGCCCCTGCTCACCTTCCAGCATGCTGACATGCATTGCATCGTTGGCCTTCTTGGGGACACTGAGCATCACTTCCAGACCATCCTTCAGCTCCCCTTTGCCCTCCTCGCAGCAGGTCAGCAGCTCCTAAGAAGCAACGCAGACAGCCATAAACAAACTCTGATCAATGTGCTGCCTTCACACCCAACTCTGCTCCTCGTGCAGCTGCTTCAGAGACAGGAGAAAGCTGAGCTGCAGCAAACCCCACTGTGGGTGCTCACAGACAGTGGGGGTCAAATGGGAACAACTATAACACAAGACCAAACAAGGTGCTCTCAAGGGAGACTCTGAACTTGGAAGATTTCTGGGGACTTAAGCTTACAGGTCATGAAGCAGCTCCCTTAAGGCTAAGGCAGCTCATTACACCTGTGAAGTGCTCTGCATGAGCTGATCTGTGCAGCTCACTGAGGTACCTTCAGTAGGAGCTGATACTTTGTGATCCTCTGGACAGGCTTGATTAAATAAGAAGAGATGGAGTTGGCCAGCCCGTGTCTTTGCTGAATTTCCTAGAAGGGATAAAAACAGCAGTCAGTCATGGAAAACTGTTAACCCCTGCCACACAGAACCACACATAACTAATTTTAGCTCTGGAGCCCTGCATTTCTATGTTTAGTTTTTTAACTCTCTTTAAGCTCACATACAAGTCAGTGTGGTTTCAGAGAGGCTGGCAATAAACTGCAGAGTCCCCCTAAGGCCACTTGAACTGCAGGGTCCCTCTGCAAGTCAAGCTACAGCTGTGCTGAGTAAACAGGCCTTGGTTTAAGTATGCCTTACCTGTCATGTCATCTGGTTTCCCCCTAGCTATGAAGGCTGAAAGCAGAGTCTTAACGTTCAATTAAAATGAAGTGACATTAAATTAAATTGCATGAGTAGGGTGTAATTTAGCTGTCTAAACATAGGCATCGAGTCCCATTTGAGAGCCCTGGGGTAGCTGAAATATCCACATGGGAATAACAGGTCTGACACAGTGCTGACAGAGCTGCTCTGCTCTGAGGTGGCACCCGGGGGCCATCCCTTATACCTGTTACAGCACTGAACACTTCTGTTTCATCACCTGAACCTCACCCAAAATGTCTGGGCTGATCAGTGTGATATGCTCATGAACTCCTGGAGACATCACAGACAGGCTGCAAAGGGCCCAGCTGCCTCCTCCCAGCTGTTCCAGGGGGAGTTAGGAGCTCCTGAAAATCCTACAGGACCCGAATGGACATATTTAGCATCTAAAAGACTCCAAACTCATGCCCTACAGGGACAATTCTCTGCTGAAATAGAGCAGATTGGAAACCCTTCTCTCTCTGTCAGGCCCTGGGCATGCCTTGCCTTGGTCCTGGCCACCAGGAAGTCCTTGATTCCTAAGGAAGCAAATGGAAAAGGGGAACAGGACTTTTCTCCAGCTACTGGAGCGTAAACTTGAGACTGTAAAGTGAAGAAGTTATGGAAGATGAAGGGGGAAGAGCTGCCAAGAACAGAGATTTTCTTTCTGTATACAATCTGATTTTCTGCTGAGTACTAGCGAGGTTACTGCTTCTTTTTAGCTCCAGTGTTTGTCTTAATGCTGGGATGCAAAAGCATCCACTTTTCACACAATGTGCCAACAGATGTTTGGTTTGTTGGTCCGTTTTTTTTTTTTACTAGACCAGTTTTTTTTAAAAAATAGCTCTGGTGCAATGAACAAGACCCAAAAGGGAAGGGGCTCTGTTTGGGGGTTAATGGAGTTTGCGTGAAGCTGAGTCATAGCTGACTTCACACAGGAACTGTGCCTGCAGAGCACATGGCTGGGACTCAATTCATAACTGCAGCAGCCAGCAAGACCTCGGCCACGGCTCTGAACTTCCTGGTGCTGGCAGAGTGCAGTTGTTTTTGTAGGATCCAAGTAACAGAATTAGCACTGCTCCTTCCCCCGGCTCTCTGAACAGCAGGGCACGCTCTCAGCAAGGTGCCTCCCCTCTGGGCACTCCTCGCTCTGCCAGGATGCTCCCTGCTCAGACTGTGCACAAACACGGTGGGTTGGTGGAGTGACATTTCACAAGTGCCCTGTTGGGAAGGGACATTCCCCCTGCAGCTCCTCCCTCTGGTCCCTGAAGGGTTGGAGTAAGAAGGCAGCCTGCTGGAGTGTGTCTTGGGTTGGCTTTGTGATATCTGCAGAGGTCTGGACTCACTGAGGGGGAGATGGAAGTGAGAGAGGTCTGTGCAGGGCAGAGCAGACATGTCTCACACACCTCTGAGGAACAGGAAGCACAGAGGTGTCTGAGCCTTGAAGAAGCTGGCAGGTTTCAGAAGCAAGCTGGACACAGGGCTCTGTGCTCTCCACTTTGCCCTCCTTCTTGTTTAAAGCAAGCTTGGTTCACATTATAGTTCATCACCATAGCTCACAACTTTATTTATCCCTTGGGTGGAAAAATGTCCCAAGAGCCTGGAAGAAGTGAGGGCATCTGACAGACAGTGTGTGCTGGCAGTTGTGCATTGCAAACCTGGTGAGCTGCAGAGCAGGATCAATGTGTAGTCTTACATGCAATGACAGAATCCCAGAAAAACACCAAAAATATCCTCCGTGTACGGCAGCACAGGATCCTCAGAAATCCTTGGATGGACAACATGTGCACGGGAATACTTAAATAAAATTTCATACCATAAAAATTGCTGAATTGGCCATGAAGCAATGATAACATGCCCCAATTTTGTATCAAATATCTACAGAGATTCACAAATTTAGATGTCATCTAATTGTGTACAGTTGGTCGGTAGGAGAACAAACTGCATCCTGAATTGGGTGTGCAGACCAAAGACTTGCTAAGTAGACTGGTTCAGCACTAAAACTCCTATGAAACATTTAGGTTTTGTGATGCATGACACAAATGCGATGAGCAATTTCAGAAAAAATATCAGTAAGGAGAAACTGAGCCCCTGTTTGTGCCCCTGCTCATTTCCTAAGGGACATTCTGGCTCAGCAGAAACTGTCCAAGAACCCTCATCCATGCAGAAACACCACGCTCTCCAATGCTACCAAAGTCAATGAGCTTTACCATGTTCCATGCTGGTCTGCAAATCAAAAGGGCCCTGTGGCTTCTTGAATACAAAACCTGATCTTTTTCAAGATTCAAAGCAAAAAAAAGTATTCCAAATAGCAGAAGCATGTACATGGCTCAACCAAACTCTGTCCCAAAGATCAAAGCTTGCTTAAATAGACACTAAAATCAACTCGATTACCTCAATAACATGCTGATTCTACCAATTGAAGTTGACAGCTAACATATGTTGGTAATCAAAAATATACCTTTCTAGCCTGAAGTATATGGTATTACAAATATTAAAATTTGCTAAACATGGCAGGCATCATTCATCTTTGAAACTACTGACTAAAGAACAAAGTTTTAAGTAATGACGAACACGACAGACACAAAAACTGAAATTAGTAAGTCTACTGCAGTTAAGTCAGAATAAGCGCACTATTTTCATTCCCTGTGCAATTTCCAGCTAACATAACCATACCAACTTCTCAATTTTATAAACAAAGCACCATCTGTATGGAGGGAAGATGGTAATCTTTATGCTTTATTAGACTAATGCTGTAGGATAAACTAGGCACGTTTCATAGTTGAGAGTTTGTGCATTGTTTCCCACCTGTCTCAACTGGTTCAATAAAATAAATAGCTTTTTTCTACATACATGGCTTCACTTACACCCTGAGAACATCCCAGCTCTCAGCATCGCTTGTAATTCTCCTCATGGTTTCAAATGAGATATGTCACCTATCTTTTCTCCTTCGCATAATTAGTTAACCCTTGCAATGAGCCCTGTAGCTGCAAGTTTTCCACGGACTTGAAGGGTTCAAACAAATTTCTGGGACTGCTTGTTTTCATCTCAAAGATGGCTTTCTATGAAAGCTTATGAAATTTGAGGAACACTTGTGATTTTCAAGCAGGCTTCGTACTAAGGGGTGTTATTCCAGATAATTCACTCTCATCATCAGGGTGTTTTGGGAAATTCCTGGTTCTGCCTGGAAGAAAAGAACCAACTGTTTTCCCTGCATTCCTTGTGCCAGGCTGTCCTGTCCCACCACTGAACCACTGCCACTCCAAGATCAAGGTAAGAAGGATCTACAGGTACTTTGCATTACTTTAGTCACTCAGGTTGAGTGCCTCCTTGAGGATTTTTCGGGGGGATAGTCAGCTTTCTCTTTTTGCACAGGCATCACTGGGTGGCCCAGCACCCACGGAAGGCAAACACCTCCCCCTGGCAGAACAGCAGATGCTGACACATGAATATTCACTCCTAAGCCATATCAGGCAGCTTTCCAGCCCATACAGAGAGCAGGAGTGGAAAAGCTGAGCAGAGGAAACGCCTTTAACCTGTGCAAACAACACCGATGGACACCTAAGGCAGCTCCGACCCTCCGCCGACCAGTATAAACCATTCAACAGGCTCAAGCGCCACCTCCTGGAAAACCCCTTTCAGTTCTATTCGGCTTTGAGACCATTCGGTAACTAGGCAAAAGGAAAAGGTGTTCATCGCTTTTCCTGTGGCTCATGAGAGACCTTTCAGCGCCGAGTGAGACTGAAATGCTGTAACCATCAGCACGTATAAACCCCAGAGGAGCTGATTCAGGTCAGCTGCCAACTCCATCACAGCTTGGATCCTGCTGATCCTGACATTTGCAAACAGTTTCAATGCTTTGGAAGAGAGGTAGTAGCACTTTTTTTTTTTTTTTCTTTTTTCTCCCCCAGAAAGGCAACTAATTAAAGCTATAAGGTAGCAGACAAGCATGGCAAAATGGATGAGGTTAAATAACAGGAAGAACTTAGTTTCAATGTCCTCAAAAACTTTAAAGATTTTTCTCAAAATTGGAAGTGGAGCCTAGAAACATTTATCACTGGCTGTAGAGCTTTTATGGGAAGTAGTCTAATTGGAGTCAATGGAGTTCCTTATTAGCACGATGAAGTAAATGTGGAATAGGCTGGGTAGAATTTGCAGAACAGGAGGACAGGATCTTGTTTTAGATTTAGGGATTTCAGGTCATAAAACACAATGGAATCTGAGATTTTCATTTTATCACTAAACCCAGAAACAGAGATTACATCTAAACCAGATCTTTAGCAAGGATTGGGACTGAAAAATGCCCAAAGGTTCCCATAAGAATGTGTGTCTCCACACCTCAGCACACTGATGATCACACACCCAACCACAACCTATCAGTTCTCACAGCATGTGATATTTGCAATGGAATGAAAAACCCAAATGCCATGGCACAGAATGGAGCCCACTCCTCAAGTGTAAAAAAAAGGTGTTTCAGCTGCACCAGCTGTGTGGCAGGAAAACAGCAAAGGCTGCTTACATCAAAGAAAGTCCCTGCATGTTCCAGGATGAGCTGGTTGGAGTCAGGCTTGTTTTTGCAGTAGGTGACATACATCTGAAATTTATCTGCCTGTGAAAACAAACATCAAGGGAAAAGCAAGATAAGCTATTTCTCTGCTCCCACAGGTTTTATTAAGGCACACCAGGATAAATACAGGTGACAACTCTCTCCCACACACCCACCACCACCCCCCCGCCCCGCCACCAAGAAACACAGGAACTGTAAATTAAGAACAGAAGACTTCAAGGTTCATACCTTACCTGAGCAGCTCTGAGGGCTGTGGGAGGCTTTCTTTAACAAATATCACAGAGGGAAGGCCTAAAACTTTAATCCAGCTGTAAAATGATTTCTAAGAGCTCTAATGGTGTTACACAAGAGTTTGAAGGTCTCAAAACTCAGTCATGAAGTGTTGACTCTATCACCTACTTGCAGATAAAATCGGTCTAGAAACTGGGCAAGTCAGTCATCTAGTTGAAACTGGCTCAAGCCAAAATTTTTTACTTGAAATTTGTGACATTTGGCCTAGACTTGCCTTTCCTACCTTGGTCCAAACTTCAGTGGCTCAAATTTTATGTTGTGCTAGGAGTGTTGTACATTTTATTTTCTAATTTGTTTACTTTCAAGCAGAAATTAAAAGCATCTGTGCACTCCCACCTCTTATTATTGTACTTTGCTCTCAAGAAGAGGGAGGCAAATAAAAGAGGAGGATGTTTTCCTTTTATTGCTATTGCATTTTTTATTCCAGGTATCTAAACAACAGGACCCTGCAACTGGGCAGGCAGTTTTGTGTGTATGTCTGTAACCACACACACAGCTCTGGACACGTACCTTTGCTGAAAAGATGCTGCAGTATCTTAAAAGAACCATGAAGATTTTGCATAGAATGATACATAAACACATTCATTTTTCCTAAACAAATAACCTGTTCTTTGTAAACAAAATTTCTGAATCCATTTCATCAAGACCTGTGCCATGTTTTTAAATTAAAAGCCCATCTGAAATCATCTAAACGCGCTCATTTTTTGGATAAGTGAGAATATCCCATAATTACTCTTAAAATTCTAATTCCTAGCTTTGATATATGAATAAAATCATCAGACAAAACACAAAGATGGCTGACTTGACTGGTAAATATTTTGAAAAGGGAACAGCTTTCATACTGATAAATTACTGTAGCCAATTCCTAGAGCCTCCTACGCTCATGAAGACTCTTCACATCAAGATTTCAAAGTCCTGGTAGAAATTATCCTGGCATTGCATAATGGAATGAGAGAGCACGGTGGCTCAAGAATTTGACACTAATTTCTGGAAAAAGAAGTCGATAAAATATGTTCTTCATGCCTTTGTGGAGTTCTCACGGCATGACTAAAATACTTTAAGGAAGGTATATTAAGATTTTAAATGTCTGTCCTCCCAGGGCCTTTCACAGGGAAATGAATGTCACCCCTAAAAACAGGTTTGGTTGATGAAGTTCTGCTAAACAGAAAGCAGCAGAGGTAAAAGCTGTGCTGGTCAGTGCAGGACAAGGAGAGAGGCTCTGGAAAGCCTTCACACTACTGCTGAGGAGAAGGGTGGAACCTTTCACCCTGGGGCAGGTGAAGGACAAAGCAGTTGTAGTTCCAGACTAGCTCCCAATCTCATTTATCACTGCAGACATAACCCTTGCACCTATTCCCAGCTAGTTCCCAGCTGAGCTGGAGGAATTAATTTGAATAAATAATGAGAAGCAGCAGCCTCATTACCCAGGTGACGAAGCAGTGGCCCACATCCTCAGGCAGTTGTTCATATTTCTCCAGCTCTTTTAGAAAAATGCTGAAAAAAGAAGACACCAATGTAATTAGTTACAGTCACATACCCAGGAGATGCAGGACAACCAATGAGTTAATCAGTGCTAATGATCAATACTTGTATCTTGATTATGAGGCTATTCAAGTGTCCAGCCAGTGGAAAAAGTGTCTCTTGCCAAGGTGTGCTTTGTTTTTTGAGTACAGTCATGCCTGACTCCACTAGAAAGGAAAAAGAGCAATCCCTAGTAGGGAGTCAGTGTGTTCAGGACAGTTCTATTTGAACACGAATCTTCAAAGAGTTGTTGTGTAGTGGTTCAGAGGAAGAACAAAAAGGGAAGCCCAAAGATGCCAGATTTCTAACACCTGACTCAGCACACTGGACGAAGGACAACAACTTAAAACAAGCTCAGCATTTCATAGGTAAGTAGTAAACTTCCAAAACACAGATTATTTTAATCAACTCCCTCTCAACAGCTTGTACCACAAGTGACACCTCTGCAGAGAGAACCCTGTACAATGCCTGGGTGGAAAGAGCAATGCAGAACAGAGTTTCTTCAGCTGCTCCTCCTAGGACATGCTTCCTGGACCCTTCATCAGCTGTGCTGCCCTTCTTTGGGCACAGATTCTGAATCAGGCTGGAGGACGCCTTAACATCACCAGCCAAAGGAGAAGGCTGTGGAGGGGACAGGGGAAATTTATTTTAGCATTGCTAGACAGAAGTTTTAGAGGAAAAAGGATTATGCAGAAGAGCAGGCTGCAGGAGGAGGGATCGGAGAAAGGAGAAATGACAGAAATGAGAAGCTGTGAGACATGACTGAGAGATGGTAGCTGGGAACAGGGGTAATCAGTTGATAACTCTGACATCAGTCAGAGTTGCCAAAACAAAAATACAGGACCACAGAGAGAGGGGAAGTGGGAAGGCAATTTGGTGATCATAAGGTAGTTTTAAATGGGAGGAGAATACTTGTCTGTAAGACAGGGCAATTCTTGTGGGCTGGAAGTCAATTCATCCATTATTTAAAGGCTTTTCTAACGTAATATGTAGATTGAATCTACTATCCTGACATGTTTTGAAGCTGCTTGCACAAACACACGCATATGGCACACTCTGCTGGGCCATATTTATGTGATGGCAGATTTATCTGACTGAAGCACTTGAAATGTCCCAGAACTTAAACAGGGAAGGATTCTCTGATTTGTTTTCAAAGCTGTTTTGGTTTTGATGTGTAACCTGAAGACAGATTTGAAATTCAGACTGAACTTGTTGGAATCAGCAGCCCTAAGTGTTAAAGTTTATAACTGTTGTTGCATTTGCATTACACCATGGAAACAACGTCCTCTAAGCTGATCTGGTACACAGTCTTATCTTAACAAGATGGAGTACTGTTATTTACAGATTAAATACAGAAAGTCTCCAAGAAGTGGCAGAAAACTACTTATTAACCCAGCTCACACCAACAATTCCACTGTTTCCCTTTGTGTTTTCCAAAATAATATTTTTGACAGGCAAGTGCCCAGACTAGATCTAGTGCTGTGAGATGGAAATCATGTATCAGACTGCAAAGCACTGGTATAATGTGACTTGAACGTTGTTAATCAGCTGAAGGTGAAGTTTGAACTAAGTGGCAATTCATTTTCGGAAAAGAAACAAAACAAGAAATCAAACATTATTTTGCAAATCTGGATCAAATACTTTACACTCCTTTGTGCCTTGTACTGTAGGTGTTCTCTGCAGATGCAGAAGTGCCTGAACACGAACAGAACTGTTAGGAAAACCTACTTGTTATGGAAGTCATATATCTCCTGAATATTGCCAAAGATGATGTGTTCTTTATTAAGGATCCCAGCTGGTATTTCTTCCACTCCACTTGTCATTTCCCAAAGGTAAGTCTGGAAGACACCAGAAAATCTTAATTTTGTGAATAAATGCAACGGAAAAGAATAGATCTCCCTGTTTTATTGCCAAAGGCACAGGCTGAAAAGGAACTATGTACTTTGAGATTAAATAAACAAGCTAAAAAAAAAATTTTCCAGTGTTACAGAAAGGTCTCTCTCAAAGTGCTGATGCTTTGAAGTTGTCTGAGGAAAAAGCAGAAACATGGCAACAACACCTGTCTTTGCTGTCCACCTGATGGTGTCCAAAAACTGCAGGCAGAAACAGCTGAAAGGTAAGACAGCTTTGCCACTTCAGTAGTATTAGATACAGAAAAATCTCTGTCAGACTGCAGGAATGTGAAAGCTGACAGATTTCACTGAGTTACACTCTGGTTTTTGCCTTGAATATCACCATCCACTTTAGGAGCATCCTGCTGTACAGCTAGGCAAGATATTTGACTGTGCAAATCCAGAAGTTTCTCCAGTATGAGATGATTCAACGGAATAGATTTGAATCCTTAAGGAAATGCTCCATGAATCGATGTGCACAGCCTGTGCAGTAAAGGGACCATCCCCACTGCAGAGGACAACATGTGCTTCCAGCAAATACTGGAGGCCTCCTGGGCCATAACTCACCTCTAAACATTCGTGTAAATCCCTGACATAAGCTTTTTCTGTCTGCAGCAGCTCAGCCATAATGAATCTGAAAAAAAGGGAGTATTTTAGGTGTTTTGGACATTATAATCATTTCTACAATGAACAGAAACCAGAACATCCTCCTGTTGTCTTAGGGAAAAAGGGTATTTTCACCCTAGACCTTCAGCTGCCTTACGTTGCCCCTTTCAGGTGAATGACTGAAATGCCACTTCATAATCCAGTCCCTTGTAGGGTTATTTTCTAAAAATCTTTTCTGCATAAAATCCTTTTAAGTTGTATTTCTGCAACCCTAAGTCCATGAGACTTACCATCTACGTGCCCATCCTTAACTATCAGCTGATTCTCAGGATTTTTTTTTCCACCCAGGGTTCAGGATTTGTGATTGACCAACAACATTTGCATCTTTGCTGACAGCCAGTGGGGAGTCACCCTAAAACTTCACCTTCAGAGGCAATACAGATGGGTTTAGGAGACACCACTGCTTTGAAGAGACTTCAGCAGCTTGGTATCTGACCAGAGAAAATCCAGATGCTGGGAAATGCGACAGTGGCATCTGTAGAGCCTCAGGCTGGGCCCCTCAAAGTTGGAATTCCCAATGTTTTGCAAATTTGCCACAGGCAGACCAAGTGTAACATTTCCAGAAGTGAAAGTGGTTTCTTATCAATCATGCACTGTAGTGACAATTTCAGAGGGCTGAGAAATACTTTTCCAATACTCTTACACAAAAAATAAGACAAAATAACAAGAAAATAGACTGTTTATATTAAGTGCAACAAGCACTTTTCAAGTATTTTTTCTAGCATGAACTAGTTCAAGTTCTCTCAGTCCTACACTTGCTGAAATTTGAACCTAAACTTCAAGTGAACTCTTGCGTCACTGACATTTAGATAATATTTAGACATCTAAAGATGCTCTTTATTTTTTCCTGCTCATTTTACGTTTTACATACAATCAGAAAGAAATTAGCAACTCCATAACATCAGGTTAATCCAAGAGTTTGACTCACTAATTTCCCTTTCTAGAAGTAATTTCTGATTAGAAGCAAAAGAAATTCAACCTTTATGTTCTGAAATTGTCTAACCTACTAGTAACAACTTCTGCCCTACACCTGCAGACTTATCTCAACAGCTCTGCAGCTGGAAGGAGTTACAGGACTGTCAGTCAGTTCTGGTCGTGCAAGTATCACAGAATCATTCTTTATCAGATAATATGCCATGCAGACAGAGTGGTTGGGAACATACTCTTTCTTTCTGGCTGACTTCCTTTTTTCTTCATTGACTTCATGATTCGCATCTCGCAGCTTTACCTCCCGGTCTGAAAGACTTGCTGGAATGATATCGAGTTCTAGGTCTTTGTTATCCTAGGAAAAAAAAAAGTACAGAGTTTAACTTCGTTGTAATCCTACTGTTGTGTAAAGTGCAGAATAATCATGAGATCAAATAGGTAAAAAGGGACAAAAGTAAGATAATATCAAAAAGAAGGAAATTCAGAGAGAAATAGTACTGTGAGTAGGGAGAAAAAGGTGAGAGAGAAATCTTTAAAAAATATCAACAATATTCATTGTAATCTTCACTGTTACTCCTAACTAGGAATCGGTATTGAAAAAAAAGTCTAAATTACCTTACTCCTTCATATTTAAATTAGTTTTCTAGTATGGGACTTCATAAAAAACAGTCTGATAAAATAGAGCACCATGCAGAGAGAACTTTCAGTGGCCATTTACCATGGGACACCTTTCCAGGCTGTGGTTAGAACTCTGGCTAAACCAGAGACCCGACAAGGAACAGTGCAGTTGAAGTGTCAGGAGGGTGTGAGGAAATTTATTCCTCATTCTTGATACTTAATTACAAAGAGTCATGGACTGAAAGGTTTTGAAGTGTTTCTGCTTCTGGCACTCTCCCCTTAATACTATGGGCAGAGAACAGCAGGAGATCCTAATTTTTGCTTCTTATGATGCTCTATTTCACCTAGAAGAGTTCAGAGATGAGGTTGGGATCAATTGTTTATGTTAGTTAAAGGATGAGAGAATGAAAACTTAGAGTCAAAGTTTGAGTTTGATGCAAAATAATGGTGTGGGAGCAGGATTTATGATTTATACCAAAATTAACACAGACTTTTGTTCAAATAATGTTCCCCCCCACATCCTGAAAGCTGTATGGTGTTCTGAAAAATGGTGCAAACATTTGTTTAGAAAATCTTCCTGATCTTCATCTGCCTCCTCCTCACATCACTGACCTACCACAGAAAAACCCTTTAACCCTTTCTCTCCAGAAGCAGCTCTGAGCTTGGCCAGGTGGGCTGGCTGAGTTTTCAGTGTTTCTAATGGGCACAGGAAAATCTACAGCACTCATACCACAGACTTCCCCTTCCCCTGTGACTCTGGTATAAAACCCCAACAGGACATGGTCCTACAGTACCTCTGGGTTGATTCCAAGGGCTTTTTCCAGGGAGTAGCGGTATTTCCCCATCCTGAGAGAGAAGTCCCGGTAGCGCTTGTCAACGGTGGTGACCCATTTCCTAATTTCAGTGGCATGTATGTGTCCTTTTTCTACAAAGCTGTCTGCCAGCTGGATGAGGAGCTTCACTTTCTCCTTTGTTTGCTGCCCAAAATATGGTCCTTGGTTATGTTTTATTATTATTTCCTTTGCTTTTAACTCACACAGCAGTCAAAAGAAGATCACAATTTTTATATATCATTAAAAAGTGTCTGTACTTCATCTTATGCAGAATCAGACACTTTAAACCTTTTCAGTAAAACACGAAAGGAATGACATTTTTATGAGGACACTTATAAAGCTGAAGAAGATAGAAAAAGTCAAGTTTTTGAAACCACACAGACACAAACACATAAAACGTGTTGGAAGTTAGACATGCCTCCTTCCCATAAGCAAGAGCTTGTTTTTTGTGAGCCTTGGAGCAGAAGACAAGATTTAAAAATCACACCTCATAAAATACACCAAGTTACTCTGAGTCTATACCTGGTGGATCTGCAGATCTGTGTAGGAAGGTCATTAATACACCACATATCAGCCCAGGAAGTGATATTGAGTCATTACTACTCTATTTCAAAAACAAACAGAATTTAAATCCAAATTCATGGTCTACCATAAAATCCTCCATCGGTATTTTAGGTCCAGTTTGAACATTACCAGCTAAAAGATGCCTGAACTCCAAAGCACACACTGAGCCCCCAAACCTTCTCTATTCCACTTAGGCTCTGACTGCCCCTTCACCAAAACTGGCACAAAGGACATAGTTACAAACTTCAGCTCTGATTCCAAATCTATCCCAGGAAATGAGGCACTGGCAAGCTTCTTGCCAAAGACAGAGACGACTTTCCACCATGCCTGGAGCAAGACACTCTGTCAGATACCTGACTTAGCAGTGATCTGACCACAAATGGACAAACACACCTCAGACCAGAAATCACCCAGCAGATTTCAAACACAGAACTAAAGTCAAGAAATTTCACCACCATAATAGATGAACAGCTGAATCAGACATTATCCTAACAAATTAAATGAGTACCTAGGTAGGTATGGAGATGTAAAAGGCTAGGTGTGGAGATGTAAAAATCTGGCCTCTTGTCCTATTTAAAGGGTGTTTCATTCCCAACAGCTACTGGTGATTTTGCATTCCAAACAATCGGTTTGGCCAGAAAGTTACTGGGATCAGGAGGGCTTTCAGCTGCAGCTTAATTTGAGAATAACATCAGACTGGGAATGACATGCATTTACCAGATTGCACATGGCAGTGAAAATATTGTATGTCAGCAGCAGGAGCAGCAGGTCAGCCCGAGGGAGCAAGACTAGATGTGTCAGTGTGAGAAACAGCCAGTAATGGTTAATAACAAACAAGGTCTAAAATTCAATCCTAGGCTAAGCTCAGAGTCAAAATGGTTTGGAAACTTCATTATGATTTTGGATTATTCTGATAAAAATTAAATTATGAACTGGAATGTAATTTCAGGTGGAGAAATTATTGGTGGTTAGAATTAAGAAGTAGTTAAAAGAATGTCATATGTGTCCTGTCTGATGAAATTACCTTCCATCCACTGCTAGTTATCTCACATTTTCAGAAACACGCAAGCTAAGCTAAAAGAAGGGGACAAGAACACCGCAAAGCCTGTGAATCAAACCCATACAAGCACGGAGAGCCTAACGAGGAATTTAAGGATTACAGAAGATCAATTTCAGGACACAGTGAAATGCAGCTACATAATACCAAAGCCATGGTCTTCCTGCAGTCCAACTCTGCAATTTACATCCTTATCAGAGACTGCTAATACCCCTGTGGATTCACTGTCTATGAATTACCTATGGTTTGAATTAATTTGTCTGAAGCAGATCCAATCACTGTTCCTCTGTAAACCCCACCAGATTTCCCAGAATTGCTCCATATAAATTAATATATTCTTGGTAATGCAGTTTTGTATTCAAAAATGTTCACCCCAGAGTTTAAAGACTCATCTATTGAAAGTACTTTGTTGGGATCAGCAGATTATTTCTAATGAGATAAATGATCATCTGTGATCAACCCAGCTGGAATTAGTGAGACAAACTGTGGTTTTAATGACAGAAGAAAGAGACCAGGAGTCCATCGTGACCTTGGATGTGCTCAGATCAGTTAGTCACTCCACACCATTCTGAAATGATTGTCTGAGGATGGAATGTCTTATTAGGCTGCTGTGAACTCTGTATGCAAATGGACTTTCTCTTCCTTCTGATCAGAACAGAAATTTTCTATAACCAGAACTAACCAAGGCGGAGAAAACCTCCTTTTTGTGCCTATGTCTTGCTAAAAGTTCTCAAAAGACATTTATCTTCAGGGCTAGGATTTTTAGAGGGCAACTATAAAATCAAGAGAATATTATTACAGAGATTCAAGGCATTGAAACAGGACCATAAATACAGACTAAAGCAGATGGCATAATTAGATTAAAGTCACTGTTTACCTTGGCAGGTACTCTGAATTCCCCATATTCCTTCAGGAGTTCCTGAGTTTCTTCTGCTGATTCCCCTGTGGAGTTGTGAGTAGAGAGGTAATATTCGCCTGTTTCTTGGATCCAGTCTAAGGCCTGTGAATGTCAAAGACACCAAAGGAAAAACAAAACAAACAGTCTTTGTATTTCAAGAACTAATCTTCTGACAAAAATCCCCCCTGACAAACAAAGAATATCAAATGCATTGGGACTTAATACTCTGTATACTAAAACTTTCTAGGAACACATAAAAAGAATACAATAATGAAAGCAGGTCGGAAAGGATACAAAAGGGTACTCTGTGTTTCCTAGGACAAAAAAGAGTGTAGGGAATTCTACCTAGATACAGATACACCTGCAGGGAAAGCAGTTTTCTCATTCAGAAATAGCTCAATAAGACAAGTTTGCTCTTATATTTATTTTCAAACAAATGAACAAATAGAGAAATTAATCTGAGGTGACAAAAATACTCAGTCTTGTTGGGTTTTGGAATTGTCTTAAGTTGTTTTAAAATCTATATTTACCATGTTTACAAAGTTACAGTGTTTAAATACAACTTGAGATTGCAACAGGAGCCCCACACAGAGGCATTACATGGATACAGGACATTTTACACACTGCCAGGACAGACACACAAGGTGGGGTTTTCACACTACCTGCTTGGCACTGCGCTCAAAGACAACATACTGCTGGCACTGATCTAATCTCCGCTTCTTCAGGGTCCAGAAGTGAAGGACCCGATTCTCCCTCTGCAACAGCTCGCTCAGAATGGCTGTAGGGCAAAGGAAAACATCCGCATGACTAGGGATTCTTTGCATACAGAAATAAGCTATGAAATGCTGAATTTAATCCCTTTGCCTGGACCTTGTTCCCAAAACCAGAGAGCCCGAAATTGCACTTCTTATAAACAAGCATTGGTTCAAAGGGGCTATTTAAAAAACCCTCAAAAACCAAAAAACCCAAACCACATACTCAAGAAACCACCACAAGGCAAGTGTAGTTGCAGAGTGATCTGGCAAAGGAAATGATGCTAGAACAGAATTTGCCTTCTGAGCACGTTCACAGACTTTGGGAGGAGCACACTGCAGAGGGGGAGGCAAAGCAGACCTTCAGTGCTGTCACTGCACTGGTGCACCCACCTTTGACCTGCTGCTCGGGCCCTCGGGTGTGGCTCGCCACTCCGGGCATGCTGACGTTGTTCCTGTGGATGTACTTGAGGAACACCTCGGCGTTCCTCCGGGCCAGGGTGCAGGCCTAGGAAGAACAGCCCCCACCAAAAAGAATCAGTAAAGATGAGCAAAGAAAGCAAGGGAGACCCGTGGGACTTCTCTGCTTAAATTACAAGGAGAAGTTCTCTTTCTCCTGGGAAGATGATGAGAACTTCAGCTAAGAGTCAATAAACTCAGCTAATAAATTAACAGTCTCATATATGTATTAAAACATGAGTAATATTTAATACAGTGGTTCATTTTATATATTAAGACAAATTAATGACAATAATAAAACAACTTCTTGTTAAGAACTGGTACCTCACACCTTTTCTGTCTAAACAAACGTAACCCACCTCTCAAGAAAAGTACTCATTTCAAAAAATGTACAAATCTAGAGGTATAATTGCTTAAGCCTTGACTGCAAGTGTAGTTTCATGTTGTGTATCAGTTTTAGTGGCAGGTGGGAGGCTGGCTGACAGTTCACTTGTCAGCCTGTAAGCTCCCCAGTTCTTCCAAAGCAGCACCTGGAAGGCAGGAAGAAATCTGTCTCCATCCTGGTGCTGCCTTGCAGAGAAAAAATTGCTTCAGTTATTATTAGTTCTTCAGTTATTGGCTTGGAGGACAAAATTTGAAATGCTGGATGGTTTGTATGAGCCAACACCAAAATGATGGATAATACCTGTCATTTGTAATGCAGTTTTAAGAACTGAACTTTGAACCAGCACAACAACTAACATCCTGCAAGTGCAATGCAAACACCACCTAATTGGTCTTGATGACACCTCTCTGAGATATGTATTGATAGCAATGCTTATTACCCCTGCTATAACAAAGTAAAACTGGCCTAGGGTTTATGCAGCCAGCCAGTAGCTGAACTGGAATTACACCTCAGAGTGTCCTCTCAAACTTACCAACACTGCTCTAAATTGTCTACTCAACAGAGAGTTTTCCTGATTTATTAGAGAACTAAAATGAGACCTTGAGAAAAGCCTCCTTCTGTTCCAGGTGTTTGCTGATCAGAGGGATGACATGGTCTATCTCAGCTGCTGGTCCAAGTTTATCTCGGCCTCCACACCAGTCTTCATCCCGTCTGTATTCCTGCTCCAGACTCTCCAGCACACTGCACACCTGAAACATGCCCATAGCACAACAACTCAGTTATCTACAGTCATGACCAGGAGGAGCACATTCAGAAGTCTATGACCAATGACATACCAAATCTAACCTTTTTGTACTATGGCTCACAGCATGGGGGTAACTGGGTATAAAACAGGCCCTAGACAGAATGTGTTTCTCTTACCCCTAGGGATCTTTACTGTTTGGAATACAATTCATCTGGTTTAAGGCTGATAAATCATTCCTCTCTTCTAATGAATAACGGGAGGAAGCACAAAAGGTTGAATCAAGGCAGGGGTCAGTCCAGCCTCAGTGGATCATTCAGGAAACAATCTCTGTTCTAGAATGTGTTTAAATCCTACTGAAGTCAAGGGACTTAACACATACTTAAAGAAAAGCACATGCTTAAATACTTTCCTGAAACAAAGTCTGAAGCTGGAACTAATTCTCTTCAGCTACATTTTAGTTGCTCCCTATACAGCTTTTTTGAAGGCTGATGGAAACCAACAGACATTAAATCAGTGTCACAATCTAGGTGGATGCAGGTACTCTACTGCAAAGGGCTCACACCCAGATCTTCTGTCTTGGTAGAATAGTGGAACAGTGGAAATTAGGTAAATAAACCAAAACAGCCTGGAAATTATGCGGTTGCCTCAGACAAGGCTGAGTCCTTTTTGTTGCAGATCCTGAGAATACTCTCAGTGGCCTGTGCAGACACTGCAAAAGTTTTCCAGGACATTTGGAACTTTCCCCTTCCTTCCCAGAGGACTCTTCCTACAGACTGCACTGCTGAGACAATCCAATCAGTTATTGCTGGCATCCAGGTAGCCATGTCCACCCTTTTCTTGCTCACTCCTGCAGCTTTCATATGAACACAGTTATAATTCAGGGGACCCCACTTGATTAAGAGCACGGTCTGAAGGAGAGTCCAGAATAACCCACCAATCATCCCCACTATCACAGGCCATTTTTATGTAACTCTGACCAATGGCACATCAAAGCCCACTTAAAACTGGTGAGCTAAGGTGAGCTGACAACTGACCCTGCTGCCAGGCTTATGCACTATGCAATGACCTTAAGCATTGGGCAATCTGAAATCATCTTCTTGCTTGGATGCAAACCAGCATTCACCCTCAAACATTTAGTGGAGACAAATGCTCCATGTGTTATTTAGGCACAGAAAAGCATTTCTGTTTCACTTCTTGAAAACCTTGACATTCTATTGGACTTTGGTGATTTAAAGAATGAAAGTAAATGGACTGCCCAGGATTCACATCTTTCCAGAAAGAATTGTCCCTGCACATGCAAATATCATCTTTCTGTTCAGGTGATGAGAGAAGTGAATATAAAATGGTCTGTCAATGAAGCCAGAGAGAAACTGGGCTATTTGAAATCCAGGGCTTCACCACTTACATCAAGAACATAATATACTTGGGGAAGACAGGCATGAAAAAGTTTGGCTGGATGTGACACTCTCTCTGCTCTTTAAGCTGCTTTTTTCTAGATACTCAGAGAATTCAGGATCCAGTAAATTATTCACTCCCCTGTCAGGCAGTCAGGGAGCAGACCCTTAAGGCCTGTAGATCAGCCGTGCAGCCCACGAGGAGGTGACAGGCTTGCAGCATGAGTTCGTGAGCATTCAAAGACTGAGCGAACTCTGCCCTACGCATTTGCTGAATAGGCACCAGCAATGAACGAACTGGTGGGCACTGCAGGGTGCTTGTCTGAGACTTGGAAACAGGAAGAGAGACTGAATTGATAAATTACTGGCTATGCATACTTTGGCCAGCACATTTAACTGTCTAAAGCTCTAATGAATCCCCTAACAGTTTTCATTTCTCACACTCCTCCATCAGCAGTAATTCATTTTGATCTTGAATGCATCAGGGACGGTAAATCTGTTTGAAACTCTTCACAGTGAAATACATTAATTATAAGGAATGAATTAATCTTAAGCAGTCTTAAAAGTACATTAAACAAATGGCACCAAGAAGTGGCCCAAGGATCATCTACGGCCTCCAATTTAAGGAAAAGTACACTCTTTTCCCTAACAACATATCTAGTTGTGGTAAAAATCTTCCCATGTCTGGTTCTCTAATTGAAGGCCTAACTGTGTGATAATAACAACAGAAAATGTCATGGCAATCACTGCTGCCTTTTGTGTAAAACCACAGGTTCCTGCAGTGTCCATGCTAACACCAACTGCCTGGCTGCAGTAAATGCCATCAGGCAAGGCTGCTCGAGTGGCCACACTGTGACACTAATTCTCACTGACTATAGTATAAAGGGCACCTGCTTGTGCAAGGGATGAATAATCCCACTGTGCCAGCAGACAACTGGAATGTGCTTTGCAATTCATGAACACCTGGAAGGAAGTAGAGTTGTGCTAGCATATATTGGTTCCTGCTGTAATTATCTGTGTTGCAGGTGGATTTAAGAGGAATCCCTTTGAATCTTGGTGTCTTTTTTGGCATGGTGGTTTTGAAATACTAGTGAGAACACTGGCTCACAAAGTAGCAATTAATTAATTGCAAGCAGTTTTCAAGAAAAAGCAGATTTATATTCCTGAAAAGTAAGTATCATGAGAACTTGAAACAAAAGTGGTTGGATTTCAAAAATTATTCCTGTTTCAAACGGGAAAATTGAAAAAAAACCAACAAAAATAACAACTTCAATAATTGCATTGGTACTCTGAAAACTTTAGGATGAAAGTTATTACAAACTTCTTGCTGCTCTCTTTTTGTCTTTTTTTTTTGGGGGGGGGGCTATGTTTTGTTTGGTTTGCGTTTGGGGGTTTTTTTGTGTTACAATACCTGTCAAAGAAAACATTTTAGTGATTCAGGCTTGGTTTGCTATGGCCCAGAAATGACCCTGTCCAGCTCACCTGCTCAGAGGTTTTATAGAAGGCCACTGAGGCATTGACGAGTTTGAGCCTGTCCTCCATCTTCAGCATCAGCTGCTGCCAGTGCAGGGCCACCTTCTCTGCACACTCTCTGATGGCATCAGCATCATAATGTCCAGCCTGCAGCAACACTTCGGCCTTCTGCTGGACCTGCAGGGCACTCTGGTGGGTCTTCTGTAAGGAAGTGGCATGAAAGAGGGACTGTGTATGAGGTGAGGAAAGAGAGGTTGTACAGATGTGCCAGATGTATGGTAGAAAGGTGAAGTGAGGCGTGAGCATGGGGATGCGAGAGAGTGAAATATTTTCAGAGAGTTATCTTCAGTTAACAGTCATTTTCTGCAAAGCATTTTAGTTTCAGTTATTCACACACATTTGCAACATGTTATTAAAGCTTGGAACACATAAGCACTACTAAGATGGGTTGGCTCCACTGGTCAGCTACTGCCCCTTTGGCAGAAACATGGGGTGAGCTCCCAGGGGTCCATTTTGGCAGCTCTTGGGCTGAGCTCTCACCCACCCAGTGCTGACTGCATCCCACACAACCTGCAGACCCAAAAGCAAACTCTAAACAGTTGGCAAACCGTGGGCCGAATCACCCTAATCTGGCCCTTGCCAGGCAGTTTACCTGGCATCAGCAGCTTTACTTGTGCAGTTGTCCAAAACATCAACCCCAGAAGATACGAAGATGTCTTACTAAAGGGCATGAACTGTATCACAGATATCAGCCCCTACAAGATGCATTTCTGAAAGTTCACTCATACTGGAGATTAGACCTATGCTCCCACCTTTAAGGTCAGAGCTGGGGAGAGCCAAAACATTCCCTCCACCATTCCCCAGTTTACTCAGTAGCCACTTTACAGGCAGGACTGAGTTACCTGCTTCATTCCTCAGCCTACACCAGCTCCTCTCAGAGTTACCAAGTGGTGCCTACACCTTCTTCTGTGGGCTGCTAAAATATCCCCCATCCCTTCACAACCTCCTGAGTAACTGTGTTCAGACATGGTTCAGTCCAGTATTTGATTTTAATCTTCTCAACAGAAGCCCTAAAATCTCTCAGACTCCTCTGCTACATCCCATTTGTAACTGCTGCTGACAAATTCTCACGTGATAGTTTTATGATCTAAGCCGTGAACCTGGAAAAAAGCTTGAAATCATCTGGTAATACACTGATGAATAATGCAATGTAGGGAAAGCTATTAGGAAAGAAAGAGGATTAATACTTGGCAGAAACTTAGGAAGATGTTCAAGAACAACTGGTTAAATTTAATATCCAGCTGCTTTACTGATGTTAGAATTGTAATACTTGTTTGAAATAGACTTTGAAGGATTTCAACTGAAAATCAATTCCACATCTAGAATGCTTTTAGAGAACAGTCTGCCTTGTGTGCTTTGCTGATCTCTTCCCCATACTGAGCTTTAAATACTTTAAATTTTTAATCTAGTGTTTTTTCCTTTCGAAAACTTATTTTCCCCTTAATGTGTAACCCTCTTCTCCCTCTGTGATTTGCATTTACCACCAAATGCAAGCACTTCTCCAATGTCAGAAGCTGTGATAACTCAGCCAGTGGGTGTCTTGTTCCCACTGCTGTCTGGTGGTGGCTGCCAAGATGTGGTCAGCACAGCTTGGTACCAGCCAGCTCATACAGAATTGATAAAAAACTTCTTCCTTTTCCTTTAGGAGCTGCAACAGCTGCTCCTTCCTTACTCTGAGTGGAGCTGGATCAAAGTAAGTCATTAGCTGAGATTTAAACTCTAAACTTATTTGCATCACTGTAATGTATATTGACTTACTTCAAGTTTACCAGGAGACATTCCTTCCTCTTCCCCCCACCTCCCACCCCCAGTCAGGCATCTCTTCAAACCTCCATACTTTCAGAGTTTAAAGTTTGGTTCAGTTTTCAGGTATATGGGTATTTTTCGGCTGTTCTTTTCTCTGTAAAAAGCTGACACTTAACAGAATCTGGGAAGCAGACACACCCTTTAAGATGGACCAGGAGAAGGCAATGGAACCTCTTTCCAGCAGCTCAAGTGAGCACAGCCTGTGAGCGTAGGGTTTGCTCATAATAACAGAGATACGTGAAGTACTGAACTTAACTAGGAATCTTGTACTCAGGGCAGACCTTAGCCCTTCACTACCTTCTCATTCAAAGGAAAGCTGCTCAGAGCAGGGGCTCTTCCTCCTTCCCCTGTGAGTGAGGCAGATGGGTTGGCTCACAATCAGCTTCCAAGGGCCAGGTCAAAGATGTGTTGTTACTCCAGAGCAAGAATGGGCAAAAGCAGTTTAGGAAGCAATTCTTAAAAATTGCACCTCTCGCCTCTTTGTCAAAGTTATTTGAGGATGAGGGTTGGAATGAGTTTCTTTACTGGTGTTCATGAAAGGAAAGGTGAATTAAAGATTATTTAGTGTTAGAGCATTATCCAGTAAAAAAACATTCACAAATTAATGCTGTGAAATGACCTGCAAACTGTGGATGTGGGAAGAAACTGACTCGACAAACTTTTCCCATTTCAGATCGCTTTATGAATTTTAATCTTCTTAATTTTTTATCAAAGAAATTATCAGGAGATGCCTGAGTGTCATTTTCATGAAAGGAAAAGCTGGTATCTGGCAGCAGAAGAATTAGCTGTGGGTGATAAATCATTTATTTCACTATTAGCCTCCGGCTACATTATGAGTTTAACGGTAAGCTGATTTTCTTAAGCTTCTATTCCTCCCCTTCCTTCATGAAAGCAATGATCGATGCCCACGAGATAATCTTTTGTACGATGTTCACCTGGGAAGGAGAAACAAAGTTAACTTGGTGTTACCTCTATTGCCAGCTGAAACTGCTCGTGCTCTCGCTGGAGCTGCTCCGCCTCCGAGAGGGAGCTCGCATTGACAAGGCTCGCGTTGAGCATCGACTCCCCGTTCCTGATCCAGCCAAGCACCTGCAAACAAAGGGTGTGTTATGGAAAGGCTGCTTCTGTGCCAAGCTTTATGCAGTCACCTACCACAAAATGCTTCAGCCCGGCTGAACAACAGGTGTGGTCTCAGGCTGAATCTGTGAGCAGAAAGAAATCCTCAGATAAGATCTTAATGACACACATTTTTAGAAGGCAAAGATCTTATTGGAAGTTATTGCTTGAAGAATTAAAATCCCTTTACATGGATATCCTTTACATGGATATTTGGATAGCAAAGAGCGCTCCTTTCCAAGGTTTGATCACAAAAATGAATGGCCCCCTATACAAATACCCCAGGTCAAAACCACAAAGCATAATGAGGGAGATTTAAATTTAAACATCTTTCAAATTTCCAACTGGAATCACAGATGTTGCAACACCTTTCTGCTTCACTTGCCAGTGTTTCTTTCACACAAAAGTCTGAGCTTAGGGGTGAGGAGGGAGAAGACACAGTTGGTTTCATCTGACATGAGTTAAGACGCAGTTGGAGTTTCCAACTGCACACAGAGCTAGAAAAAATGTGAAGTCTTGCATTTTGAATTTAATCAAGAAGCTTTACTTCAGAGATGTTCAAATTATTTGTAGACATGCAATCCATGCTGTAATGACTGCAGAATCAAATCCTAAATGTACATAATTAATCCATCAAGCCTGTACACACTCATTTAAGCACCAACATTTTCTGCTATTTTAAGACACGTGTTTGGGAAATCAGCACCCAGAACACACATGCAAGTTCTTTCCTGTGTTGTCTCAAAGCCTTTTTTTCTACCTGTGAAAGTGTCAAATTAGTCCAGTAAAGCCAGAAAGTTGCTGAGTCCAATTCACAGATGCACAGGAAATTCTGAGTGCTCAATGACTGCCCTAAATTTAGCTCATGATTTCCAAAACTGACTTTGCTGCAATAGTCTACATAGCAATTTCCCTTTTGTACTATCATTTTCTCCAAGTGATCCATTAAATTGCCTGAAGGAAACAGGGATTTTCTGTTGTGTTTTTCATCCCTACATCGTGCATCACCCTAGTTAGTGCCATTCAGTTCCCTGTAGGGTAAAAAAAATGAGTTTTCCCTAGGAGAAAAAAGGGAGACATCTATGCATGTAGCTGACCCTAATTTGTAGAAAATTACATTCTGCTCAGTACAACAGTGTGGAAGATTTCATTTCATTCATTTCTCTTTCATCAGCAGGTGTAATTGTTCCTGTGGGAAATGCATCGCACATTTAAAGGAAAAGCAATCGAGTTAGCATATGGCAATTGCATTGTCTGGCATTTTCTATAAACCATCAGATTTGAACCCTACGTTATTACAAACTACCTGGTACCAAACACTGAAGTTGACCAAAGGATCACTGTACCTGGGAAAGGCTTGAATTGAGAACATCATAAGGCAAGACATTCTTTCATGTTTTACATACTGCAACACGTCCTGGCTTGGACCATTTGGAATGCAGAAAATACTGAGTGTGTATGCTAAAAATACAGCTTTTTTTTCTTTTCCTCTGTGGAGCAGCTTTTATTTCAGCTCATTTTTTCAAAAGCTGCCACAGACAGTTTGACACAGATTTCACACAAATATCTGAGTCTCTAAATAGTAAAACATCAGAAAAAAAAATCTATGGAAATTCAGTCTTGAAACAAAGCAACTTGATTAGGTAGAGGGACCACACAACCAGTCTGCCAGGTTTCCTCTAATGTTAACAACACATATTCATCCCTCTGCTCCAGTGTCTTGCAGACTGAAATTATCCAGGGGAATAAAGCAGTTCAGGTGGACTGATGGACTCCACGTGCCAGCAATGCTGCCAGCACTGTTTCTGACCAAGGCTGCTGCCACCCCTGAGTAGCTGCCCCCTCTCCTTCCCCCAGCGTGTGGGGTTAGACACTCACTGTGGGGCTCCTACATTCCCCTTTCCAGGCCCAAGGAGCACCCAAGCAGCAGCAAATTTTGCTTGGAAGCATCTACAGCGACCCCTTTCTACTTCCAGAAGTCTGGCAGAATGTCAGAGCCTCAGGTGGGATTGCATCTGCTATTTTCATAGTAATGTTTCTCTCTTACTTGTGTGTGTTGTTTACATACAAAAAGGAAAAAAATTCAGTTGCACAACCAAAGCTTCCTAAGTCTAAGTTCAGAACCCAGACACTTGCAGAGACACTCCTTGTGTCTCTGGTTTAGAACAGAGAACTGGCTGGAAGGGGGCATTTACACATTTGTATCTGGTTTACAAGGCTGCTCACAAATTGACTCCTACTCATCTAATGCTTAATACCTTTTCATTAAAATATATAGAAAAGCTCCTAATACAGCATCAAGGCACTTCTATGATAATTTCCTGTATTAATAGGTTCACCATTATTTAGCAACGTGCAGACAGGCCAACCCTAAAAGATAGCTTTAAACAGACATTTCCTACAAATTACACATTTTATCAGCTTTGTGGAAGCAGTGATTAAATAATTCTGGAGCTAAATAAATCTTCAAAGACTTTCTTATACAGCCTAACAATTTTTTATTTTTTATAACAGAGAAGCAGAAACCCTTTTACAGGCTCTTATATAAAAGCCACTTGTCACTGGAGAACAGTTTCACTGCAAGGCAGGGGATGTTTAACAGGGCAACCACCACAGCTCTGAAACAACTCCCACCTTTGACTCCAATTTGCTTTACAGAGGCTAAGCTCCTGTACAGGGATTCTCTGTAATTAAATAATAGTGCCAAATTCTTCTGAAACTCGTAATTTCTTCCCTGGAACTCTGCCATCTTCACTGAGCACAGAGTCAGACTCTACAGGAAAAATAAAGATTGAGGCACCCCTTGAGCAGCCATCCTCAAGAAATGAGAGCTCTGCACCATGCAGTGCTTTTGTCTGCTGCTCACTTTAGTCAGAATGCCTTCCTTCATGTTTCTAAAAGAGACTTAAGGCCTTGCTATGGATATCTGTCCAGTCAGAAAAGAAAATATTTTTATGTTTAAAAGACAAAACTATATAAGTTAATCTTTCACACCTCCAGACCCTTTGCAGCTACCTTGAGAAGCTTTTACTAACACAGACACAACCATCAAGGACAGCTTCTGGTAATTTTAACCATGTTTAAAACTGCATCAGTTTTCCAGGAGCTATTTGACATAAGATTAGGAAAAAACAACTATATTCAGTGTCTCTCAAATGACTACTTCCCATCATCCCTTGGGCATACATATTTTGAAGCAAATCTTATGCCAAACAGCAAAAATAGATGGATAACAAGCACATCAAAAGGATTAAATATAGTTCAAAACAACCTGGAAAGCAAGTATAGTGGGACACCTTGAGGATATCTTGGAGCAAATTAGGTCAAGTTCAACATTTATTAAAAAAAAAAAAAAGCCCAAACCATACAAAGATAAATGAAGGGGATAGGGAAGCCAAACAGCTGCAGGCACAGCATGAGAGTTTGTTTTTTTAAACTGATCTCCACAAATCTATTCTGCTATTACTTTCATGTAAGCAGTCCAAGCTCTGTAGTATCTGTCAGAAATAAGCGGGATCCAAATGAGGGAAAATCAGGCTTGGGCAGAATTTTTCTTAATAACAAAGACCTTGTGAATTACTGATCTTTACTATTTCCACTCTAAAGCAGTTCACAGAACATCTCATTTGGAATTGTTCCACTTTAATGGCCCCAAACTTCAATTCATTGTCTTGGCATTCAAACCCTTGGTGCATATGATATAAAGCAGAAATCTCTGGGAAATGAAACTTAAATAGATAGAGACAGTTAAAAGACTTTTTATTTCCATGAGCCATTATATCAAAATGCAAACACATGTACGTGTAGAAGCCCTGACCAATTTTACTCTGTCAGCAGAACTTAACACAGCTACAGGAGGTGTCTTGCACCAACCACATCTCAACTCATTCACAAGAGAAAGAGCAATTTGGTAATGAGATCATCCATCATCTCAGATGCACTAAACTGAAAGTGAAGGAAACCTGGACCAGACTGGAGATGAACTGCAAGCCAAAATCAATATATTTCCCAATTTCACTAAAAGGTTGGGAATATGACTCATCTACAGGAAACCAAATAGATAGGGCACAGAAATATTTTAACTTGCCTCTTTCTAAGGGAGACTGTAGCTGTGGTAATTTATAGGTTAACAAGCAAAGGAGCCCCTAGTACTCAGCTGAACAAATAAAATGTTTTTTCACTACTGGTTTGCTGAGAGGTCACACAATAACAAAGGCTGTGATGGTCCCAAGCTCTGTTAAGGAAATACTAATTCAAGGCAGCTGTTCTCTCACAGTGAGTATTAGCTCAGTCCTATAACCACTTCCTCTGGGTAGATTTTGGCTGTAAAATAGTTAAGGACCAGCAAATATTTGATAATAAGGCAAATAACATCAGGTACCTGCAGAAAGTGCTGCACTGCCACTGAATGGCTGCAGGAGCAGCCACAGGGCTGGCTGCACTTCATCCTGGGCAACTGGGCAACCTGCATCTTACCCTTCTGCTACACATGTAACTCCTCTCAGTGTTCTGCCATAAGTTAAAATGGCTCTGCTTCATCATAGATCTATCACACACACCTCCAAGCTCAGCTAAGCTGTGTATAAGAAACTTCAGGAACCTATAGAAAAAAAAGTATATACTTCATAATCATGTTAAGATGGTGATTACAAATATCACAGATATATGTGTTTCTGGGTTTTTCACGGTTTGTTTTCTTTTTTTTTTTTTTCCGAAGAAAGCAGTCTACTGAGCTCCAGAACTTCATGAGCAGCTGATCTTCAATAATCACAAAGGCAAAATGACCATATTTTAAAAACAAAAATTAGGAGAGTTCTATGCTACTTTTAGGTACAGTTGCAAAACGTTCACAGCAAAGTGGACTTTGAAAGAAAATGTATGCACTGGTGTTAGTGCTGCCAGATTTCTGAGTGTGAAGAGTTTTTTTTTGCCAGCAATGATAAAGCAATTCAGATAAAGCACCACTCAGTTATTCTGTCTTCAAAAGTGAATATTTTTGATCATATGTACTGAGCATTCAGAGAGTGTGTGTGTGTGTATAAGTAAACAAATAAGCAGATATCTTTCATGAACACCTTGTAGTATTTGGACACCCCTCCCAACAGCACCCCCAACCCACCTATTTGTATAAGTAAAATGGAAAACTGAATTTTCCACATGTCTGGAAAAATATTCTTGGTTTTCCTGATGAAATCAAGACCATTCAATTAAAATCCAGACATACACTGGAGTGTGAAGCCACCTATGGGCTAGGAAGCAGGAAGTGTAATGTTATCCTGTGCAGCAAAGGAACACAAAGAAACATGAGGCATCCAAATTAAATATTAGGGAAAACCAAGGGAAGCAGAACATGACTGCCTGTGCTAGGATGAAATCTGAAAGAAAGGCAACGTAACAATACTAAGATGTCTAAACAAGTCCTGGGATCTAGAGACCACTGACAGAATTTTTTAAATCACCAGAAGATGTTAAAGATTCCTGCAAGACAACAGATGTATAGCAATAAATGAAAAGGTAAAACTACCATAATGTCACACTTATGTCACAGCTCAGTTGCCTTTGCTTTGGGCCTGTTCTCCACCTCAGTTAAAGTCTGGTCACAAATGAAATATATTTGCAGAACGCTTGGAGTTTGAGGCCGTTTCTCCAGCTGAGAAGCGACATGATCAGTTCTGTGCAGAATTCCCACAACTACTCACGGATTCAACAACAAGCACACTTGGGGCAGCAGAGCCCCTCCTCATCTGCAAAGGGCCTTTCTGTAACCCGTCAGAAAATCAAGTACTGTTATGGAAAGGGGGATTTAGACTGCCCACCTAAAGGTTTGTCACTTGGCAGACACTGGCTTAGCAGTTGGAATGTTTGTAATGCTGAAAACCCCCTTAAGCCCCTCATGTGTGGCTAAAAACTCTCACCTGCTTGACCTCAGCCTGGAGGTGCCGGAGCTGTAGGCACTGCTCTAACCTCTTGTGAGTTTGGTCAGCATTGAGCTCCAGCTCGTGCTGTTTCTCATGAAGGAATTCCAGCAGTTCTTGAACCTGTGTCGCAAGATCAATGTCCTTTTCACAGATCAGCTCAATGCCTGTAACATGCAGAGAGAGAGATCATTGCACTTACTTGAAATTTCTATTTTGCAGAACTGTAAACTTCAAAAATTTTTTGCCACCTAACACATTAATTTGCAACTCTCTGAGTAATTCTTTCTCACTTGACTTTCTCACATGTAATATTTGGCTTTCCCAGCTGCCTACTCTTCATCACTACATTTTTCTACAAAATAGTGTTTCTCTGGTTATCGTTGCTCATCTGACTCATCAGCATCTGGCCAGTAGGACGTGACTTAAGCACAGTCTTGCTCAAAAACTTGCATGAACATCAAATTTTAAAAAAGACAGAAAAGATCTCCCTGTTTTAGGGTAATTCATAGACTTTTACTTTAGAAATGCATGTTGAAAAAAAACCTAGAAGAGAAAAGAGGAAGAAAATGGAAAAGTGAAATACAGGAAGTAAACTCTAAGCACCAGATCTGCAGCAGTGCTACAAGTGCAGGGAACTCCACAGTGATAACTTTTTTCCACCTGGATGCTTGTAGAGGATCATTAACAATGAATTAGTTTAACTCAGATTTTAGTTCTTTCAGAATTATTCCACAGACTGACTTTTGTCCAATCCTCACACACCAGAGAGAAAGGGTATCTTAGTACCACATCCCCCTCCCTTGTATCCTACACGAACTTGATAAACCCCCTCAAAGGCCTGGTCTGATTTCATGGTCCTGACTTGATCAGGAGATTGAAATAGAGACTTTCTGAGGTCCTTCCTACCTCCTGAATGTTTTTCTAACACTGTGTGTAGTGGTTACATGAAACACAGTGCAGAGTTTCACACCTTCCTTCGGCGTGACACCGGTGCAATTGGGATGCTGTGCTCGCTATCAGTGCAACGGGGAAGGTTTGGCCTGGAGCAAACATGATGTCATCCCACGTTACTGCAGTCCCTGGGACTGCAAACTAATAAAGTCCCAACTCTTCCCTTATTAAGGTCTACTGGAATTTTGCCATTGGCCTTGAAGCAGGAAGGATAAGGAACCTAATATAAAAATAATGGGATTGCAGTAATGCTGAGAAAAGACTGCACTTTCCTCCAAAGCCATTTGATTTCACGGAATAACACAGCATTAAAAAAGAAATGTGTTAATTAGAAGCTGCCGAAAAAAAGACTTGGACACTAATTTTAAAAACCATTTAGAAAGTTGTCTTTACCTCCCCCTTTATCCTCCTCAGAGACTCGTGACTTTCATTCAGTGGTATCTACACAGGACAGTGTACAAAATAAATATGACCTTATTACTAACCCTATTCCTTTTTCCTGGTTTCTGGTTTTATCAGAAAAAGCACATGGGAATGCAAATGATTGGCTTATTCCCCTCCCCAGCCAAAACAAAACAGCTCCTTCATTACCAAATAAAGTGGAATGGCCCCTGGCTTCCCATTTAAAACTGGAAATTTAATATATGTTTCTATTCTTGGGAGCGAAGTTCCTTTCAATTGCCAAACACCAGGCGTTGTTGCTACAATTAGCCTGCATATGGTTCTGTATCCTGAGGACATGATGGCTTTTTGTATGCTTGACTTCCCCACACCTATTGGATATTAAATGCACAGCTTTCCCTCCTGCACACTCAGCTGGTGCAGTTCTGATGGTGCTAACTCATCAGCAGTAACCAGGGACCTGCCTGGGATGCCATCCAAGGGCAGTGTGTGCTCCCCATGATGAATGATCTGCCCTTTCCTGCTTGTCATATGTCACGCAGATTTATTCTGAGGTGCCAGCGCATGCGGTGAGAGCGCTTTTTCTTCTCAAGTGTTGGTTGGCAGAATAGAAAGCCTTGTTTCCCGTGTAATTTCATACATATTATCTTTACATTGTGTTTTGACAGCTAGAAAAGCACAGCTGACTTTCTGATAAAATGAACTTGGTTGCCATTTTCTTCTAATGTCTGAAGCAGTGCAGCAGATGTCAAGTGAATAATACTGAATTGAAAATGTTTTTAAAAAATCCTACAGGAACGAGTAGTGAGCCACACTAACTGGCATCCTACAAAACATACATTAGTGACACCTGAACTGTTTGCACTGTGAGGTACAATTCAGTCTAGGGAAGGGGTATTGCTTTTTAACCTGCACAAAACTGTGCTGAAACTGCTTTAAACCTGCTTTAGGCTGAAATATTAAGAGCCTGTGATAGCAGAGTTTATATTATCTTCTTTGCAATATAAACTACAGTTATAATTAAATATAAAGGACATCACAAACCAAATGAAATAGATTTCTGCTTCCCTTTTAAGCAATGCAACATTTGGAAAAGAGGTGAACAATGTTAGTTTGATGACCAGGAAGCAAAAGGACTTTGAATTTTATACATATCAGGTAGGGACTGAATAGATGTCCCCAACTTCAGCTCTACAGTGTATTTCAGGTTTGACTTAGAAGCAATTTTTCTAAGATAGAAAAAGAGAGCTCTGTAAACCATCAGAAACTCCCAGTTGGGGGCTCATTATGACAATGATACTGACAATGCAAATGGACTTTAATAATGAAATAAATTTGCACAATCAATTAACCAGCTATTAGAGTATAACTGCTTTTAATGCCTGGAATCAGACTAAGGTGCATATGCTAATAAATTACCTGAGCACGTCATCACCACAGCTTGGGCCCGAGTGCTAAATCACTCCTGAATAATTATCCTAAACTTTCCATGGGAAATGGATTTCTCAGAAATGTCCAAGTTGTTGCTTTTGGAAACACTAGGCCCCTTCAACATATTGAGTTAGGCACCCAAAAAAATCAATAACCATTTCTGAGAGTATTTACCCACATATGTAGCTTTGCTATCAGTAGTAGAGCTATAATCAAACAGGAAAAATAGCAGATAGGTCCTTGAAATAAAAAATCTTGGATCATTAAAAACTCCAGTCTTGTTGAGAATTCTGTTATAATATTCTATACATGCAAAAGTTTCCTGATTGACACAGATTTTAGTGATTTGCAAGTACTGCAAAATTTCAGGAAACGCAACCTGACTTCCAGATCTTACCTATTTCCTAACAAAACCAAACATTTCTTTAAAAAATAATTATTCTGATGGTGAAAACAGTCTGATCCAGGCTCACTCCCACGTGCTGGAGTAGTGGAAGGAATCACAGGAGCATACCCTGTGCTGGATGGAACTTTGGAAACACTGGACTTGCAGAGATGCCTGATTGCACAGATGCCCTCAATATCCACAGAGTCTGACCTGGTGCATCACAGAACCACTGGATTTATTGTACCAGCATGAGAATGTTCACAGGGATTTCCAGACACTCCACAGCCTAGCAAGGGTCAGCGCTCCAAGTCTGCATCAGACGTGCAAAAATCATGGGTGAATGTCTAAAACCTTCTTTTTCTACCTCCACAAGACTTCCAAGTGAAAAAGACATCATAAATGGAAACACCTGGATGTAATTTTATCTGACAGACTTGCTGGCTTAAAGACCTCCAAGCCAAACGACAGAGTGATCAAAATCAAGTCAGTTTCCTGTGTGGCATGTTGAAAAGAATAAAGCTCAAAGAGAGTCATAGGGAAGGGAAGAAACTTGGTCAATTAAGGGTGGCTGGTTAGGTAGAATGGCTCTGGAAAATCACATTTTTTCTGGCTTTATCTTCTGTGGCTACAGCTGAGTTTTGATTGTAGCAGTGGTGACCGTGTACAATAGGAAGCAGCAATAGCATCTGATTTCCCAGAACCCCTGCAAGTTTTCAGCTCTGGCAGTTAAGAATAATCGTCCCCTACCCCATGCATGAATGGCTATGATAAAGGATTCAGGAAGAGGGAGTCAAATTAAATCACTTTTTTATGAAGTATAACTGTTCTTTATTGAAGTAAGAAGCAGTAGGCTCCCAAGTGCTATCTTTCTCCCTTATTTTTCCATTCTCCCAGCATTTAGCATTCCATGCATAGCAGACATGGCCATTACCTTTGATTAACTGCAGTTACTCTACATCCCCATGGGACTTCTGCTGCCCTGCTTTTGGGAGCAGTGGATTTTTATTGGGTAGGCTTCATAGAAAGTGATCTTAGATAATCCTACAAAAACATTTTAGAAGTCAATTCATTGAGTTGCTAACCTTTTGTCAGCAATCCAAAAGAAGTTGTTTCCAACTTCTTGACAAACACAGAATTTATTTGTTTTTTATTTTCTAAAAATCAGTCACTGAGGCTCCTGACTGTGCTCTGTTCTGGATCATGTTCTTTACCTCCCATGGATTCCTTCAGGATGAAAAAACAAACAGACAAAAGAGCACAAACATCTTAACCAATGTCTCAGGATGAGTTCTCTAACCCAGAGAGCAGGGAAGTTGAAGCACAGGGCCAGGCATCATGTGGGCAGATCTCAGAGAGGCTCACACACATGGCTCACAGAATGCTCCAAATTATCTAGTTCACAACATACTCTTGAAGCAGTCCTCAAGCCTCTGTTGAGCACAGCCTGCCAAATCAGGCTGGACACTGCCAGATTGTTTTGAAGGTAGGTGCCTAGAGGTAAAATGTTTGCCAAAGAATAAAACCATAAAATCCTTTCTATGTCAAATGAGGGGAAGAACAGGAATTGCTCTTGCTTTGCACTCTTTCCAAATATTTTAGAAGGTTAAAGCACTACACAAGTAACATTCACTTCTTCTGGGCTTTATGCAGTGATTAATCTGAATTATGATATTCCTTTTCCAGATGCAAAATGCAAGGATACAAAAATCCTGACTCTTAGGATGTATTAGAAATAGGATCTTATGTTGAGAAGCAGAGTAAAATCAGAAGACTCCCTATCAAAATGAATCAAAACTTTCATTTAAGAGCACATCTCAAAGGGCTTTTTTACACCCAAGTTGCTATCTTTAACTTTTAAGTGCACTCTGAAAAGGAGATTTCCAGTATGGTTTTTATCATATTCCCTTTTTACACAAAATAATTCCTAGTAGAACTGGCTGGACACAAGAGTTCCATTTCATGACTGGTTTCAAGGATTTGGATTCTTTCCCAGAGGACTCCTGGATAACTAGATTCTTTCTCCCCTTACTCTTTCTCTCTTTCCCTCAGGCATGTCTGCACCATGAAACAGGGAACAGGGAAAAGCTACTAGAGTCTGCAGAGAATGAAGCCAGCCCAACTGGTCAGTTCGACTCTCACTAAAGTCTATTTGCAGTAAGATTAACAAGCTTAGGAGTCTAGAACGACCAGACTTTATCCAGACCTGAGGTCTGACTGCCCAGCTCAAGGATCTGTAGCTCATGACTCTGCAGTGCTTGTTTCTGAGCTGGAGCAAGGACAAGGAGCTTGTCTTGCCCTCCCCTCTCCATCCAATTTGGAGTCAATCACAAATTCCATCCCGCAGCTGGGAAACTTTCTGAACGAAACTTGAAAGTCAGCTTCATTTCCTCAATGAGTTTCAGTCTCAAAGAAACAGCAGGTTTTTACACAAAACCCTGAATCAAAATTCTCAGAACTTGTGGAAGAGTTCTGGGAGGGGAGAAACAGGTATTACCCATACTTATGTTGAAAGCTTTTTTATTTGATATGTATTGTGGTATTTTTGCTTGATTTTGGGGTCTTGGGCTGTTTCTTGTTTTGCTTTTTTTTTTCCTCCATGTGAAATAGAGATCAAATTGCTCTACTCACCTGAAGCCTGGACCTCCATGATGTATTGGTGCAAGTCTTGTCCCTGCTGGATGACTTCAAAGGTCATGTTGTTCATGGCCAGTTTCCGCTCAGTGTGGCGCTGCAACCGCTGCTCAGCCAGAGTGAGATCCTCAGTATTGAAATCATTCATTTGCCTCAGCAGATCTTCATTCCAGGCATCCAACTCTGCTGTAACCTTCATGGGCAGAAGACAGGCACTGGATTCACTCAGGATCAATGAAATATCTTACTCTCAAACAATGTTTGGATCAGAAAATACTTCACATTTTGACTCTGATCCAGAAACCTTCAAACCACAGCCTCAGTACACTCCAGATCCTGCCCACTTAATGCTCACACTTCACATTTTTTTTAGGTGAGGATCCATGGAAAGATTATCAGTCCAACAGAAACTGTCACCTTCCATTTCCCAAATGACACTGGAAGAGAATACCCACTACATTCTCATTGATGGTAGAACGAATGTTTCTGAATATATTCAAATTAAATGAAAAAATAATGCTTCCAGAGTTACAAAACACCCTGCAAACACACAATCCCAAAATGGCCTGAATGTTTCTAAAACCATTTTGCAACACGCTGTATGTTACATATCACAGATGTAATGCACAACACAAAAACATCACACTCAAGGTTTAGGTGAATCATCTACAGATTCACAAATGGTACCTGGCTGTAACCAAAGACCTGCCAGTAACTCCTGGGAACATGCAAAATCTTCTTTGCTTTCTCTGCTTCCTAATTGTGACACACAGGCTGATGACTTTAGCAGTCCACTTATTGTATCTTCTGCATTTTACATCTTTCTCCACAGTAGCCAGCTGGTATCAAAGTTCTCCAATTTTGCCTGGGTAATTAAAGCAAGATCTAGTCTCCACCTAAACAGCCCAGTCTCACCTCAACCTAGGTTCTGCTACTGCAGGCAAAAAAGAAAGAATGTGCTAGTGACAATGAATGAGGGAAGGGGAACAAGGGAAATGGGAATTAAGTCATACAGCGCAGAATATAAGTCTTAGAAAGATTGAAAATTATAAAATAAATGCCTTAATTCTGATTAATAGGTCAATTCCTCATGGCTAGATTCAGGAGAGCTAAAAGTAGGTGTCTATATTCCCACTTGTGCACGTTATGATGCAGTAAAAAGTCCTCTGCTTCTCACTAAAAGTGCTCTTGAGGGCCTGTGTGCAGTGAGATGCTTAACTTCCTAAGCAACCAAGATTCAAAATTTTCCATTCAGCTCTCCTTTCCAGAAAACATACATTATATACAACACAGGCTTAGGAAGATGACCCAAATGGACCAGTTCTCAGCCTTTCTCACATTAGAATGGACAGGAGCACACAGTTTTGTACTAGAAGGAAAAAGTGCACGTTTTAGGCTCTTTTTTGAGAGAAGCAGAAAAGCAAACTTACTCAATTAAGAACTTGGGACTCAGCTGCCAAGTAGAAGGCAGAGCGTGGATATCCTGAGGGGTTTCTATTTTTCTTCAGCTTGTTCCTTCGCCCATTCCACTCAATTACCTTTAAATAATAGCTATCTCTACACTGTCTTTGGCCCCATTCCTGATTCCAGCAACCTCTGATTCATTCACCTATCACAGCAGGAGTCCCTAGACTGTGGAGACTTATTGACAGATTTAACAGTTATGGAAAAATGTCTAAAGTTGATGGTGGACAAGAGTTTTACTAGATACATTTACATTTAGGGACAGATGCTCAGCTAACAGTAATCAGAACTGAGGTGATCTTGACCTCATTTCAAACTAAAAACAACGGAATTAATTCAGACTGAGCACAGCTTCCTACAGTCATGACAGTAACACAAAGTTCAATGTAAAGTTCTTTCTGCTCTTTCCAATGGAAAGGCCTGTGACATAAGTGAATCAGAAGAACTTTCTCTTGGTAACTTCTCCACTTGGCTGCAGAAGGGACACTGATCACTGCTTTTATTGTTAAATCTACAATAATTTCCATTCCAGCACCAGAAAATGGTTCTTCCTGACCAGACTGGCTTTTGTCCCTCAGGCCTGAGCGTCCTGCAGCAGAGAGGCATCTGCAAACTCAGGAGAAGGGTGGCTCCCAGGAAACCAGCGCAGCTCGTGCTTGTGGCAGCACCCAGCTTCCACCAGGCTCCACGCACAGAAGGAGCTGCACCTAAACATCCACCCGTCCCTTGTGGAAAAGGGAGCTAAAAGAGGTTTTGCTCTGCTATCCACACTCCCCAGATCAAATCAGTGTTCCAGCTGAAGAGGAAAGGACGGTACAGGCAGTGAGGATGCAAGCTGATAACCAATGTGGGATGCAAGGCCAGCCCACAGTGCTCCATGTCACATTGTCAGGGCCAGGAACAGAGGCTCAGCCTGCACCTGAGCAGCTCTGGACAGTCAGACACGTCCAGCAGTCACAAAGCTGTCACAGTGAGTGCCAGCTCTGCCAGGCCAAGACTCACACTTCACATGGAGGGAAGAAGGAAGGAGGGAAGTAGCCTTTGAGTGGGGGCTGATGAAGGACTGACAGTCATCCATGTGCTGGGTCAGGGGAAGAGAGGAAGGAATCAGGCACAGCAAGAGGTGGAACACCACCAAATTTCTCAGGCTAAATGGCTACAGGAAGGCTGAGTACACTGCTCTGAGTAACAAACAGATGGCTAGCAGGGAATCTAAAGCACACTAAGGCAAGAAGCAATAGCAGGGCTGTGATAACAACCCAGGTTTCCTGAATCCCAATCTGGTGCCCTATTCCAGAAACCATGCTGCTTTGCATATCTCATTAAGACATTTCCTTTTCTGTCTGTACAGACAATGCCTCAAAATCCCAGCATTTTCTGTACTTCAAACAGGACCATTCGGAAATGATGCCAGAGTCTGAATTCACTGGTTTGATTTGGGTACAGGGAAAATGATTTCTTTTTCTTGAGGAGGAAGATGTAATTAGGCAGCTCTGTTAACTACCATATATTTTTCAAGTCTAAAAAATGGATGCTTTCACAGATTAGTCAGGCCTTGATTTCTCTGATAAAACTCGGACTGCATCAAACAGAAGTGTCCTGTTCCCTAAGCTGCGGCAAGACCCAATTGCACTGGGCCTGTGTCAGGAATTCTCTCATAAATGAGGGTCACTTGGCCATGAGCTTGTTTTATTCCCTTTTGACAAAGAAGAATGGTTGATTAGTTTACTCTGTTTGTGTGCTAGTTTTTTGGTGGGAAGAACTGACAGCGCTTCTTATTTTATTCACCTTACTTCCCAGTGTTTGTGATTCTAAATAGACCTCAGCCACCTTCACATGCAGTGAGAGAAGGGAAACCCTGCTGTAATAGAAGACTTGAGCTCTGCTCTGTTCTGCTGTGGCTTGAGAAAGAAATTGTACCAAAGCAGAAGGGTTGTGAGAGCAGCAAGAGCAGCAGTGCACAGGTCTACAGTAGCACAGGCAGCAGCCTTATCCCCAGTTCCCACACTGTTCCAAGGAAAGCTGCACACACGACTCGTTGTCAGCTGCACTTCAGCCAACTCCTTGGAAGGAGCCATTTTCCTTTTTTGTGGGTCATACAAGGTCAGTGGCCAAGAAACAGCTCCCTGCTACTAAAGGAAGGTCAAATGATCCAGGAGTACTGATGAGAGAAAGACATGACAAAGCTGTTGATTCCAATGAGCCTAGGAAGCACATTTTGTCATTCTTCACCTGAAACAGGTGCTCCTGCTGCCATGATACGGGAGGAGAAGCAATGCTGGCAGTGAACCCCCTCTAGTATGAAGTGAGATATCTGAGATATCCTCATCAGAGAAATGGAGGAAGCACATGAGCAAATGCTGGGTCTGTGTGAGCTCCATGAGACCACCACAGAGCAATTATGGCTATACAGACTATGGCAGCCAGGTCTGTTTTCCCTGCAGACACAGTGACCACAGTCTAGACCACGTAGTCTTTAGGCAGGAATCCTCCTAAAGCAGCAATTTAATATATCCAAATTCCCACTGCTGCAATACTGCTGCATTACTGCTGCATTTGCTGCCTCCTGGATTTATCACGTTGCAACATCAGCAGGAAACGTGACCAAATGGAGAGGGACATGCTCTTCAGTCCTGGAGAATAATGAGAGGTATGGAGAAGAGGTACACAGGTGAAAAGTAGTAGCAGTAATAATATCAACAGGAGCAGTCCAGGCAGCTCATGTCTACATTGCAGCTTGTTTGAGAGTTAGGCCAAAGAGCCTGCCAGAGCTGCAGCAGCTGCTGTGCAGGCAATTGCACATCTCTAATAATTTCTCATCTAAATCCTTAAGTATATATTTTTTTATGCTGCTGATGATGAGATTTTCTACAAAATGGTGATTCTGAGCCTTGAATGGTGCTTGTTTTGCCTTAATTCTGTGTTCAACACCTAAAGTTGTGTTGTTTAACGGCAACCTGAAAATTCTGTTTGCCAGTTGAAGGAGGTGGAGAGGGGAAGTGAGGAATCAAGTGAAAGAAGATGAATGCTATATGGAGAATGAATCACACAGGAGCCGATATATTCTGAAGTATGGGCTGAGGAAGGGCATATGAGGAGGAGGGAAAAATGTTCTATCATGGGAGCACAAGCTATCAACACAAAGAGAGTGGGCTTGAGAGGGATCTGAAAAAGAGTAAAGATGCCTGGGAAGAATAAGCAAATGTAGGAGGCAGGTTGCAACAAAAATGATGGTGCAAGTAGGAAGAGAAGCAAAGGTGAGAAGAGTGGGTAGAGCATGGGGGTGAGCCAGGACAGGAAGAACAGTCACGCAGGCACAGAGCAGATCTGTACTGAAAAGGCAAGATCTACCTCATTTCAAGAGGAAAAAAGTGACAGCCACACAGCTGGGATTAACAGAGTGAGGATGGATGAGATGAGAGGTAAGATTTGATCCACGAAGGAATAAAAAAAAATTCCAACTCCTGGATGCAGAGGGAATGTGAGTGCAGAAAGAAAGGAATTATAATAGAGCTGGTGAGACCAGAACTCTAAGGCACACACCAGAGATTGGGCACCAGGAGTACCAAGGGCAACAGCACTCAGAGCAGGCTGAAGGAGCAGAGGACTGGATGTGACAGTGTCCGTGGATCCAGGAGCAGACTAAGATAGGAAAGGGTAAATGGAACTGTCACTTCTACAGATCATACAAGCAGAAAGTTTGCTGTTCCTCTTTCTCAGGCCTTGGTTTTGGCTGATGCTGTGCAAAATGACAACACTATCACCCCATTTTTTTGACAACAGACAGAGATGCTGCACTGGCTTAGAGGGGACCTGAGCCACTGAAGTGTGAAAGGACTGTCACAGTGATGATTCTGCTCCAGTGCTTTTGACTCCTTTGAATCCCAAAAATATCTGGAGCAACGATGGAATTCAGCTCCAAAACACAGGGTGCCCAGAACAGCTTAGAGCATTCCTTTCCTTAAAATGAAGTGACATGCAGTTGGAAAACTTGGTATAGATGGAAAAGAGAAACAAAAGCTCACTAAGCATGAAACATAACAGGATTCCAGCTTATGAACAGAACAGGCTGAAATTTTTTTCACCATTCTTTCTTTCAAATCTATCTCAAAATCTCTCAAACACTTATTTCTAATAAAGAAGTTCAAACCTGAGTGTCAGCTCTTAGTCAGTGAGGGGGCTACAAAACATGCAGGCAGCTAATGCTCTTGAAAGGTTCTGCTAGTGTTATAAACCTGGAATAGGATGCTCAAATGAGTTGTAAATAACAGTGAAATGAGCTGCTGTGAAAGCTGGCTCCCGTTTCCTCCTAAACTCATGCTCAGGGATGGCTGTGAACAGCCAGAAGAGTCGGCAAGAGAAACCAAGGCTGAAAATTTTAATTAGCAGGTGAAATGGAGCCAAAGAAATTGATGGGGGAAAATTAGATATCCAGCAGGTGAAGGCTTTAGTGATTATGGGGTTTTTTGAAATGTAACAAACAGCATACAAGATCCAATTTATGCTGTGCTGTGGGAACCCCCTCAATCCCTCCCAGGGCTGTCTTGGTGTAGGAACCACGTCACTCCAAGACTACAGAACACAGGCTCTGTCTAGTATTGCACATTGTAGGAAAAGAAACAATGCATGCTAGGGAAGGAGCTGGACACTTCTGGGAAAGGGAGAAGGAAGTTTCGAGGTAACCAACAAATGTTGCTAGACATGTATTGGCTGAGATCATTCCTGTTCTCAGTCATAGCATTTTATAGAGGCCTACAGGTGAATTTGATAATCTCTCTACAAAAGCTTTAAGGGAAAAATATGCAGAAAGACTCTGCATGGCAGTAATTTTTTTGGGGTGGCAACTCAGTGCATTTTACCATTTGGTTCTTACACATTTACTCAGCATTTTGCTGTATGTTCTCATTCACTCAAATAATGGTTAATAAACCTTTAAATTACTATTCCTGAAGCAAGGGACAAAGTATACTTGACAGATCTTCCTGAGGATATAACTCTGGAGCAAGACTGTGCTTGGTATGTATAATGCACTCAGCGTGGTGCCAGCACTGCTGCTGGTGTCTGCCAGCCCTCAGCCCTCCAGCCTCACTCCCGATTCCCTCGCAGCGGATCAGCTACCACATTCACATTCCATGAAATCTCCCGAGTCACCTGGCTGGCTGCACAAACTCAACTGAAGTCAGTATCATACAGAAAGACCAGCCATATAATCCCAATGATTCCATCCTGCTCTGAAACACGCAGTGGCTTGGTAAAGGAATAAAATGTATCAGGCATCAGTTGGACACGTTTTCTAAATAAAGGATGGGCTGTCATTTTGTGGTGTTAAAACTTAGGGCAGAACAGCCTCCCATAGGGACAGCCAGGCTCTCTCATGTTTCTGTTATGTCTCTTTCCAGGTGTTGCCATAGTTTGGATTTCATTATTTACCCCAAGAACCCAGAGTGTAAACATCAGTCAATATAATGAGATTAAGGCAAGAAAGAACAGGCAGCACGTGCTATGGGCCTGTGGGTTTGTACCCAAATTCATATCTGCCAATCCTGCCATGATGCCAGTACAACACAAAAGCTGCCTGTGAGGCTTAGAAGTCCTTAACTTAAAAGTCCTAAATGAACACAGCTGGTCTGCCCTGCCAAGAAATAGGCAGGTGGCTTTTCTTAAAGGAAAGTATTTTTCCTGAAGACAAAATGCAACAACAGTTGACAGATTTTACTGAAGTGCAAGATCAATAATGCCTAAATAGATGGAAATAAGTGTTGCTTGTGCAGTAATCATTAATCCTGAAGTCTGTCTGGACTCCAAACCTCTGTCAAGAAGCAAAGATTATAGAAAAGCTCATAAACCAGGAGGGCTACAAAACAGATGGGCACAGTGTAAGTTTAGGAAAGAGTGCCAGAGGAATGGGTTACGGGATCTATGGCACAAATTTCAGTATCTGGGGAGAACAGACAAAGCAGGGAAGTTTCCAAAGAACAAAAGACAGACACTTCCTAAACAAAACAAAAAGGCAAACCACTCATTTGCCACTTGTGAATTTTTAAAAATCCCAATACTTTGTCTGCATTATTAATTAGAAAGGAGAGAGAGAGAGTACAGCAGGGAAAATCAACAGAATCAAAAATGTTCAGTACCAAAACTGGATGGAAAGAGTCAACATGAGATGTAACTGTTCTCTGAGGCTCAGCTCTAATGTGCAGCCTTCCCTAAAGCTGTTGGAAGCAGATGGGCTCCCACAGCTGCATCCCTCCGGCTTCCACTAGAGAGATGCAAATCCTCCTCTCACCAGAGCTGCCAGGGAAGGGACCTCATCTCAAGGGATTCCCTGGAGCACAAGAACCAACAGACCAAAATAACAGAGCTGAGAAGGAAAAATTGGCAACTTGGTGCTTGACAAGGCAGAAGCAGCAATGAGGAGAAAGGTGTTCAAGTTTGGGAGGAGGAGGAGGAGGAGGAGGAGGAGGAGGAGGGCCCACTTTCTGCAGGCAGTTTGTGGGAGCACAGGGAGGATTAACGCAGCTGCAGCAGGTAGAGGTCTCTCACTAAGGATGTGTTCAATATGGCTCTGCTCTTTGGACAGATGGAAGGAGGCTTATCTAGACTAGAAAAGGAGAAACTCATTTGACAATCAATCACACTGGTACACATTATTTCATTATTCTTAATCTATGTAGGATCTAGGCTATTATGGAAAATTAAAACCTAAATACATTTCCAGTCATAGCTCAAGCTACTCGTCTTTAGTAGAAAAAAATACTTAATTTCCTGTTTTAAATGTCATCATCTTTTTCTCTCAATAGCTTGGAATAGTCAACCATCAGAAATACTACATGCTTTTAAATTATGGTGATGAAAAAACCTTTTCGTTTCTCAACAATAGCAAGAGATAATTCTGTTAATTCTTGTAACAGTTTCCTACTGACTTGGAATCTTTATTATACAGCTGAGGCAACTGACTGAAATCTACTTTCTAAGCACCATTACTGTGTCAATTTGAGCCAATTCAACTGTTGTTTGAAATGCAGAGCATACATGTGTTACTTAACATCTTATTTTAAACTGCCTTTGTTTTATTATCCATCAAACTGCCTTTCTTCTTTAAGCACTAACTGTACTTAGAGAATTTAAGATACTGACCTGGATATATTTTTCACCGTGTTTTCAGTAGAAATTGTCACAATTATTCTAAAACAAAAAATATTTTTCCAAGAGAGGGAGCTTCCTAAACAAAATCATCTGCCCATAGACTCTCTATGAAACATGCTCTCAGATTTCCCTGTAATATTAATCTTGCAGAGGGAATTCAGATGTTCCTATGATAAAAAACAGCAAATCTACACTGACAACTAAGTGGTGATTTTCTTTAAAATCCTTTCTAGCTAATCTGATTTTAGAAGACTCTGAAGCACATTTCCAATTTTAAATATCTTAATGTATCACAGCCACTCCATTCCATGAATATAGAGAAGTAGGATCCATGCAGAAACAAATCAGAGGTATCCACAAAGCATTCCCATTTTGGTATCCCATGTGGAAAGGAACAGTGTGAGTTACATCCTCTCCTGATGCCTCGGTTGCCCCATCAGTAAAGTAATGCCTGGTGCTGACACTCTTTGACTGAAAGACTATTTACAAAGAAAAATAATTTGAGCACAGTGATATGTTTTAATTTTTTAAAAAGATTTTTACTTAAATCAGCACAATTATAGGTTCAGACCTTGAATCTGCAGTGAAACAGGCTGAGACCTCAATGAATAACTCACATGGGTTCACCACAGACAGTCTACAAACACATTTGGGCGTTCCAGAAGCACATATTGGCTGTCTCTTTTTTCTTTTTCTTCATTTTTTAAAACGCAGGTGCCATTTATAGGTATGTTCAAGTACAGCATTCACACCCATGTACATCTTTAGAGTAAAACTCTCAATTATTCAGCATCTGCCACACCACATATATCAAAGTATCTTCTATTTAAACGTAGGAGCTAACATACTTTGCTGGAAGAGCAGTATCTGACACAAAATAAATACATTTATATTTACACACACATACAAAGAATGCTGCCTCTCAACAGGAAGGAGGCTGCATATAACTGGTAAGTAAATGAAACCATTCCAATTTACATAATTAACAAGCACTGTAGGACAGACTGAAGTGAAACACCTCACTGTGCAGTCACAGCAGAAAAGCTCAGATACTCCTCACCGATTCCTATCTCTGGCATTCAGCTATAGAACAGGACACCTTTTAGGAAACAGGACACCTGTTTCCTGCCTTTTATTCCACTATAATTCATCATGCCACATTGTAAACACAAAATGTAACACAGCATTCTAAACCTCCCATTAGTACAGCACCCACCTTGAGACTACCTAGAGATTTACAAACACCCTCAGGAAGGTATCATCCTCAAACACCTCCAGGTGCTCCCTGAACTGAACAAGCACCAGGGGGGTACAGCAGGAGGAACACACCCCAGAAAGGACACAAGCACTGACATGAGTCTCATGGACTTTGTGTACAAGTTAATATACATTTTGTTCTTTTTTCATCGTGTTCTGTCAGAACTACAGTAAGTAATTACTGAGATTGGCTGGAGTCTCTTCAAAATTTCTCAGTCCAAGAATAGTTCAACTATTAATGTTTTGATGACTTTTCCATCCAGTGCTTTTGATTCCAAAACAGAAGTTCAAAACAGAACTGACAGACCTTTTTTTGCACAAGGACATAAAATGTACTTTAACCTTCCCGTCTAATATTCTCTTCCTTTTTAAATAAATCCACTGTAATGTCTAAAAAGCCCACTTCATAAATATCCTTTCCTTTTATGCATAACGTGGTTTTCACTCTGGGGTTTAAAGACAGGTATGTATCTGTATCTGAAGAGACAAACCTCACTAAAAAGTGACACACAACTTTCAAATCCTTGAGTGACTCATGTCAACAGAGAGTTGTAACAGGCATCTCATAAAGCTTCTCTGCAAAGCAGGCAGACTCTCAGCATAGCCAGGTAAGCACCCATGCACCTATTTCAGTGCATTCTGGCAGCTTATCCTAAAGGTCTAACAGTCTGAATTAAAGCATGGCTGTAACTCTCTCCCTCACCAGACAGCTGAGCAGAGCACAATCAAACAGCTCAAGACGTACCCTCACAGGGTACGTTCACATGTCTTCTCTCTCCCACATCTCCCTCGTGTTCAGGTCACGCAGCCAGCTCTTACCTCAATGGTGTACTGCTCAAAAATCCGGAGCTGAAGGAAAATGTCTAGCTTGATCTTCCTCTCATGGAAGAGCTCTTCCATCTGTACCTGGGCCTCGTCGAGCTGCTGGAGGACGGATTCGATGTGGCTGATGGAGCTGTTGTGGGGGGTCTTGTTGTTGGAAACGGCAGAGTCCCTGTGGCAAGGCAGAGAGCAGGGTTAAAGCTGAGCTGTGAGGCAGGCACAAGAGCAAGAACTACACATCTGTGATTCTGCGTGCTGCTGAGGAGAAAACCCAAGCACAAAGGGCTGAGGGAAGGTGTGTGCCACGCTCATCTCCTCTACTCGCCGAAATCCTGCGGCTCCTGAGCTTGGCACAAAGGATGATCCCCCTTTGAACAGGGGATCATCCTTTCTTGTGAGGTGACACTGCAACCTTACACACTTGGGAGGGGAAGGAGAGGAGATGGCACATCAATTTCAGTGGCTCTCTTGAGGAGACTGGCTGGCAACCACCTTTAATGCTCCAAGGTCACCTGCTCCTGCCAATATTCACATCAAACTCAGAGATGCTATTTAGCCACCTGGACCTGTACAGGTTAATTTCTTGCATTTGCCTTATCACTTACACACTAATTGAATCAGAATTATGAGTATTTTAGACCAATGGCTAGGGATGCCTTGATATCCTCTGGATTACGTAGTACAGCAATGGATGCACAATACAGTGCAAAAAAAACCCAACATACCTTTCCAAGAGAGATCCTGACTTGTCTTTTCACTGGGGGAAATGAAATGAGATGTGACTGTGAAAGGTCAGACACTGCTCCAGTTACATTTTCCATTTACAGGCAGCAGAAGGGAGCAGATCCTATAACTAGTGGGCCAGGACCAAGGCGGAATTTGCTGTACTTGAAAGAAGTCTTAGCACAGGCACAGGACAGTCCTGACAGTTCCTTTTCTATTTGTACTTTCATGTATATTAATAGGTTCACCTACAGTCTCCTATATCTTCAGCAAATTTTTTTTCAGTGACTGTTTTATGGATAAATACCATTTGCAGACATAAAGAACTGAAATTTATCCTCAAATGTTCCATGTAAGGTCCCTCAACTTTCAGAGGGACCAGAAAGGAAACTCTGAAGCCAAAATTTAATCTTGGCTTTGGCACATCGGTTAAAACAAGATTCAGATGCAATGGTTTTCTCCATCCAACCTGCACAAAGGTGTGTGACAGCAGCTGCATTATTTTGTATATTTAAACTAAGACAACAGAAAACCCTATGAAATACACTGTTGGAAAGACCTGTGCAAATTGTCATCACACAGGGTCAGATCAGAACAACATGCAGTCAGCTTTAATATTAACACTGTCAGGGAGCATAATGGAGAAAAAAACAAGCTTAATCTTTAGCAGACACTTTTTAAACTGAACTAGGCACTTACACAGGGTCATTTTAGCTGTGTTTAAAACATACCTTTCAGGTTCTAAGGCAACAAAACACACATTATTCTGCTTTCATTATGTGCCTTGAAGGAAAGGAACAAGAATTTGCCTGAACATCTAAGTCTGAGAAGAAAATTAAAAATACAGAATACTATTAACTGCACAGTAATTAGCTCTTTGGATGTGTTTCACCTCTTTTTCCTGAACTACTTGATATTTGATACACTGAACTTCAGATGCTCCAGCATTATTCTAAAGCAAGTACTACAGATTTCCCTTGCTTATAAGGGACTATTACACCAATATTTCTCTCTCCAGGTGTTATGGTTTCTGCCCCACTCTGTTTTCACATTCTTGGTGATCACAGGATCTCTCTCTGCCTCCACATTAGAGCTGTACAGAGGAAGGAGGAATTTAAATAACTAGAGATTTTGAAACTACAGCTTAATCTGAGGCTGCATCCAATCAAGTTCTGTTTCCCTCAGTCAGCACCTGTCTTCTATAAAAGGACATGAAATAAATCTTCACTCAAACGCAGGATTATTACTATTCATATATTATCTAAATTACTCAATGAATTATTCAAGACCGGTGTTGAATAATCTCTCACGGGATCTGGAGACACACTTAGTTTTAGAAATTCTTTTTCATTAAACATTTCACTCTTCAAATCAAGCCACACTTGCATTTCAGTGACTGACGCAATATAGAAGTTTAGGAGTAGTAATCTGGTATTTTTTTAAGTCTCCTTAGATAAAGCGTTGACAACCCCGAGCTAGTCTGGTTCAAGAAAGACTTCCCTACAGAAAAAAACATTGCTGAGATTGCACGCTTCTGCCACAATATTTCTTGCTCTGTCTGAAATTAGAAACTCTGGGAAAGAATAAATACAAGATCCTTACTAATCTCTGAAAGGCTACGGAATACAGTTTTAAAATTCAATGAAATTATTAGGAAAAAAAACCCCAAAATAAACTTTGGGGAACATAAAACTCAGTAACATACCTTTGACTTTGTTTAAGTAAGTACAGTACTGCTGACTGTGCTCCTAAAACCACTTTTAGTGCTTTAACTGGGAGAAAGCTCAGTGAGAAATATCCATTATCTAAAGCTTATAGGCAAGATACCTAGCTCTTTGCTGGCTTTTTTTTTCAGCCACGAACATTCCTGCTCTTTCACATCTCACTGGAGCAAGTCATTGTTTTGCCTTTCACAGATGAGCAGAAATATTGCCCCCAGCAGCACCCCTGGAATCGCAGTTCAAAAGGTTTGCTTTGCGTTGGCTGCTGAGAGCAACACCACCTCAGGAAAGCACTGATAAGGAAGAGTGAAAAGTGTTTCCAACGTGAACCATGACAGTATGGAGTTGCTAGGCAGGCCTGCTTTATTCCTGATAGTTGTGGCCTCCTGGTGTGGTCACTGAGGCCCTGAAGACCCTGTGTGAGGAGCAGTCCCAGGCATGGTATTTAGTTCAGGCAGCTGAGCTTTTCATCGCCTATCTGGAGGAAACACAGAGTGCTATTACACAAATGATCTTCTCTAAACCAAAATCTGTCCTCTCAAAGATAAGAACGAGAAATGTAAAACTTTCCAAAGCTCCAGTAACTTTATTGCTTTTAACCTGTGTTATGACATGCTTGATAAGAGCAGTGTATTTCATTCTCTTCATTGTTGTAGCGTTTGCAATCTTCATCTATTCTTCGTGGCAGGTACAAGGTGATCCGCACTGAAATGCAATCCTGTGTTAAGGAAAGATTGCAACAATTCTAGTTTTTCCTTTTTTCCTTTATCTGTGTGTTCTTTACCATTGCCAGCAGCCACGAAAGCTGTTAAGAGTGGGCACACACAGAGGCAGCTTCACTGGGTTTTTTTCACACTGTTCTGCTTCACTTTTTGAAAGAGACCAGGATCACATTACAGGCTTTGCAGTTAGTCAGAGTGCTCAAATCCAACACTTGAACCAGCTCATCTTGACAGTTCAGTGCTGCAAACTTTTGTGTGCATTCAAAGGTTTGGCAGCTGTTCTCTCTGGCTTTGGTATTAACTCCATCAGAAACAGGGAATCACTTTGCACAAATAGATCACCTTGTTCCACTTTGCTCACTGCCCATAGTACAAACCAGACCCTAAACCCAACTTTTCTTTGTTAAACACAGCCACCACAAAACCTGCCTTGATATTTTGCAAACATTTGAGCATGACACCAATTAAAAAAAAAAAAAGTTTCAAAGCTGAGGCCGCTGTCACTTTCCAAAGACTGAAACTAAGAATTGACTAAGTTCACATTAAGAAAAAACTGAAGTCCCACACACCACCTTGCAGTTCACCTCTTCCCCATTCTCCACTGACTTTTCAGCTCCAGGTATTACCCTGGCCACTCTCCACACTTCCCTACTGACTCAGGTGCAGGCAAAAAGCCTTTAGGGCAATCCCACAACCAGAACCAGGACTCTTTGAATGTCGACACGTTCTGCAACCGCACACACCACTCCACACTCCACCTGATAGACTCATACAGGGTCCCTTTCAGACTCTTCTCCATGGGTGTCTGCACTGAAGTGATGCCATGCCAATAGTTGCAAAGAATAACAAAAAATCTTTAGTCCAGAATTTCACTGCCACTTTTTTGATCTCATAGAAATGCCCTAAACTTTGCAATCAATTTCTTTGCATAAAAGTAGGTTACCATGCAGACCTCTGAGTGACCTGCTACAGCTGGCCATACACACGTTCTTAGCTAAAATCCCTTCCCCTCTGGCAGCTCACTTACTAAACCCAGCGTGTTTCTTTCCTACTGATTTCATCAGCAAAGATAAATACAAGGATGGAACCTACCTATGTCTCCTCCTGATGCTTCCTCTCCAACTCTAAGATTGGCAAGCAAAACCACAGCTCAGTCCCTCACCCTCCCCCGTGGTGCCAGCAAGTCACACACAGCAAGAGTAGGAATCTCCATGGGCTCTCCAAGAGGCTGCCAAGGGCTGAATGACAATCAAAACCTAGAGCAGTCCTTTCAAATCTCTCACTGGTTTTTTTGTGACCCACCAGACAGAACTCTGCATCCAGAATGACAAGAAAAAGCTCAGAGGGAAGCTCAGCATGTGGCAGTAGTAAAATACTTTAAGGACTCCAGGATGGCTTTAAAGGGCAGAGCTCCACCAGAGCCCTCATTGTCCATTCTACTCTAAAGCATCTTGGGCTTTTCCCATCAGGTTCCTATCATGGCTCATCACTTTCTGCACATCTCAGGTGGGAAGTAAAGGCATCAGATTAGGAAAGCTCAGGGCGAGGATGATGCTGTAACTCTCTGGGACAGTCTGGTGAAATGCATAAAACCTGGGATATTTGCATACTATAATGTATACAGAACACACACACCACGTACATGTGGATGAGGGCAACCTGTAACAATACAAAGATCTAAATAATAAGTGATGTATTGGACTTGGTTCAGTGCCCAGTAACATCCCTAAAAGGCAGGAAAACTTCACTGCTGTCAATAAAGCTAAAGGTACAGAAAACCACTGTAACAATAAATGAGAGAGAGACTTCACAATTACAAATTCTGTGTAAGCTTACTCTGCATACATTCACTTGACGATACTTGCAGATTGAGAAAGAAAAAACAACAAAAACAACAAACCCCCAACAAAAAACCTGACACCCCTTCCCCCCCACCCACCGCCCAAATTCTTGGGGTTAGTCTCTTCATGTATTTTAAATTAGGCAAAAATGAGCTGGTTTAATTCATAGTGCTGGTAGAACCAGCAGTATAAGAGCTTCTTTGACACTATGAATAAACCCCACACACACAAAGATAAATAGAAGGGTGCTGCATGCAAAATGAAACAGTGAAGACTGTTAGACACGTGTGTATTTTATTAAGAGGAATACACTTACCCTACATCAGGAATAACCATATAAATCACGAGGCCTCAGCTCACAACCATTTAACAATCTTCTAAAAATACCAACTAAAAATATTCACTTCAAACACATTTGGTTCAATTCACTTCCCAGTGCCTATAAATAATCTCTCTATCAAACAGGAAACCCATCCTGATCCACAGACTACTCTAAGCAGTCCACACAAATCACTCCTTGTAATTTCAATAAAACACTCAAAGGATCTGAAGAATTATAAATAAGCAAAGAATTAACAAACTCTCCCAATTGATCCTAGCTTGCAGTTCCCCATTTAGGCACCCCTAAAGCACAGCATGCATCAGATTTCTCAACACCTGTGCCCCAGGTGGGTGCTTACCTGAGCTGCTGGATTAGATCTTCCCCTTCTTTAATAACATTGAGGGTAGCATCCAGGGTGGCTGTTTGCTGCTGCTGAAACTGCTTGATAAGCTCCTGAACCGCATCCACAGAGTCAGCACAGACATCCTCTAAGAGCTCCTTCTGCAGATCTTCCATCCATGTCCACAGCTGGGAAGAAGGGGAGGGAAATATAAATCAGAGAGGGATTGAGATTTAACCCTTTTGCTCTCTAATTCCAGATCAATAGGCATTAACTGGGGCTGCATGTTTCACAGGAAAACTGACCCAAAATTTCTAAACCCAGAAAGATACATTTGTTATTGATTCTATTTAAAGCAATAAAGTAAAATAAACATAATATCAGGTAGTTTTGTAAAAAAAAAAAATTCCATTTCTGCTTATTATACAACAATAATTAATTATTTTATTCTGATTAACTCTTTACATGAGTAACAAATTAAAATCCCCTACAGCTGTGATAACCTAACCCTTTCAGGAGCTGAGCACTATCAGCTGCTATTAATTTCACATGCAGCTGAAGCCTGTTGCAGGACAGACCTACAATCTTTGGTATGTGTGCATGGTACTGACTGAAGTCTAGCTGTGCCTGCTCAGCTATGCCTTCCCAGGGCTTGGGGTTTTGGTGTTTTTTTTTTTTTCTTTTGTTTCCAGCACTTAAACCCCCTCCTCAAAATGCACTCAGACTCTGCATTTTAACTCTGGGAAAATCCAAACATAGGAGACAGCAATATCACCAATCAACCCCATGCAGATCCATTAATTTTGAATAGTCCTGACTACCAGTTTTAAAGCCACAATCACAGCAACAAATCACTGCAAGTGCTTGGATGAGAATTTCCAGCCAGCTGTTCATCAGAGGTCTGGAAGGGGCAGGAATGCCCCGGCAGCCTCTCGCTGGCTGTAAAGGCTTAAAGCCGACCGAGGTTTCCCCTTTAAGCTTGTGCTGAAAAGTGAGTGTAAAATTGCACCAACCGAGCTGGCAGCCTGCCAGCAAACCCTAATGATTCCACCAGAGACTCTTTTCTGTGCCACGCCTGCCCCATTAACCCACATTTTGCTGGTGTGTGCTGGAGGTAGCAGCGAAGTAGCAGAGTGAGAAACACCAGCGCACTGGGAAATGTCAAAGGATGCGGTGCCGGCTCCTCCCGCCGTCCCAGCGACTGCAGAGCTTTGTCCCACAGGGACCTCGGGGTGAACGTGAAGCAGAGGAGGACATTGTGTGTGGGTGGCAAAGAGCTGGTAAAAAATGTTTGTGTTCAAAACGAGTTGCAGTGGATCCCCATCCTACAGCATTTCCTCCGAGACTGTGAATTCTGCACGTCCACATGAAACGAGAGGAGGATGGGGATGTCTAAAGCTCCAGCTGCCAAAGCTTCTCACAACCAGGGCCCACACCTGAGGCCAGTCACTAAATGCTACACTACACACATGCTCAGACTTCAAGGATATCACCCACGTCCAAAACAAAATCATCAAAATTAGAACCTGTCCCAGCACGCTCATGATACCAGAAAAGGGAGAGCCCAGCTCCTTGTGCTCTGTTCCCCCCTCTGCTACTGACTCCTTGCTCGACAGACTTACAAAAACAAGTATTAAAACGTATGCTTAACTTGTAGGCTTTTCAGAGTCAGCTTTGAATATTTTGGGTAAACGCCTCTGTTTATTCATAAATAGCATAATCATAATGGCCTGCCCTAATACTGGCCTGAAACTGAGTGTCTTTGCTTGGGATATTTACATATTTTCATTTTCTTAGGAAAAAGGCGTAGTACAAAAGGGCAACTATTAATAAAAGAAAGAAATGTAAGTAAATAGGCATGTAAAATAAATGAAAAAATGAAAATATATTTAAAGAGCCAAATAGAGGGCTTTTTAATTTATGGTCTGAGGTCCATGTGCTGAACTTTGGGAAGCTACCATAAAGGAAAATGCATTAGTGCCTTTATATATTAATTATATTGAGAACCTTCCTGGTTTTGATCCAATCCCCGCACCCACTCAAATAGTAGGGACAGCTGGACTATAACAGACAAGGACCAGGTTGTTCAGGGAATATTACTTCTGCTTATCAGATCTCCAAGTAATAGAGCACTTTATAAATACAGAAAAATAGGTATGTGTATAAATCATCCTTCTGTTTTGAGGTGGGAAAGTCAGTAGTTTTTAAATCTCTTGCGGTTCTTAGTTAATTTTTCAACTTAACAAAAAAAACCTCAGGGAATTTTCTTTACAAAAATGAAAGTGAAATCAGGAATTTTGTTCATTTTTAGGAATCTGCTCTTTTCTTGAAATTATTATGTTAGGGCAGAGGAGAAAGTTTCCTACCTTCAGAGGAAAATCCTGTGTTCAAAAGTGTCTCCAGAACCCAGTTTTTCAGCAGGAGCATTGGACATTTAAGATCCTACTCCACTTTTTGAGTAGGCTTCTAAATCAAAGCAGTTTTAAAATACTTAAACATAAACGGTATTGTATTCACCTGGAACCAAAATACTCATTAATTTCAGAGAGCACTCAAATATATTAACTCATATTAGCCTCAGATGTTTCCATTAATGACCTCTGACTGTAAGGATTTACATAGTAAAATCTATCAGAATTTAGGTCATCCTTGACTCAGAGGCCTTTAATCCTTCAGACTCCACCAATCCCTGGAAAACCCTAATACAAAGAATCAGTCGATATTAATAAGATCAGGAAGATCTTTCAGGAACAATTCACAATAGGAACCTGATTCAAAAACCTCCTAGGTTATGTGCTACAACTAATAGCACCTGAAATAAATTGCTACCAAGCCCCTCTTGCGAATGCCACAGCAATGAAAAGACCAGCTCCCTGTCTCTGCAACACCACAGTCAGAACAGCTGTTAATCATAAAACAGAAATCATGTCCTGGTTCTCACTGCTCAGGAAAATCAGTCCCTCTTAGGGCCTGATGTTTCATTCCAATGCAAGTATTTGACCGATTAAAAAAATCCTGACTGTTAAAGCCCCAAATCACTGGATACCTTGTGCATTTCCAGTCCACGCCGTGACCTGCTCTAACCTAGATAGCTTAGACTGAAGGAACTGTTCCCATTTTCCCAAATCTGACATTGCACAGCACAGCTTTTATTTCATATTTGCAGGAACTGACTTCTTTTATTCTTAGCATGAACAAAATTTGTGAGCATTTGTCCCATTCCCGTACATAATTCAAACTATTACCAAGGTACCACCTGATCCCATACAGGGGCTGTATGTTGATAAATGCCGATATTCAAAATACAGAGGGAGTATTTTGCACATCCACCTGTGGTGACTTTCACTAAGTTTGCCAGTCACACGTGTCCAGAAAAGGAGATAACCTCTGCATTATGTTACTTAACAGCTACTAAACAAAAAATACAGAATCCTAGAAAAGAATAAAGAAGTATCACAAAAGTAAGTTTTGTTCTTCCTTCAACTGACCTATGCTTTGGTATGATTAACTGGATATGGAAATACCAATGCATTAGTGGTAGAACCTGAATTAAGTCTATTGGAGAGATCCAGCCACAAATCTGACTCACGTGAACTACACGTAAAAATGTCATAGTAGTCAGCTACACAGAAGTCTCAGGTAAATAACCAGCCCTAAGACGTTCATGCTGAAGGTCCATAGTGGCTCCACAACTGAGGCTTTATTTATCAAGGCTTTAAATAAGAACACTAATTCTCCTCTGATTACTAGAATAGCAGGAAAGAAGAATGACACCCCTCCTTTCTTTTGGGGGAGCATCTGGCACCCCTCAAGCATTTTTGCATCTTTCTTGGATATAAAACACAGGCAGTTTCCCTCCATCCAAGAGACAATACAGCTCTTTATTCCCAGCTACTTCATCTGATGAAATACCCTTCATTTTACTCAAGTACTTAGTGAGACCACTTACTGGAGGTTTGAAGGACACCTGTGCCTGTTCCCTAAAAATTAATGCTTTTGACTCAGAGCAAGAAACCACTTTAAACAAAACCTAAAATCTAAAGAGATTGCTAAGAAAATCTTGCCTGCATGATCAGAGTAACTCTCAAACACCCAGTGTTTATATGCTGCTATTTGTAAATGACAGAGATGAGTTATAATCCCCTCAAAAGCGGTTTAAAAGCACTGGGTAATGGGAGCAGTGCAAAGAGCCAGTCAGTTCAATCCATGAGATCTACCATTGTACAGCGTTTTTGCTAGTCTTCAAAACAAGGATGTTAATGGAAACAAGCAACTTCCCAGGGTGTGTGTTCTACCCCTTTACTGTGTCAGAGAAGCATCAGGTATTGCAGGCAGGCCCCAAAAGGATGCTCATGATAACTCAGGAACAGAACATTCACCACAGCAATGAAGACTATTCTTCTATTCTGAAGAACAGAATGCAGAATTCAGTGAGATACAGGGACTCTGCTGCCACTCCATTAATTGCAATGTGGGTGTTCAGAGAACCAAGGGTAGGCTGAAAAAAAACCCAAAACCACACCAGCAGAACTGCTCCAGACAGAGATGTCCATCAACCCTATTTCCCTCTGCTACTGTGCCAGGCTTATCCAAACCTATTCTGTGACAGTAACATTTAGCTAGGAATGCATAGTATGCACTAGGAAGTCACAGAGATCCCAAGTTCAGGTTAATTTATGGCAGAACTTCAGCCTGCACTTGTGTTTAGGCATCTGTTCAAATGCTGTTGTGCATCCAGCTTGACTGCACAGCTTTCAGTAAATTGTCTGTTCTACTTTAATTTCCCCACACCAGCGTGGTGGAGAAGATAAAACTTTCCAGCACAATTAACCTTCTTCAGCTGGTATTTATTCACACTTAGAATGCATCCAGTCCCGTTTCAGTTGAAAGAACTGATGGTTGCTGTAAATTGGAAGCATATTTCAACAACATTGTCCGAAGTCACATTCAAGCTCTCAAGGAAACGTCAACAGAAACACAGAAAACAAGGTCTGCAATGATGAGCTGCAAAGTGACCTCATGCCACCATCCAAGTGTCACATAATGACAGCACACCTAATAAGATGTGACAGGATGGGATATGACCAGACACTACGTATGAAATGCCACAATATGTGACTTCCATGGTAACACACAACTCATGAGACTCCCTGCTGCAAGACCTGATGTTGTCAGATACCACCAAACTGGTTGGGAAGAAATGACGAGTGGAAAGGGAACGTTCTGTGAAAAAATGCATCTGATCTCTTCCTAACCTCTTTCTTGCTTTTTCCCTTTTCCTCGCCAATTTCTTGACATTCATCCTTGGTTGGGCTGCATCTGGTGCTTCTGTATGCTCAGGCTTTTTAATTAGTAACCTTGCCTATGGCAAAAGGATTTGCACTGCCTAAACATCTGATGCTTTTTCCAAGTCCTGCATGGACCAGATTGATATAGCACAAAATAATCTCCTCTCAAGGGAAACATGATTTGGGCAGCTAGGCTTACATCAGGGAGTGTGTAGATCCCCAGCCCAAGGTCATGTAAATGTAATTCAGGGACTATTTGCTCTAGGAGAGAAAATTGATTTGTAACTGAAGAATCAAATGTACATGTTCTATGCTTCTTCTACCACCATCATGAATTGTAAAAACATGTTCCTCTTCTAGTATAATTTTAATCTGTTATTTGTAATTAGGAATCTGGATGTAATTAACTTCAGTAACTGTAATAATCAAATTCTGCACTTGATCATACTGGTAATAGGCTTAGAAAAGTTCTTCCTGCATTGGAAGATTTACTCAGTTTTACACCAGTGTGATACAGTACAATTTGGTGCAGGACAAGCTTCCCACACTACAAATGCAGTAATTTACTAAAATAAATGCAGGTACCATTACATTCTCCTCTAAATTGTTCACTGGTTCTAAACATCTCATCTCTTCTCAAATGGAAGTTGCAGCACGCTGTGGTTTTTTCCAGTAATTTGCTCTATCTGTCATTTGCAGTCTTACCCTGATCTGCTGCTTTGAGCCTTTTGTGCAACTTTGTGCACTATGCCCTGGGAATCTCAGAAACAAATCATTTGTGACAATTCTGTATCATTCTGAAACTTCCTAAGGACTGAAAAAACTGCGTGACTTTTTGTTAACCAATCAGTCTTGTTGGATCCATTGACCTGAGCCACTCCACTGACACCATTTTCAGCTAGTTAAATTGACTCCAGTGCATACATGCACTTCAGGTGAAAGACAGAACGTGTCTTTTGAGTGATGACTGAATTACTGGAGTGTCCCTGTATGGCTTTGATGGAGATTCACTCAGTACACAAATTATTGCAGGCACTGGCTGCCCACTCTGTTGCCTTTGTACACAGCACTAAAGCCCACACACTGGAACTGGGAGAAGCTCATCTTCCTCAGCTTCAGGAAATCAGGAGAACAGGCAGAAATGTGTCTAATAAAAGAGTACTTTATGAGAGTTGGCACATCCTATTTAAAGATGCTCATAAAATTCCCTTTTAGCTTCAGCATGAACCACTGATATTTGGAGAGCAAGGCATACAGGCTGGAGCCCCATTTCCACAACACACAAAACACATGCAAGGGCCCTCAAAAGCCAAGGACAATATTTGAGTGGAGCCATTGGTCTGAAACAATGCTGGTGAATGGCCTGAAAAATGTGGATAACAAAGTATGAACTTAAATGCAGTCTACAGGAATCCTTTGGCTAGCACATGGCAGAATGGTGGAAAGAACTTCTCTTCCATGCACAGGTTTGACTTCCTGACATTTGGTTTATGTGGCTGAATTTACAAGCATTTAATTCTCATTACTTTGATTCTGTCTCACAATCTTTTGCCATCACAGATGGCAGAATTTTATTCACTAGTGGTCTGGCTGTGCTTCAAACTCCCCTGCTCAAGAGCAGGATGTGCTGCCAGGATACCACAGCTCTTTTCTTTCCCAGCTACTTAATCCTTCATGAAAAAAACTTGCTTCTGGGCAACAAATGGACAGGAAAGAAGGGCACCCTGCACCACCCCAGCTGTCCTGGTTCCTCAGTCCCAGATCTTTGGTAGCTTTACGGACATGATTTATCTCTGCAAAAAAACCACCAAAGTTAATTGCTGGTGGATGTTGGCATTTTGGTCTACCAAATCCACAGTCTACCCTCTGGAGTTGAGGGCAATTTGCTTTTATTTTGCTGCTTCACGGTAATTAATTGCTGATAACCCAGAGTGCACTTTTATACAGCTCATACAAAAAATAACACTTTTTATACCAGCAGAGCCCTCACCCACAGCCACAATTATCAGAATGATAAGCTGACAGGTGATCTGCCTTCTCCAAGGTATCTGCCACCCAGGCAAGGGACAGCACACGTGTTACTTGTATGGGCACCTCTGGCAGTTCACTTCTACCACACCCTCTGATTTCTGCCTGCAAATTCACCTCTGATGGGAACAGGAGAATATCTAGGAACTGAGCACTTCTTAAAAAAAATCAAACACAACAAAACAACATTCACTTAGAATCGTAGAATCACAGAATCATTAAAGGTGGTAAAGACCTTTAAGACTACCAAGTCCAACCATCCATCTAGCACCACCACCACACTGATTCAGCTCCCAGCAAAAATAATGGTCATACTTATAGGAGGCATAAGTCTAAGGTTTGATGTTTCACAGCCCTGCAGTGAGAGGAGGGGCAGATATTTTCAAAGTTTGATTTTGCATGCTGTTGTGCATCTATCTCAGCTGTTAATGTTATCCCAGTGAAGGACAACATTTCTAGCTTTTGAACAAGGCACACTGTACTTCATTCTAACACTGAAAAGCTCTGGGGTGTGAACTGGCTACTCGGTGAATATTTTATGTGCACAGAGCCAGCTTGGGTCATTTTAGTGTTTTATGCTCTCATTTTATTTTTTTAATCTGGACATAATATGAGAAAAGGAACAAAAGTGCTGTCCAGGACAGGAGCAGTGTGTAAGTGTGTAATACAAACACTTTGTGGTAGACATGTTCAGAGAACAAGACATTTTCAGAACTTCCAGAAGTTGCCAGCAAGTGGAGTTGCTAAACTGAATATCCCTTGCATCACAAATCTTTATTACCTAGTGGGCGATTGCTCTGAAAAGTCAATATTAGCAGTAAAAGTCAAACAACAAATTTTTAAGTTCAGTAACATCAACTTTGATTCCTGAGTCAATTCACAGTGAGTGACAGGATTACAGGACATATCCCAGAACCACTGTCATGTTTGCTCCATGATTAACTTGGATACATTCTGTCAGCTCTTCTGATGGGAGTCAATAGCAGCCGACCTCAGCCCCCTGAGCTTTCTGCTCCCTGCGTCCCAGCAGCTCTGCCTTGAAGTGAGGAACAAGCCCTGTCAGAATTAGTGATCTAGACGGAAATAATCTCCTAATCACAATATTCAACTGAAGCAGAGAAAATTTAATTTCACAGGTCTTGGTTATCAAGTAAAATTAAGTTAGCAGTGCCTGCAATAAAACACTGTTACCGTTGCTGACTGACAGGGCAGACCCACTCCATTACCCACTTGAGTGACCCCACTGATATGTGTGGGGTGACCAAGGTGACCTGCTGACCACAAATAATTCAGGTTATAATATAGGAAGCTGTCTGACACTTAATGGTCCAGGACTTAGCTCTCACTTTCTCATGGCCTTATCAGACAAGATTTTCAGAGTGAAACTTTCCATACCAGGTGTCTGCCTAAGGCTGAACTTGATGAATTTTGAGGTAAAAAGTCCAGAATGAGAGGAAGGGACAAAAAAGGTACTTTGCCTGTGTTAGGAGTTTTATTTCTGCTAGAATGAGATGCTCCAGACCCTCCATGCTTTTAAGCAAGGGTTTGAAATTTTGCAGGGCTTAGCCTTGATGTCAAGGATACACATTATGTCATTCATGTGAAAATTTTCCCAAATTTGGTCACTCAGAAGCCCTCTGCCAAATTCCAGTTTGCACATGATCATAGTAACCTGTTAGGAATCAGGCAGTTCCTTTTTCTCAACATTAAATATTTTCTGGGTGTACTCCTCCCCCGTTCTGAGGGCCAGGTAGAAATGGCAGGTTCCACATGGAAGTGCCAGCACTGAGCTCCTCGTCCTCCTGCTCTTCTGAGCCACTAAGGGCCAACAAAGCACAGGACACATGATCTGAAAACACAATTCTCTGCCTCTCTGGTTTTTTTGTGCTGGACTCAACATAGAACTGGTAATCTGAGGCCAATTGAGAAACGAGAAACCTGGAGGTGGTAAGACATGCTTTTCATGCACCAAAGAACTATGAAACAATTGCAGAACTGCTCTGTAGTTTATTAAGACCCATGTACTATAAATGGAACTAAATTCAGTGAAGTTCCTCCTCATTCTTAAGTTAGCAACTGCATTATCAGTCAATACAACAAGTAACACAAAAAACCTAAGTCATCATTTAATTATGCAGGAGGATTTAAAACGTTTTAATGATATAGAAATGGTGACAGTGCTCTTTCCTGTCTACATTTTAATGCTTCGAAATATAAAGTATACTGCAGAACCTTAAGTATAAAACTTCGAGACAGTAAAATATTAAGATTCACACAATGAATTACAAGATGTTTTTCTTATGTGCCTTGAGGGTTTTGAGTCTTCAGGGTGTGATTTTACGACATCTGCAACCTCTTCTTCAGGAGGCTCAAAAAATATTCTTTTAAACAAAATCAAATGCCAGCCAAGAATCCTGTACCATCATTTGATCCTAGAAGCCGAAAGTTCACAGAAAAACATCAACTATCATGAGATTTGTGATAAAAGTGCAAGATCTGACAATCCTGACAATAATTGATTCAGATTTGAAGAAAGAACCTGAATTCAATTACACTTAATCCTGAGAGAAATTATTCAGGTACGAGTCTGTTGAATGCATTTATCCCAGTGATAATAATTTATAACTTTACCCTGCCGTACAGATAATTGGATTTGATTCCCAGGGTAGGTACCAGGTTTCTGCTCACACCATCAGAAATGCCTTGGTCCAAAAGGGTACGAAAATATTGACTAAAAAACTAGAAGAGCATAATGAATGCTACAGGACAGTGGGACACAAAATCTCGTTTACAGGCATGGCAATAGGACACCTACATTACTCAAGAGTTAGGCCACCAACAATCATTTAGAGGACTGCTTCCAATTTATTAATAAAAGCATTATTATCACACCAAAAAGTCCTCATTTCAGCCTATTGTACATATTTTTAAATAAGGTCACTTGAAAAACCTATCAAAATTATTGTTCTGCTTAATTGACTGTGTTTTTCATATTCCTTCAACTGTATGAGTCAGTGTTTAGCAGAAGGGATCATCTTTAATGCTTTCACATGAAATAAGCATGAAAAATTCAAGTCTACTGTAGTATAAAAAAGCCACTCTGAACTTACATTACCCATGGGGATATCTACATTTAAATGACTCCCTAGTTCAACACTACCTATTGTCATGAAGAAATTATAGGAAGACTGACTACAAAAGGAAACATTTCTTTAACAAGAGGAAAAAAAGTAGGAGCAGTTAAAAGTTTCTCAGGGGGTGGGAATCTGAGCAGTCACATGTGGAGATGAAGAGGTGGGCAGAGTACAGGTGAAGCAGTGAGAAGTTCACAGTCTATGAACTCATCCACGCCTGGGAATTACCACATCAGAAACACAATTCAGCTGTGCTAGGAAGACTGTCAGAAGAAACATGTTCATTGCAGGAAGTTATTTAAAATATTTTCAAAGAAAGAAAAAGTGTCAGTAAGACCGATTCTTCCTGCTTAATTCACCCTTTCACCAGTTCTGTCTCAATAGATTAATACAACATGAAATAATGAGAATTTGTGAAGCTTAGATGAAAAATGCTTCTAGGCCATAGTTTCCCGCAGCAGGGCCAAAAAAATTTGAAGGGAACTTTTTTCCATTTCCAAGGACATAAGAGAAAGAGTTGTTCATAGCTCAAGAAATGGTTTTAAGAACTACAAAGGATGAAATTAATAATGATGGCTATTATTAAGGAACTGATAATGCCTTCTAGAATAATGCAAAATATATCAAGTGTTAAACAGGTTAGGCAACCAAACTGCTTTCTCCTCACTCCAAGACACTCCCAGGAGATGGGTTTGGATGGTCATAGCAAGTCCAGCATCAGGCCCAGCAAGGCAGGTAGGAGGGCAAGGGAGGCCTGTGTGAGCACCATGACTGGAACAGCTCCTGGTAAACAGCAGCAATGGACCTCAGATCTCCCACTATTTTACTGCTGCTGCAGCAAAAGAATTCTTTGCCTTGACATCTGCTGTGATTTAAATTGACCTGTTATTATTTAAATTTACCTGTTTTATGTTCAATATTGAAGAATGACAATTACACTGGTTAACTCACCATTTTACAATACACAAGAAGGGCCAAGCAATGACTCATTTGTACCCAGGCCAATCTATTTATAGCATAAAAAGGCAAATACAGATCCAAACACGTGCTAAGGCTCTCCTGTTGTAACGCTTTGCCCTTTGCACCAATTCCCCCCTGGCAGTGTTTTGTAATTTCACTGTGTCTGTGGGGATTCCCACAGCTGGCAGACAAACACTAAAACCACAGCAACTTCCTCACTTAATAGTTTTGGCAAAAAGCCCCAGAGGTATTGAGTTGTGTGGTTTCCACCAGCACAGAAACATGTCACTGAAGGAGCCGAGTAGTGGCACACAGTGAAATTCACTGAACCTGCAGAAAATCAAGGGGTTTGGCTCCTACAGGAGTGAATTAACACAGGGGTAGGTAAGCAAAAACTTCCCCTTGCAGAGCTCCTGGGCATCTTCAGACTTTGGGGAACTCTTGGAGACTGAACAACTTTATCAACCCAACCCAATGGCTGCCATTCATTATGATGGACGGGGATTCCTGTGTCCACCCTGACTTTGTTGTCCCAGCAATGCTACAGCTCCCTTGACTGTCTCTCTGGAGAGAGAGTCACAGAGTCATAGATTAGTTTGGTTTGGAAGGGACCTTTATAGGGGAGAGGCACCCAGAGTCTGTCCACTCTGGATCTCCTTAAAAGTGACATTAATTAATTACTGAACTTTCCAAAAAGACATCACAGAACCAATCTGTCCCATGGGAAAACTTTAATGAGGCAAAGATTGAGCATTTACTCTCAACATCTAGTGAACAGCATTGATGCTATCACAAAAGACTGGTTCTTAAAATAATTTTACAAAAATGTGATTTTTTTATACATCTGCATTTTTATTCACCGAAACAGAGCTCATTAAAATCAGGTGTGCAGAGCAGGCAAACTCCCTTCTTGTTGAAGAAGAACAGAAGCATAATGCACTGCAATCCCAATCCTTTCATACAGGGTGGCTTTGTTTCCCAAAGCCAAATTATTCTACACAATACCAGTAACTATCTTTTTTTTACTAGTCATCACCTGCATAGGTGAATCAAGGTTAATCACAACAGATAACTGTTATGAAATAATTTTTACTGAGGAAATAACCAATTAAGTTTCCCCAGTGGCAAACCAGCATAGCTGCAAGTGTTTGAGCAACTCTGGGAACAACGGCACTATCCACAAGCTGAAAGTTAACTATACTTGAGTATATTGCAGAAGCAGGACGTAAAAGAAAAACCTTTGTGTACTAACAGCTATAATGGACACGCTGTAACTCCATCGTCCATACACATATAAACAAATGTGTGTGTGCACCTTCTCCTTCAGGGGCTCCCCAACATACTGAAGCCTGATATATACAACCTGTTTGAAACATGTAAATCAACAAGCACAGGCAAAGCTTTCAGCTTCTCAGAGTATCTTCCTGACCAATGTGCTTTCGCAAACAGATGCTGCAGAGCATGAAAACAACCGTCCTGACTAATTCCATCTCTCTGAGCAGAAACCCTATCTTTAAAAGTCACTCACCACTGAATGGCCTTTGGACTGCAGAAAATGTGAAGTATGCTTTAATTACATCCCCAGTGGCCTCCCATTTGATGTCCTGTCCGCTGTATCTCTGGCAAGACAGTCTTATCTCTGGATATTTTTCAATTACACTAAACAGCATTTATTCAGGTCCTCACTGATTCACTGTATCAGTATGTGGCTGTTTTTTCTTTAACAGTTGTTTTGAAAAGTCAAGACTGCCTCATTAAACAATGTAAGATTTCTAGTAACACATAATTATATTGGATACATTAATTAACAGTACATTTAAACGGAATCCTCAGAGGATCACACTGCTGGCATGTTTATACTTAATGTGTTAATATCAACTCACGTTCTTACAAGAGAATTCTTGCTTTCTAACAATACATTTTAGTTGTGAATAAACACCACTTGATATCGTGTCCCTGTGTTTTAGTGTCCTGTAACATTCACGTTTGATTCACATTTTATTTCCTCTTTACAACAGTTACTCATATGCATGAAATGAACTGGATAATTACAGCCCTGTGTGGTGAAAATGCCTTTTCTCTGGGATCTGAGTTTTCAGAGACAGCCTCTTGCAGCACTCTAAGATACACAGCAAAATTCCCTCATGCACATCTTACCTCTTTGGTGTGGGTATGGAAGGAGACTGACATGTCCAAGAGAAGTTTCCTCTGTTCCACCCTCCGGACAAAGTCCTGAATCCGAACTTCCAGATGCCGGGCTGCTTTATAGATCTCTTCAGGGTCACATTCCCCAGTCTGAGCCAACTGCTCTGCAGCCTCCAGGAGCTTGTCTGCATTGGTGTATGTATTCTACCAGCAAACAAAGCAAGAAGCACAGTATGAGTAACACAGCTGTGGCAAGTAAGCCCCTGAAAGAGGCTGTTTATCCTTAAGGCATGAAAGCAAGTGATTACCAGAGTTTTAAAACAATAGCAGTATTTCCTAGTGGCATTGCCATCTGTGAAAGGAGAATGTGTAAAGCCACATAGACTAATCCCTGAGTACACATGAAATAATTTCTTATTTGAAACACACCACCCCAACCCAATCCTGCCAGGCACAGCAATAGGACTTCCCACTTGTTTATTTCTGAGTTCCCTGCGATTTCTCAAAGATAATGCAATGAAGCAAGTGGGACTCACAGCTCAGAAGGCTACCGTGCTTCACGTGACACTCAGCCACCAGCTCACTGCAATGGCCTCCCAACTGCTCTCACATTACAGCATGTAATCATGTTAGCCAGAGATGTCTCAGCCCCAAGAAATATTTGCCTTTCACTGGCTTTTGTGAGATAGACCATGTCTTCAAGCTCCTTCTATGGTTTTTTCCTCTTGTCTACTGTTCTGCATCACATTTCTAAATGGAGTGAGTCCATGTGATTCGTCTGCAGCTGCCAGTGTGTAATGCTCATTTCCAGTTTGCCCAGGGCACGTACCTGCCCTGCACTACATCAGAATTTGAACACTGCACTGTCCTGAATAGATTTACCCCATAGTCAGGGCCTTTGTGATGTGAGGTGACTCCTACTTTACAGAGAGGGAACTGAAGAACCCAGAAGCAAATCCACGTACCCAAAATATGCCAGACTGTCAAGTAAGAGAGGGGAACTCCATCCAGCTTACCTCAGGTTTCAAGCTACCTGACCATCCTTTCTCTCTCTTTTTCGCATTGCTGGAAAACACCACTCAACTAATACACTCATAAACAACAGGAGAAATGGAAAGGGAGTGCAGTCATCTTCTCCAGAACCATGGAGCTATGCCTTAGTCAGCTATGTGTAGCAAACTAAACATAGCCAGCCCTTGCTGTCATATAAAAGCTTTCTTCACTCAAGATGAGGCCAATAGATCTTTGGTATTCAACACTTAACAAAAGTAAGGAGAGACAAGGATATCAGCTTAAGGATGTTTCCATTACTGGGCTAGATCTTCAGAACTGCTTGGCATTGGCTTAAGAGTGCTCCCAGTGGGAATTTTAACCTCTGCTTCAATAGAAGCAGAATTGTAGCACCTTCCTTGTCAAAGTCCTCCTCAGTCTAAAAAGGCATTAACTTGATGCATATACACAAGATATCTTTGAACACTGTGGACACACCCGCACTTCTGAGCACTACACGAACACTGTCAAAAATAAAAGCCATAAATCAAGCCATGTTGTTCCTACTTAGACAATATCCTGCTGCAGTCAACAGTTGTTGTTTGAGAAAATAGTCAATACAGAGATGGAACACCGACCTCCAAGTGTTTAATGGAGGAAGATATTTCCAGTTATAAAAAGCAAAAAGAAAACATCTCATTCGCTGTTCATTTTCCCAGTTTCTGAGGGCTGACTATAAATATCCGGTATTTGCATTTCTCCTTTTGGATTGTGAAGAACATATTCAAGACAGTTTTGTAACCAATAGTAAATTTTTATTCCCTTACTTTCAGGGTACTGCTATAATGGTTAGACTGTTAACAGCAGCAAAATTTTATGTTTTAATAATCATTTTTTGGAAATCTCTTTAGCTGAGAATTTGCAAAAAAATGTTCCATTTAATGTGATCTGAAATAGGGTCCAGTTTCACTTAACAGCATCCTTTCTGAATGATCCTCTTCCAATAGTATTTGGAGCAGATGCCAAAGCTAGCACTATTTTTCAAAGTCTAGTCCACTCCAGGGTTTTTCACACATTACCACTACAGCAGCTCACACACCACTCCAGCTCCCTGAGCAGAAGGCTGTTCCTGCTTTTATATGTATTATTTAGTGTACTTGTAAATGCCTTCCCTTTCTCCTTGTGGCACAGATTTCAGACACAGAACACTTTTGCTGAAATACAGTATGAACACAGCTTTGCTGCATTTGTCCCTAACACATTTAGGTCCATCTCTGCTGAAAACAGTTACAGTTTGCTGACTCCCAACGCGTGCTAGGCTGAATTACCTGTGGATGAGATGAGTTCACTGATACAATGACCAGATGTAAATACACTGCTGAAAAGGGTGTAGGCTGGACCCCAGACTTCGGGGGAAAAAGAATGTAGACTGGCCTCAACAGAGGCTCACTGCACAGACAATAAAAGATGTAGCAGCCCCTTTGCATTGCATGCGATTTTCCAAAGGCAAAGGGGATTTTCTGCAGGGAAGCTGGCTGGGTGTGGAAGGAGCCATACTCAGTGTTTCCCCTGGGCTGTGACAGGCACTGTCAGCATACAGGGATGCTTCCCTGAAGAATTCATACCTAATTTTGGATGTGTTTGCATAAATGCGTCATACACAAAAAGCTTGAAGACAGAGCATTTTGAGTATGGAGTAATTTTTGTTCACCTCTTTTTCTGTCTCTGTCCACTGAGGTCACAGGTAAGCGTCTGGATTTTAAAAACAGGTGCAGTTTATGATAGGAAGAACAACTAATGGTTATATTCCTGCCCATTCTAGAAGGAAGGCCTGGTGCTGAGAGATTTCCAGCTCACTCCTGCAGATTTAAGAGACTTAGATACATTTCAGATAAGCAGCCACATTTGGGAGTTCCCCACCCTCTCCTTGAACTCCTGAGCCTGACGTGCTCACGAAAGGACTGTCCTCTCTTGTCAGCTGTTGAGATGTACACACAGCACAGGCCAAATAAGCCAGAGGTTACCCATTTGCTGCGGGCCTGCTCTATTTCTCTTCTGTTCGTTTTTTTTTTTAAAGTGCACAAAAATCATACCAGAAGTTGTTACATGTATCAAATATTTTCATTTCTCTACAAGCATTGAACCAAAGTGCTGTTGGACCTGAGAGCTTCATCCTGGTTGGTGCTACAATGCTGCACTGCTTCCCTGCTCCCTACATTTTCATCCTGAGCTTGCTCTCTTGTTAGTAAGCTCTTTGGGGTACACGCCCTCATTCTATTTGTTTGAAGCGCTTTGTACTTTTTTGGTGTGACATAACCCTGGATCAGTCAGGGTGAGAATCCAAGAGAGAATTAAGCTTTACAATGAAAGAAAGCATGAAATGCCTCCCTGTCCCACCCTCCCCAGCCAGAAGAGGTTAGCTCAGATTCCCAGCCCTTCTAAGATCTAGGAGGAGCACAGGATCTGGTGCATCTGCAAACTGGCATCACAATTCAAAACTTTGGAAGAAGGTAAGATCTAATGCAACTGCAGAAGCAAATTTTTGCTACTAGAAGGACAACCATGGCTGTCCCCTTTTCTGCAAACTGTAGCTCCATGAAGGTTTTCTGTAGTATCCTGAAGAAGGTGACACCAAAAATGACTAATCCCTATAGAAGGCAGATCCCATGAAGAATCTCTCCTCTTCATCTGTGGAAAGTAGTTCCTCACAAACAATAATAGCACAAGTTATCCAGAAAAAAAAAAAATCTATGAGGTATAAAAGGATATGCTTTCTGAAAATTTAGGGTTGTGTGGCATTTTTTCTTAATATTGTATTAACACAGGACAGAACTGTCATGTGCCAACCATTGAAATTCTCAGTGAACTGCTATCAGGCATTCCACACTTCTGCACCATTTCATGCACATGACCAGTTTCCACCTCCTATCTCTTAATAATCTTTGTAGACCAATCTTTCCATAATGACCTATTTCAACCATGAAATCTGCAAACACAAGGAAATATATATATATATATATATCTTTGTGATCTTCCCCACATTTTTAAGGCATCCATCAATTCAGTGCAGCATTTTGCTTTTGGCCCAAGTGCTTTTATAGAAAATTATTCCGTGTAGTTTTTTTCTACTGCTAGGAACTACACATGTAACTAGCTTATTGCTGCATGTTTCTAGGCTGATTACATTGAAAATAGCTGTGTCTAGTGGTAGTTCAGGGCAGAGTTCATGTCCTTAATCTGGACAATTTTTTTCCAGAACAATCTCTCCCTGCACACTATTTTACAGATGTTTATTTTATTTGAGAGGTTTTTATGGTAACTGTCTGCAAGTTCTCCAATGTGTTGTGAACCATTCCCATCAGCCAGAGAAAGATGTTGGTTGTAAACATCAGGAGAAACATGAGGGAGGGGAACAGGGCAGGTGATCACATACATGATCACACTGAACACAAACTACATACCCTAGACTTCACTTCCCAAGTAGATGTTGAGATAAGGGGAATGAGGTAGCACCAGCCTGTATCCACCAGGTTCTGGGGCTGTGCAAGGCAGTTCCAGGCTAAGGTTCCTTGGATTGATTCAGAGAGCTTTGTCACCTGGGTTTTACCATGAAAAAGGAATGGAAGAGATGGCATCTCTGGAGGCCAGTAAGTACCAACTAGAGAGAGAAAGAGGACTAGCTTATATCTGATATTCCCGACTAAAGACTAGTGATGTGAATCCCTTATTATGCCTGCAGGCTGAAGTTTAGGACACTTATTAGGCTTTCTCTGAACTGATATCTCCTTTATATTCTTTAGAGTTGTGACTCGACTCTTCAGCACCAAAGATGAAATCTCTGTATCAGCTCTCCTGCTGGGAAGTTGGGATGTCGAGACAAAGTTCAAAGCCTGATCCATCTCTTATTGAAAACAGTAAAAAGGATTTCACTGACTTCAGGGAGAACTGGGTCAGCCTTCTAACCATCTCCCCAAGATCACAGGAGGAGAGAAAAAATGGCAAAGGGCTAAAAATAGTACTCTGGAGGCCTGGTACCTGTTCTGTGCATAGACAGTGAGCAGAACTCCTGCCCAAAGAAACTACGGCACGATTCACATAGGCAAAACTGTAATTATGGAGCTGATTCTGCAGTTCTTGTCAAGCTTTATAAACTATTGTTATCCTTAATTATAAAGCTCGGTTACTGCTATCAAATTCTTCGCTCAAGCTACTTTGTTAAAATTAGCTCGAGTATTTGTTGAGGTTAAGTGATCTCACAGTCAGGCCTTTGTGGAGAATTATACTTTAGTAACTTGATATTCTAAAGCTAAAATAAGTGACCACAATGAAACATTTCTTTAATAAATAAATCTGGGGTTTAAGGAAGCATCCATCTTTGTCAAAATTCCTCCTCCCTTAAGAAGGGCAAAGGCTAAGTGCATACGATGATCTAATATAAGTTGTGATTTTATTCCGTTTGAATTGCACATAATCAAATCAAGACTCATATTCTTACTTGTGCTCTGTGGCTCTAATTCAAAACAGACTTACCAGGAATTAGAGTTACAGAAGTTAGAGGCAGAACATCTCTCTGAGGTCATGCAGCACTCGCTCTGTCAGTACAAGATTGTTCCCCAATGTACACTAGAAAGGAAACTTCTTCAGACCTTTTAAAAAAATATCCAGGCTAATGAAATTTCCATCAGCACCTTCTTCTTCAGACTGTTCTTCCCTTAAATATGGCAATCCATCTTTAGTTTTTCTTGCCATAATTGCACCCCAGTTCTCCTTGCACTGATATCATGCTGATACTAATGACTACTTTATATCTCCAGTAATTCCATTATTTCAGTGAATTGTATAAAATACTATATATAATATATTGTATATAATATATTTTAAATATAAGCATATGGCATTCTTCAGTATTAATTAGATATGAAATATTCCCAGGAATGACAAGGTGGATACAACCCAGAATCCTCGCTGACCACTGTGAGGAACCGGGTATCTTTCCATGTGTTGTTACTTTTATTTATGATTTTTCCCTCAGGGTTCACATATAAACCAAGATGAATTTATTATTTGAATTTAAAAGAGTGACACTTACACATTACATCAACTGCTGAAATGCCAGATAAATTGATTAAAAGCTACCTTGGACCTTCAAACTAATAAATAAACAAGATTAGAATTAATAGCTGGGAATACATTAGCTAAAAGAATTCCTCTTAGTGCTATTTCATATTGAGTGCTTACTTTAGATTAAGAAAATAAATGTTGGCTGTGGTGTATTTCATCCCATCAATTGTTCATCTCAATCAGGAGTGCACTCATACATCAAGTAGAAAACACTCCCATTACCACAACCATGCTAATTAACTCCAGTGTGATCACAACCATTATTCAATGAAATGCCAATGAAATACATAGTGAAATACTGTTTTAAATTACATTTAAAATCACAGATGTCATCCAGTATCAATAATTATGTAAAGACACATAGATGCACATCTGTGTGTACATACTACAAATGCACAAAGAACAAAAGCTTGCTTGGCAAAGATCTACACTTCTCAGCCTCTTCAATGTCATCCTGAGACCAAGAGAGGTGGACAGCTGGGAAAGCAAATTATGTGTAGGCTTATTTTGTGCTTCTAAAAATATTTCAGTTTTTGTTTTCTGCCATCTTACTGGTCTTCTGGTAGAAGCATATCCAAACAGAACATTAAAATGAGATGATGAAATACTCCTGCTGTTTCAATATTTTATGGCCTTTACAAGGATCTATAAGAATTAGGGAACATATCTGAAATTGATGATTATTGGCCAGGTTTTATTCTAGTATTTTATCCTTGGTAACAGACATGAAAATAGCTTGGTCCCTTCACTTTGAGACCATCCTTGTACAGGAACAGGAGTGTGAAAGTGAGCAGCAGCAAGGACAATGAAGACAAGAAAACAGTAGCTCTGGTACCAAACACGAAACCAAACTGATACTGCTCAGTGTTATGCAGCACAGTGAGTGTACCACTAAAACAGAATTATCACTGCCCAATTTCCTAATTGAGTAACTTGCAGAGTGTACAACTGAGAGCTGCTCGAGTGACTGTGTGGTAACTGAGCCTTTGAAATTCAGCAAAAATGAGGAAAGCATTTTCTTTTGTGGAAATGACAAGGGAGCACATGAAGGCAAACTGTCAGGAGTGAAATGCAGCTCCTTTTGAAAGCTTCTTAAATGATTAATATCATCAAAAAACCCAGGTGGTTCACAGCAAAGCTCCACAACTTCTTTATGATAGGGGCAAAAGGGAAGGCGGGTGGAGAAATAAACATGCAGCAGCTCCAAGGTGAGCAGCAATCCAGGAGGGCATGGTATTGTTTTCTGTTCCAAAAGCTCAGTTCACATCTTTCCTGAGCCCTACAGACACGAATGCAATCATGACAGCTTTATCAAGTCCAGTCGGACTCCAGAACTGAAATAACTCCAGGCATTCTGGGTTTAATATCATGCTCATTGTTTGGAGATTTCAAAGACACGGCAACAACAGTATTAAAAGGCTGTGGACTGTCAGTAGCACTGGGAAAAGCCAGCACCAAGTACAACTGGCATCATGGTTGCCTTGAAAACAGAAGCAGAAATAAACCTGTGGGAATGTGAATTCTGTGCCTATACTTTTATAAAATCTACTTTAAATAAGACAGCAAAGCATTTTGGCTGCATTTCCCCCACAGCCACTACCCTGACTCAGGTATGCACTTACTGCCATTAATATGGAGATAGGTTTTAATATAATTCCTGAAGCCCATTTGGATTGGCATGGGACTGTTCACAGAATGAGATAATATTTAATGGAAGAAAATTTGGCAAAACTTTGACCCAGATTCTCCTGACCTTTCAGCTTAAGAATTCCTACACAGCTGAATATTGAGACCAGGCAGTCTGGAGCACAAGACAGTGCTGCACATACATCACATAACAATCATTCATTCTGTCTGGTAATATATGACAAAAACGCAACACAGGCTGCTGCAAAAAGGTAAGTGTACCAGTAATGCATCACAGGACCTCCAGATTTGCAGTGAACTCTTTTTTGCCATAAGTGAAAGGCCACCTCTGACAAGCAAACTGATTGTTGGCAGAAAAAATACAGAGGAAGATATGCCACATCCTTTTAGCATGGTCAGTGAACTGCTGCTACCTGAGGAAGGATGCAGAGATTTAATTAAATTTTTGCTGCCGCTCCTTTGAAATACAGATTTCCTCCCTGACACACTGCATTGCATCAGCTCCCCTGCACCAGACCAGGTGGGAGTGGTGCAGGAGCTGCTCTCAGTGAGGGCACCACATCTTGTGGTGCCACGTCCTAGCACTGTCTATATTCCCTGGAGATTCCGAGGGAAGCAGGGAGCCCCTTGGTGTTCTCCTGGATCCCTCCAATTTGCCCTTTTAAATTTAACTTGTAGCAAAGAATCACTTAAGAATGGATCACTTAAAAAAAACCCCAACACTTTCCTCCCAGAATAAACCTCACACTTCAGTACATTGCCTGCCAGAAACAAACACACAATTAGAATAAAACACCAACACTTCTGTTCTGTTCACAATTTGGATATTGCTTTTTGGCAAAAGGAGGTTTCTCAACATACTCTGTGAACAGGAATGGTAACACATCACCTGCCCACCACTCACAGAACATCCACCCCCATCTGCCTGCTCTCTGGACCTTAGATAATTGCATGGAGAACACCCCTCTGCTATCTACAATAATAAAACAGTCTCCCTCACCTTCAGTTATAGTTGAAGTAACTTTTTACTTCACCTCCTTGTTCTAGCTGAGCATCTTTAGGAGCAGGTCAGCAAGATGGTCCCTCTGGATTGAGAATCTCTTCACTGTCAACACTAATTCATCTCTCTGTCATGCTTTACACATTGGAATTTGTATCAAATGAGTAGAAACCATTCTCTCAATCTTATTAGATTTATAAACCCATTTTTCACCACTGTTATTTCCCTGACATGTGAAATGTCTGTAAGGATCACCCATCAAATCAGTTCTTCAGAGGTGTCACCAAAGCAGGATGGACTAAAAGCTTTGTCTTCCCTGAAACTTCAAAAGATTAAAATCTCCTGTAACACCTAGGGAGATGTATTGCATACTCACATTGAGGAAAAATGGAAGGAGGTTTCACTACCCTGGAAGTAACAGACCATTTCTTTTTCTCTTATACCAGACTTATTCCTATACTTTAGAAAAGTTCCAGACAGGAACTAACATTTTTCATGTTGGCCAGAAAGCACTCATATGGGGTCCATTTTAAAAATGTGTTCTACTGTGTGAATGAAATTCAATTCAGCTTATCCATAAGCACAACAAAGATTTAGAAAGATATCATGGTTTTATTTCTGGCTCTTATTAGGGGGCCACACATGATCTGAGATAAATATATCTTAATAATGACTTACAGTGAGAGATCTGGTACAGAGGCATTCCCACCAGAAATTTTCATGCTATAAAATGTACTGATTCTTGGCAAGTGGTAGATCTCCATGAATATCAGAGGCATATGAGATACTGCCTCTATAGTCACAATTCGCCATATTTTTTACCATTAAAAAATCCTGACAGCTTTCCAGTGTAGTCTTTATTTAGTGTTGCTGAGTCCTTCTTTCTTCCTATCCAACCTCCTTCAAAAATCCCAAATCAGCCTCCAAAGGATAAGACTGGCCATGATATGAGACAAAAGCAAAGATCAGAGAAATTCTCTTTGAGCTGTCTTTTGATCTCTCTCTGCCTGCTGTCCCTGTGCCAAAGACCAAACAGTAGGATCTGGGCAGCTGCCCCCACCCTGGAGGCATGTCCAGCAGGTCCAAGCAGCAAGTCATACTCCTCCCAGCATTCTCATCCCAAAATAATCCCTTTTTCACATCCTGATGCTAGCACACAAATCGGATTCACCTCTGTGTTCTGAAAAATCTCTTTCTTTCTGTCCCACATTTACATGCGCCTATAAAAAACCTAAATTTGCAATGGTTAAATGACCTACTGACCCAATTCCCCATCCCAAGGGGGAGCACACTCGGGAGAGGTGACTGGCATTTCAGTGTGGCTGCACAGCCCTGGCCGTGCTGTGGGGCTGCTTCTCTCCCTTTTGGGTTTCAGTGCACGACAGAGGAGTGCAGCCTGAGCAGTGCCCATCCCTCCGTGTGCACTGAGGAACTGTGCTGTGGCACAGATGAAACTGCGAATCCTTTGGGAAAGGGCCTGGAACTGGGAGGAGCAGCTTTCCACCCCAAGTCAGAAAAGGTTACCTTTTTCCAAAGGAGGAATGGTGTGAATGCATTCCTGGCTGGGTAGTATTTGTCTGAGCCACTTCTGTGGTGGGAACAAACACCTACCTCTGATTTTTAAGAGGTTTCAATTAGGTCTATTTTGAGCCTAAAAGAGACACAAGAAGACAACAGAAAGTAACACAGAGATTGTACCAGACCCTTCTCCCCCACCGCGGAGCACTGCAGGTTCCCAGTCCTTCCTGCACGCAACTTTGATGTGTGGGCATCGACAAATCCCAACTCTGGTTGTCAATATAAATCTTGGCCACTGGCAAAACAACCAGGAGCCAGAGGCCAAACCCCAGCGCTCTCAGCCATCTCTCCTCTCCAAGCAGAAACTCCCTTCATTCCATCCCACAGTGCACTCACTTCAGCTGACACATTTAACACGAAAGGTGCACATCTCATTCCCTGATACCAACGAGTCACAGCCACCCTTTTATGCCATGCACTTCTGAACTGAGCCTTAACATTTCTCCAGAGGAGGGAACAGCAGGCTCGGCTCTCTGCTTGCTGCAAAGCTGTGGATCTCACCAGTGTCACAAGGACTCACCTGCGCCGCACAGAAAAAAAACAGCACTGACAAAATCTCATACATTGGACGAAACACCGTAGTAAAAACGAGAGTGGCGTGTTAATGGGAGCTGGTGCCATTGTTCTGGAGCACGCAGTGGTTTCTATTGTACCAGCTGCATACTAAAACAGGCACTCATGCTAAACTAACACGTGTGCACACGCTCCCTGACATTCAGAGACACCTCCTGTCTCAGTTCCTGACTTCTTGCAAATTCTGCAATTTCTTTCTCCCCAAACAAGCTTCATTTTAAATGTAGAGGCATGAGAAGGCTGATTCTGCCTGCTTTTCTCGTGTCAATCTTAGAATTTGTCTCCCTAGCTCAGCACAGGAGGAGAGGGCTCTGTGTTTCTGCGTGTGGTGGTGCTCTGAACCAGACACTAAACAAAGGTGCCTAAATGCCTCGGACCAGAAGCCGTTTCCACAGCGACACAAAACAGTGCTTCCTTGGGACTCGGTTATGCAAAACCAGACCTCACAGACCACAGCAATGGAGGGCAATATTAATGGCTGGGTTACAAGCACTGAATCAACAAGTGAATTATTTATATACACATCAACATTTTTGTCCCTATTCACACATGTGTAATTCCAAAAGAACTGTGTAAATCCACTGAGGTTTCCCTACCTTATACAGGGGAAATTGAGATCTGAACACTATTCCAGGGAAATAAATTTTAAAAATAGGTTTATATGCAATAAAATGCTGGTTGAATACTTTCAATTTATATATAATCAGTATAAAGCCTCTGCAAGAGTCTCATAATACAAGTGTAGTTTTTAGACAATTCAAACACCTGATGTGGGACTAAGAGAACATCCTTCATCTGGACAGTCAGGGATCCATGACAGGGAAAGAAGAGAAGCACAGTCACACTGCCAAGCAGTTTCTCTGCAGTGTAGAACCATCAAACTGGATTCTCCACTCTTTAGAACAAGTTAATTACAAGCAATTTATCTGAAACTGGAAGTGTGATTTGTTCTAAATCTTGTGCAGCAGAGTGATCAATGGAACTCAGTCTATTTCCAGAAAATTTGCACAATGATAATGAATACTTAAAATCTGTCCTTGAAAATTATTTTGCTCTGTTACTGCATACAAATCCCTGATGTTGGCTTAATCTACATTAAATTTCCTTTTTACCAGTGTCTGCACAGCAGCATATTTGTGACTGGCAGCAATGTCATAACCAGTTGCCGTGGCTCATGTTGTGCTGCTCTCCTAAAGCCACCACTGGCTGGCCCAGAGGCAGCAGCACAGCCTGGGGCAGCTCCTTCAACTGCACTAGGACAGAATCACACAGTAAAAATGCTGATACAATTCACAGTCACTCCTGTCCCCTTGAGCCTCCCCGTTATCAATAGCTACAAGGAATTGAAGAGTACCAGTCCACCATCATTACAAATGAGACCTGTACATTGCTGCAATTAATCTTCTGGAATCGATAAGGTACACTTTGATAACCCACTGACCTGCCAATAAGAAGAGCACAAAGAAAAATGACCAGAAAGTTTTAAAAGCCTTTAGATCATGATGGTTTTCATCAACACAGACAGGTCAGTCAGAACAGCAGTGGTTTTTTTTTAAGTGGGTATATTTCACAGAAATTGACAGAGGTAAATACCTTTTGTTTCAGCTCTGGGTTTATTCAGTTGATACATCAGTACCGTATTGAATATATTTTTAGTACTCGGTTTATATATATAATTTTCCAGTATTCTCTTTAAGAAGTTTTGGGCCTTGGAGAAACAAATTCCAGGATTTATCTTCTTTAGAAAACATTGGCTGTCTTTTCTGATTCAAAGACAAATTAGTTCAAAATCTCAGAGTTCACCACACAATAGAAATTCTATTTTCCAGAACCTCCAGAATTAAAAATATATATTTCTTAAATAGCTTCATTGTCTCCCTTTCTGCCATGGGAACAGCATTATGCATTTATAGGAAATTAAAGGAACATATTTTAAAGACACGAAAATAAACCTACCCAAATAAACCAGTGATAGGAAGCTAGCTCCTGGCAATTGTGAAAAAAATGCACTGTGTTGCCAAGACTTGAGATTTTATAGGGAGCATTTAGATTGTGAATCATGCTGCAGGAGGTTTTATGAAAAGATCCAGCTGTCAAGTGGTTTTGGAAGAGAAGAAATAGGAAAGATAATCACCTTGAACTGGAGGCGAAATACGCTGAAATGCAAACTCAAAGACATGGCATAACAGACACGGCTCTTCGCACGACTGCCAGGAACATTTCTGTGCCATCACAGAGTCTGTCTAAAAGCAGGTTCCCCACTACCACTAGATCATGGAGTACCACTGTACCAATTCAATTCCATCGCTTCCAGAATATTTGCTAGGCTGCTGCTACTGGAGTCTCCATGGGACTGATATCCATAATGTGCTCTGAAGAGTCCTTCCTCCACACTTCCTCAGGGAAAACATGTCTCAACAGCCCTGATTCTGACTTAGGTCTGGCAGTCGAGTCCCCACAGCATCACATCCGACCCAGCCAATCTGCCCAGCCCTTCCCAGCCTTTCTCAGCCTTTCTGGTTCCGGGCCCAGGCTGTGCAGAACCACTTCAGTATCTCTGCTCTTGCAATGCAGATACGTCCCGAGTCACACAGAGGCTTTCAGGCTTCGTGCCCAGAGTTGTAGCACAGCTCCCATGATAAACTATCTGACCCCAGGTATGCTGTTGGAAGCCTTTGGATCCAACAGTCCCCAGATAACCTTCCCAGACAGCCCATGTATTGGCAGTTCCACTGATCTCTGCTGTCTGTGACTGCCAGATGCAGCCTGATGCCAGCCAGGAGGAGAAACCAAGAGTTCTGGAGCTCCTGCACCGTGGTACAAAGGCCTGTGTAATCTGCTGCCAGTGGGCATTTTTTTCTCTTTGTGTAGAAGTGAATACATTTACATAAATGAAGTGAACAGGAAAATGCAGATTATAGCTTCAGAACTTGCTAATGGCCATGTAAAGGATGATGAAAGTAAGAGTAGGCCTGATTTTTTGTTGCCTGTCTCATGCTTTTGTTATTTTAAAAAAGATTTGGCATTACTGAAAGTACAGTTGTTTTTGCCAACTTTGAGCATATTTCTTACCAGGTTTAATTGTCTGCTTTCTCCCTGTTTTGGCTTAAGATTTCATCCTACATTTTAGTCACTCAACCCAAAGGGAAAAACCCAGTATGCCCATCAAGCTCTTCCTTTCAACAACCAGAGAGGTCACAAAATTGTAAAAAGTAAAACAAAATAATAGTTAAAAAACCCACCCTGGGACAATGCTTCCTAAGTGCTCATTATCAACATGGACTCTTAATTTATTCCTAGCTGTTTTACATCAGCCCTGAACTTCATGCCAAACTTTAGAACAACGACATCCAACAGAGCTGGAATTTGTATGGGAAAGCACTAGGTTTTTATCCTGAAGGCCAAACAAGTAGCTGTTTGCAATTCAGCTTTGGCCTGATTATTCCATTACCACACTTAGTTTTAAAGCAGTTTGAGTAAAACTATGTGGGACTGAGAAGTCACACAATACCATTTTTACCTGCAAAATTTCTTACTGGATCCTCTGAATATTTCACATGACAAACAACATAATCATAGTTTTTCAACATATTTGCACCTAAAGTTCTTTTATGAGCAAGGGCTTTTTGAAAACTCTGAACTGACAGTATTTTAGGAACAGCACAATGGAGGAAGGGAATACTTTAGAAAGGAAGACTGGAGAAAAAATTGCTTCTTAGATGAAGAATATCACCTGAGCCTTGATTTCTTATAGCTGATACAGGCCCTTGGCTTGCAAGGTCTCTGCTGAAAGCCTCCACTTGCAGAAAATACATTTACCTCCCTGAGACGAATAAAAGGAAGAACTGAATCTAAAAGGAGCTGTGCATGTACACCTAAGGGTAACTTTGATGGTACAAAGCCAGAGTTCAGGTGTTTAATCATCATCTTCCAAAGCTGTCTTGGAGGAAGGCAAGCACAGATACCCAAGAATAGGAAAACTGAATGGCTTCCCAAATGCCAGAGTGCGAAGTCCAGCATTTTTTTCACATTTTGTCTGGCTCTTCTTCTTTGCAATAATTCAAGAAAAGTCCACCACATTGCATTTATACCTTGGCAAAATGGATCCCATAAAGCTTTAAATGCCAGGAATAGAGGATCCAGCCATGTACCTACATCAAAACTGTTTTAGACAGACAAGGCCTGAACCAAGAGCTGCTGCACTGGACAAACCCCGGGAACTGTGATGGCCACACTCAGCCTCTAGCCACTCTTCTTACTGTGTTTGATAAGAAGGGACAACCTTCTTATTTTGAGCCAAGGCTGTTCAGAACATGTGCTTTGTTGTGATATTTCACCTTATAAACATCAGTGCCTTTGGATTACCATGAAAAATACACCAACCGTTGCATGAAAACACACACAGGGGTACTAAATGTAAATCCAGTTGTAGCCGTTAGCTTAATGTGGACCAAGAGCCTTGAGAAAAGCTCCAAAGATCTGAGAGCAGCTTATCCCATAAACAGAGATGACAAGCACCACCTTGACTTGAACCATGAACCGCCCAGCTCCGCATTTAAAAAAATGAACTATTGGGGGGTTGTTTTTCTGGGTGACCTTGAACAACGCGGGTTTTGGCAGGGGTGGGAGAACACCATGGGACAGGGAGCGAGCCAGCTTCCACTTCTGCTTCATTTCACCGCGAGACAATGTTTGGTTAGTTTGGATGAGAAACATGGGCTCTGTTTCCCGTTAGGGCTCAGGGCTCTGCAGCGCATTGCGAGTGCCATCTGCAGGTGGAAATCCGCACTGGTTCGCCGGCCGAAACGTGGATAAACCCGAGGGACAGGAAATCCTAACTGCACATCTGAGGGAAAAGCTCGTAAGGGCAGAAGGGCTACAGAAATGCTCTTTTCAGACCATTCACGAAACCACTCAGACCTGTGGCAGTAAAATGCAAGGAATTGTCAGAGCAGCTTCCCAGTATCCTCCCTCATTCTGCAGCAGCACAAAGGCAGCAATGCTCTCTGTGAGCAGAGGAGGATGCTGAGAAGGCCACCTCTGATTGCTGGGAATGCCAGAAGAGAGGAAAATGATCTGTAACCCTCTCTTCATATACAGAGAACAACACATGCAGTTCAGATAGATACTGCCGAAGTGTTGGGAGACTTTTCCAACTGGAAGGCATGCCGTTTTCAGGATAAAAGCCCTGAATAAGGAAAAGTTAGAGAGCCTAAAATAAAATTGTCTTTTGATTTACAGCCATAACTGGCCAGACTACAGTTATCTGATTTGCAAAAAATAATTCCAGCCAAGCAAAGAGGCGATGGCCTCTTTGGAACACTGTAGCTACATCCAGAGTGATATTCCTTTGGTGATGCCTTGATAATGCCTGGCTACCGAATTTCAGTGCACGGCAGGCACTGTGCTGTGCCCAGGTTGGCACTTTCACAGCACCAGCCTGTGAACAGGACCAGCACTGACTGAGAAACAGTTGCAGGTATATACAAGATAACAACCTTCCTCCCAGGAGCTCAGGCTTTTTAATCCAAATTCAAACATTTGCCATCTGTGCGTTCCGTGTAGGATAAATACAGTCAGAAAAATTGCCAGAGCTTTGTCTAAACAGCAGTTATGAGAGAAAGAGACCCCAAATTACATCTCCTATTGCCCACAACACAGCGCTGTAAAATCGCTGACATTTTCTGAGCACAGCTGTATGCAGGAACGTGATCTATTTGGGCCATGCCTGATTGAATCATTACATCCAGATTTATCAATCTGCAGTTTCTAATCAGACATAGAGGGAGCACGTCCCAGCTCTCAATCTAGTGCCTTGGCAGGTCAGTCAATCAGAGCATTTCTCAGCACAGCAATGCCAGACACAAGACTCTGGTTTACATGCAGTAAGGCAAAACCAGGAGTGTTTTGCCCCCTGTTAAAAATGTCAAGAAGACTCCTGAAAATTGCTTCTAGTCTGACATTTGCAAATGCCCTCCTGAAACAGCAAGAGATAAGAACAAATATATCAGAGCCAAAGAAAGTGGATTTTTGAGAATAAATTTATACTGTATGGCAGGTGAAGCATTTTTATCAGAGAACTGCCAATAGGAAATACTATTGCTTATATGGTTAAACTCACCAGCTGCGTCAGGAGAAGACATTTTATATAACTTTTTTAAGAAAAACAAACACAACCCTTTTTACTGCCATTAAAGCTACTAATTAACATCCTGATGAGGTGAATGGGCAAACTCAACAGTTTTTTTAGGATGGTGGCATATCTGCTTTATTACATGGTTATATCGGGGAAAAGTCCTGCCAGTTATCCACCCTAGCCATGGCAAAGATGTTTGCTAGCTTGAGAAAAATAACAAATATTTAAACTTAGAGTTAATTTCCAACCAACTCTAAAAGTGTTAAGCATCAAGAAGGGAATTAGGAAGAATAAAAATTGGTCAGAATCAGAGTAGAGAGGAGATTTATTCCCCAGCTGTAAAATCAACCCCAGTAGAAGCTTCTGCAAGAGACTTCCAGGTGTGATAAATTTATGGCCTCTCCTCTTACCCCCACTATTACTCTGTCCAAAGCAAAGAGTATTGTATTCTCAAGTCCTTGACCTCAGATAAAGCCTGAGATTCCTTTCACTTCCCCTCACTGTGAGTCCCCATGTCCATTTGCCAGCACCACATTCCAGTGTCACACCGCAGACAGGCCTCATAAATTAGCAATGATATTCTCATGTGAATGCACCAGAGCAAACTATTCTTGTCAAAGCTGTTGGGAAGGAACCAGGTTCAACTTGTGTCAATTATTAGTAATTAGGAGGCACCATAAACTTCATGTTCACAGCAGCCCAGGCAGAGCAATGAGACACTCATTGATTCTACCCATCAGCTGTAAAGGAATCAGATTCAGAGGAACCCAAGAGGTTCTACAACCATGTAAATGACACATTTTCTTTCCTCTGCGTCCCCCTTTGAAACACCCACCTTCATCTGAACACATGTGGTCACCCAGCGAACAAGATTCATTTGCTCTGAACTGGCCTTGTGCAGTGAAAGGAAACGTGTCTGAAGTTACTCACAGAGAGATGTGCTGAGAGGATACAGAAGGAGGCCCAACTGGGAGGTTAGAAAAGTCTTCAGCAAAGTAATTATATTTTGACTTACCCTAGTACCTGCACATGCAAACTGCACACTGTAAGGTTCCTCAGCCCTGATGAGGGGATTTATCTCCAAATTACATCAGCCAGGGGAGCAAGGGCCTTAATGAGCTGTTGTTTCCATGTGCAGACAGTTACATGGCTGGCTCTCATCTCTGCTGTCAGGATTGTGTTATTTTTCTGTCTCTTCTCACCTGTTCATAGCTTGTTTCCTACATCTCTACTTAAGTAGTACTCAGAGAGGAGGTAGAAAAAAATGCTAACTATGATCCAGAAAACACGAGATGTAATGGGAATTATGAAGACATATCAGAGGAGGGGGATTTAGAAAATATTAATGACACAAAGGACATGAAATCACCTCATTTCAGCTCCTGTATATTACACGATCCTAATCTACATTTGCTAGCCCAGTGTAGCATCCGATAATAGCTGACTCGAGCACTCATTCTGGAAAGGCCCCTAATACTGATTTTAGGATGAAAACTAACACTATCTTGTGCTTTTGGATGAGGCCTTGCAGAACAATGGTTTGCAACCTCCAGCCTAAAATCCATTTTAATAAATTTTCAGAAATTTGTATTTTTAGAAATTCATGCCTATTACCAGAAAGCTTAAAACCACAGGTGATCCCATGCAATTTTAGAAACCCACCAATGCAGAACTGCTGCTTTCAGGCTGTGTGATTTGTCAATGGTATGTAAGGATTTCCCATCACAGCTGAAAGGTAACACTGAAATCCATTAGCAAGCCAAGCAATAGGATACTTCATCAAGAGCTGAACATCCAATGAAAAGAAGAATGTTGGTAATCTGAATTTCCAACAACATAGATAGGAAAAGATTTTCAAGGGATTGGTGAATAAAAACATATTAGCAGAATTAAATATGTTGAATATGGTTAAGAGGCACATAGAAGATGTGCCAACATTCTACAGATATTTCAGGGTTGTTAATTCATCCCATTTCCTGGGATTTATCTCCTTAAGAGAGATAAATAAGACTACAGGGATATAAACAAGGAAATAATAATAAAAAAAGAGATTGAGAGAAATATAAATTCACTATGAGGGAGAGGAGAAAAAAAAATCTCATCAGTAGCTGCCATCGGGCAGTGAAATATTTTTCCTGAGGAAACAGTGAAAAAGGTATGTCCCTGTTACTGGAAATATCTTAAACTAAACTAGGCCAGCACATGGGAAAGGTTTTGCAGAAAACCAAAACTAAAATCTAGTAAATTTTCATCTTATGCCACAGCGAAACATTTGAGCAATAACCTGCCCTCTGTGCATCAGGAAGACAAAGCATTTGATACATTCTGCCTTATATAGATCAATCAGGAATTTATCCAAAGGAACCAAAGGAGAAGTACCTTAACAGATTATCAGTTACAGATAGAAGATGTTTTAAATGTACCCCGAAATGGGAAATGGTGTAACACAATCTGGCAGCCAGAGCTGAGACTGGATACTTTCTGACCATGGATACTCACGGGGGGGGGAAAAAAAGCACTACTCAGTCCATGGAAGAACTTACCAAAGGTCCTCTTTCTTTTAATTTCTATAAATAAGGGCAGGATGGATGTTTAAACACCTACTATGACTCCACTTCGAGGAAAATTTGTAAGATTTTGGCTTCATACCAAATTCCTGGAAAAATCTTGCTTACAGTGTTCTATGAGGAAAATTAATAACAATAACAGTGTCTACCTGTAATGACTGCCTCTCATTCCAAAACAAAAAGCCCTTCCACATAGTGCACTGAAGGATGGGAAGGGTACTTGTCCTTACTGCAAATACCTTCTGGTGTTTCCCCTGCTTCCCACCTTATGCTCAAGGCCCTCAGTCTCCACCATAGGAGTTACAATTGATTTTTTCATCGCTCTCACTCATAACCATTCTCCTCTATGTCCCAACAGCTTGTGCTAGTTTCCCGTAAGCTGCCTGTAATTCCTCATGGGCTTTGAGACCTTTCACCGACCCAGAGTGGTGATTTTCTGATTGTAAGTCCTGCCACTACCCCACACTGCAGTGTTCATGCTGACTTCCAGACCTCGGTGACTGGATCCTGGGCAGCTCCAAATGATCGAAGAGAGCAGCGTGATCCAAAACAGCAATAGCTTTTTCTAAATATGCAAAAGGAGTAACAAAAATCAAGCCAGACAGCAGAAGTCTCTGATTCAGACTCTTACCTGTGCTACCTCTTCAAAATCATCGTGTCTTTTCTGCAGCGCGCGTGCTCTGTGCAGAGACTTCCCCACTCCTGTGTGTTTGCTCAGAAAGGCTTCCCCGTGATTTTCAATCCAGTCCAGTACCTGCCAGAGAGAAGAACATCCAGTTACCTCTCCTGTCTCAGCAGCACAGAGAAATCCTGTGAAGGTGAGGCTGGAACAGCTCCAGAGGAAAGCTTTGTGCTTGCTATGGCTGAACACGAGCAGCTCTGTCAAAGTCTGTTCTCACTGGAGAGAAGATAAATGCTCATGGATGCTATTGCCAAATTAGGTTTATTGAATTTTTGCTATTCAATTTATTTTGAAGTGTAGCTTAGTCCATGGATACTCACAGATATTAAATATTTACTTTCACATAGATGACTTTTGGGGAAAGGGAATCAGAATTCTGGAATCTTTTACAGAAAGTACCCTCCTCTGATGAGCTTGTGTAAACTGCAAAGCAGCAACAGCTGATTTCACATCTCAATGTGAGACCGAGTCCAAAAGCATGGTGGAAGGATCAATTAAAATCTATTTTATGTGGACAGAAAGCATTATCAGAGTTACTGGAATGAAAAGGTTAAGACACCTTCACTGCAGACCATAAAATATTGACAATGTGAACCCTCCAAGCTTTCCAGGTTCTTGAGTTCCAAATGTAACTAATCATTATGGAAAAGTAGGATGACAAATCTGATATTCTGAGAGTTACAGAAGATTCTCTTTTAAAAGTATGTTATCTGTATGTGCAGCATCCATGAGGAGTTTCTCCTCACGGTAACACTGGCACTAAAATATAGACCAAATCTGTCTGGAGTCTACTACAAGCTGGAAAAAAACCCCAAACTTGACAATATATGGTTAGGAAATTTCAGGATGAGATTGATACTCCTTATTCATCTCTTTCCCATTACACAGAAGCTAAGGGACCACAGAGCACTCAAGCAGCACTGGTATTTCTGTAACTGGTGGGACTTCCTTCAGCAAGGAGCCCTGCACTCCCAGCGAGTTCTGGATCCCCACTGCGGCTGATGCCGATGGACTGGGAAACAACAGCTGGAACTTCTGTCACTCCCAAGGGATAAGACACTGCAGGCACCCCCAGGATAGTGACAGTACCACAGACATTATTGATTAACTCCAGAAACCTACCACTGGAGAAATGGAAGATGTTGTTATTTATTTGTTTGTTTGTTTGTTTGTTTGTTTGTTTGTTTATTTGTTTATTTATTTATTGTTTCAGGCAAGTAAAACTATATCATGGCTTGAATCTATTCCACCTGGGCTCTGAGCTTTTATTGTAATGTAGATCCCACGCATATTTTTAGAGGAAGTCATAAGTACAAACCAAGCTTTATACGCCTATACTTACATTCCAACCCTATTTCTTTACAAAGAAAGCATTTTTTAAATAGATATTTTGTGCTTACAACGTATTTTTCATCCACAGAGTACAAGTAATTTCACAAAATAGGGTATCAAAGCACTTTATGTCCTGCAGGGACAACACGTATTTGGCACAAGTGGCACTGTGGGGATGAGGAAGCAGGACCAGATGTGTTGGCAGTTCAGCCATCACTTCCTGCTTCCATTTCTCTGACCAGCTTGTCTCCCATTTCTTCAAATTGCTTGACAGTCATGTGCCCAACTGCTCTGCTAAGAGCTTTTCTGCAACGTATTTTTGACCAGGAATGACTATATGACTTAAAATAACAATTACTGGGGGCCAGTCTCCCAGAATTTGTGTCATTAACAGTCTGCAAATAATCCCATTAACAACCTCCTTAGTCTTGTCAGGAGTTTTCAATGTATCTTTAAAAAATGGAAGCAGAGCCAAATTCAAGTTTGGAAAAAATCTCAACTAATACTCTTTTTCAAACGGCAAATGGTTTTACTCCGAACAATGTCTCATATTAAATTAGTATGCAGTATGTGCTTTTTATTTATTAATAATTGATAGCCACTTTCTGTAACTCTACAGAAAACTATTCCAATAACTTTTTCATGCTTATAGCATTGAAGTAGTACTTAGAGAATAACTTGCTGAACAGCATTTTCTGTTCTCGGAAACCCACGTTAACGTATCTGATCACTCCAGTCATGAATGAATTTGTTTTCACAACCATTCTGTGAAATACATTATTGCTATAATTTCATTTTGCATAGAAGAGAGGAAAATAAAAACATTACATATATACACTATACATATTATGTAAAAAGACTAAGTGAATTCCTGAGGTGTCTCAGGAAGCTGGCAAAAGAGGATGTTAGGATGAGGCTCTGATAACCCAACAGCCTTAATTAACAAAAGAATCCTCAACATTTATTAAGGTGCTAAAAAAGATAATATGTTTTTCCTTATATAAGGCACTTGGATCTAATAAGCTCACAGTAATCTGCAAACATAAAGAAACATCACATTTTTGTTTCCATCATAAAAGACACAGAAAGCTGGCACTTAAAAAAGCTGAGATATGGAGCAACTGATGTATGGAGTAACTGAGTGAATAAAACAACAGCAAGAACATAAATCTGTGTGGACACAAAGCACTTATTCCCCAGTGTAAACAATGAGAAATGTTAAGCAGTCAGTCTGTGGCAAATGCAGGAACACCTCTGAAAGGTCCCATCAAACCTGAAATCACCAGCACTTGTAAACATCTACGTGTCAGCATATTTGGAGAAATTCTTCCTTACCCTGGAGAAAGGAAATGTCTTTAGAACTAGAATAAGTGTGTAATAATTCAAGATAAACATTTAACATTGTAATTGAGAGCACAGACTGTATAACTTGCTCTACTGCCAAAAATTAACATCCTGAGATACAGGTAGACATTGAAGTTACAGTGACTTAGTTTGAACAATTTAATTATCCGTTAAAAACTTAAGCAGCTTGAAGATGCCATTAAAAATGCAGTTAAGAGTGTTTCCAAATTAAATCTTCAGATTTCCTAATTGAGCTTCATTGCCAAGCTGTATTTTATTCTAGCTAGGAAAGGGCTGTAATTCATGAGTTCTTTGGAATTAAAATACTGTGCTACAGACAGATCCATCATCTGAGGTGTTTCTTGAAACACAAAATGTATTTTGTAACTTCAGTATATGCCAGCTCTCTGGGGTGCATTTACTCCTGTGCCTGCACTGGTTTGAAAGGTGCTTGAGAAAGGCCCTCCTGTTCTGCAGCCCTGAAGAGTCTTGGTATTTTACCCTCACCAGTGGCTAACTCCCATCCTTACTGACCCAATCACTATTGTCAGGTCATTGGGGTAGCTGTTTCTGCTGTTCCTCTGCTAAAAATATGTTAATATGTCTCTTTTTTAAAATATTTTTTATTCCACTAGTTTAAGATCAAAAGTGATAGAACCATTATTTTCTATTATGATGTTCATCTCCTGTCTCCTTATCTCCTCAGGGCCACAATTACACACCCAACAAAATAAGCAGCAAACCCAGGTCACCAAGAAAATGAAATAAAACTCAGTGCAGCTACAGCAGGCTGACTGTGCCAGCTATTACAGTCATTATATGGCTGGATAACCATAAGATTCAAAACGCTGCCTGGAGGAAGAATAGCCCTAACTGTCCCTGCAGAATGATCTGTGTAACTGCTAAAATAATAACAGTGGCAATTCAGACAGGTTCCATCTGAGCACAGCCCTGGGAAGCAGGTGCTTTGAAGAGAGCCACTTTCAGAGCCCTCTCCACACTGCTTTTTGCTGAGGAGCAAAGTCCTGCCTACGGGAAGTCTACAACCTACAGCACAACTCAACTGGCAAAACAAATCCTGCCCAGGAGAGGTCAGGGAAAAACATACATCAGAGTCCACTTGCAGGGAATGCTGATGGTTTGTATGGGATACCGCAGGAAAATGGGAAGAAAGAGATGGAAGAATGGTTTTAGAGGAAAAAGGTTGAAGAAGCAATCAGGCAATAATTTAGCAAAGTTCTGGGATGGTAATTGCTCTTCCTCTAGGCTAATTTGTATGATGGGAATATGGCACGATGATTGCATGAGTGCAGTTAAGGTCAAGTCTTTTAAAAACTTAAAAAAAGTTAATTTGATTTTTAAATAATAAAAAAAAAGCAATGGGGCTCTATTTCAAAAGGGCAGGCAGACATTTCAATGTAGCACTTTGAAAATGAAGCCTCTTTCTGTAGGTATCTTTCCTAATCAGGAAATGTGAAAACTAAAAAACATCTCATAACTTTATCCAATTTAAATCAAAATCTCCTTGGGAACCAATCCCTTCCTAGCAAGTTCTCATGATCTGCACCCATTTTACATGAATACAAAATGTCAAAGGAGTAGTAAATCCATTACTTTAAGGAACTATATCTGCTGATGAAGTTAGTTGAAAGACTTCTGTATTTTCACATCTTTTAAACTATATTTCTTTTAGCAGAAATAAACGAAGACGAAATGAGGATGACTTGGGTAAGAATCACAGAATCATTAAAGTCAGAAAAGAACTTTAAGATCAGACTCTAACTGCTAACCCAGCACTGCCAAGCCCATCACTAAAGCAGGTCCCTAAGATTCTGCATGTCTTTTAAACACCTCCAGGGATGGTGACTCCACACTTTCCCAGGCAGCCTGAACACTGAGGGTGCTCAAACACAGCAGGCACTGACCCTGCCCTCATGCAACAGGAGGAGATGAGAAGTGTGAGCTGGTGATTAAGACACAGTGTGTTGTACCAGCGGTGACAGAGCACCCCGACTCCTGCATCTGACCCAGGCTGTGTCAAACAGTTCCACTGCTCCTGAGTGAGGTGACCCACTGAAGTGCCTTGGCCAAGGGAATCACTAATCTTTGTTACCCTAAGACCCACTGCTGTCTCCATAGTGACTCTAAAAACTGGGTTACTCTGAAAACTGAAAATAAATTATACCATTTTATACTTCAGCAGTTAAGAGTCAGATCTTGATCTCAAAACAGTACAAACCTGGTATAACTCAAAGGGGGTTAGTTTAACTCTTTGGTAACAGAGTTGTAATAAATTCCAGAGCAATCCCACCTAATTTATTCAGCTTTAAATGAGGCCCCATTTCAAATAGGTGCATAAGCATTGCCTAACTTTAAACACATGGATAATGCCTCTAAAATCTTGTAGTAAAAGGAAGCCAAGCAGTACCAGGCTGCCACTATGAGCACTTTCTTGCTTGCTCTTGAGACACTATGGGCTAACTAAATTCTGGTGTGATACCAGGAATTTATATGGCACTTCAAAAATCACAAGAATCCAACCTTATCTTTACTTTTTCTGTAGCTGCTCTTATGAATGCTCAGTAACTCCAAGGCCCTGCATGTCTGAAACTCCTATTCCAGAAGCTCTGCCTTTGCCAAGCCTGCTTTCTGTAACCAAGAAATGCAGTTAAAAGGTTCATGTTTTAGATCATACTTTACATCCAAAGCTTATTGTAAATGTTTTGTTCCACTGCACAGCAACAAAATCCAATCTTTTCTGTCAAAGCCCTTCAAAATTGAACAAGCCTGGTTAGTAATACTTACTGGATGTACTAGATTTTGCAAATACAAGACAGAATCTCTTGGCAGAAGACACTTCGTTTTCTTCTAGTAGAACTACACATCATATATGCATTTATGAACAACACAGTTCAAAGAAGATGTGCTCTCAGGTTACCCACAAACCACTCCTTTATTGGGAGGCAAAAGGGCCTTTAAGAGACACTTTGCACATTGGCCAGGGAGACCACTGACTCTGGGCAGAGGCAGCAGCCAGTGTGGGATTGTCGGTTTCTATCCATTGGGATTCCACCCAGTGGATAAAGCTGTTCTGTGCAGGATGGCACGGCCTGCCCAACCCCTGGCCTGCTACCAGGCCCTCCAGGAGAACTTGGTGTCAGCAACAGCACCAGGGAAGACAGAACAAACACTGAGAATCAAAAGAAAAACAAAATAAAAAATCCCCCCAAACCCACAACAACTCAAGGAGACTTAAGAAATACTAATCCTCTGTAATGAATAAAATGCACACAAAGTCTGATTTAAATCAGTTTCTTTTTGTATTCCAAATCATTGCTGAAAATAGATTCCTTTTCCCTGTTATCCCTGGCCCTGTCACAGCAGGGTAATGTCAAGTAAAGGTCTAGCTGAGAAAATACACTGAAATACAAAGGAACTTATCCTCTGGCTTTTCCTGCTATTATTAATGGTTTATAATAGAACCCAAAACAAAACTCAGTCATTCTCATCTGTGGATTTTACCTCCTAATAAAAACTGAGCTCCCTTTTTCACTTCTTTCTTCATTACAAATTTATGTTGGTGGCACAATAAAATATTGTTTCAAAATATTTTAAAGATGGGGATCACACCTCTGCTTTTAACCAGAAACATCAACTTTGGCTCCCACGAAATTATTTTTATTTCCAGAGGCGTCTATATCTGACTCTGCAACTCAGATCTTGTTCCCACCAAAAGCCACAGCGAAGTTTCAACTGCCTTCAGCAAACGCGGATCAAAGACCCCACGTTTGTCAAGTTAAGAGTCTCTGGACACACATCTCAACACCAGGTTCCATTTCCCATGTGTAGCTCATTGGACAGCACGTCCCAAGCTGCACAGGCTGAAGCAGGTAAGTGCAGTCCCCATGGACAGGTCAAACATGTCAAATCACGAACGAGTTTTCAGAAATAAGCAAAAAGCAACAAGGGTTTCATATCAAAAGTAGACTGGAATTGGAATGATTTGGTTCAGCACCCAGCACTGCAGTTCAGCAAATGACTCAACGTCCCTGCCTCCATTCACTTTCCTAAAATCACATTAATCACATTTACAGCTGAAAAAAGCAAGGCTGACAGAGAAAGTGGAAAGAAAGCTGCCTTCCACTTTAAGCTTTTGCAGCCTCCAGCATTATGTGGCTCCAAATTTGGTTGGGGATTCTAGGAACCTTTTCCACTAAAGGAACATACTGAAATATTATAAATAATAAGCAACATGATGGCAGCTGTACAAAAGGGAATAGGCAATCCATTGAAAGGCAGGGCTTTAAAATCAGGTGTAAGCTGCTCCAAAACCACTCTGGTACAAATGCCTCATTGCTGAGTGTATACCTATAAATCCTGAAATACCATAGAGCTTGATCTGTCCATGCAGCAATGACTAATTCATCTTCAGAAAATAATATAGCCAGCCTACCAAGTTCTTCTGTATTTAATTCAGCTCAGACATTAAGTAATAAGTTACTTCTTTCAAACTGTCTTGAGACTTGGTGTATCCCACCATCACCAGACAAGCAAACTGAGGTTTCAGGGAGTTTGGGGTACGTTTGTTTGTTGGTTTTAAGGCGGAATTGAGTGAACAGAGCTACACTCATTAACATAGTCTGAAGACTGGACAAGAAGGATGAATTTTGATACTTCTTCAATCCTTTCTCAAGGAAGAGCTCTCTTGAAACACTGTAACAGAGAGTTTTCCCTGAAGTCAGTCAAAAATTTTTGACCACCATTTTTCCTTTCCTTTCCACCACAACTCCTCTGTGTGGTATGTGTGGACTCAGCTGTGCCTGGGTCTCTTTCAAAAGCCAGAGAACTAATGCAGCTGCTATTAAGTAGGAGTTTTTAATCACTCCCTGCTTTTGCTCTCTAATTGTAGCTATTCCAAATACCACCACATAATTAAAGAGGTCTTTTCAAAAGAAAAAACATACAGTCCCATTTACCCTTGTAGGGAAAAACAACCTTACAAACCTATCAGTATTTTTCTGCATACTGCAACTAAATTAACGAGGGGAATTAAATGCAGAGCCAATTAAAACATTTTTTTAAAATTTCCTTTATTCCCTTGTCTACATTCAACCAAAAAAAGAAGTCCCTATGAAGTCAGATTGTAGGTGTTTTTATGAGCTTCCTGGACATTATGTGAAAGTTTCACCTCTGCACAATTTCTCATTTTAACAACAAAAATCTAACCTCTGTAGTTTAAAGCCCCACTAGTTTGTCAAAACAGAACATCCACGTTCTGTTCTTTGCAGTGGGGGCAGCCTTGCAAAGCACAGCTGACACCGCTGAACACATCTGAGAAAATTATACAACTGCTGAGACATGTGGGTCCAGAGGAGTGTCAGGAAAATCCTAAATGCAAAAATACATGTATATAGTCTTATTCACACTTCTCACTGCTTCTAGCACCCACAGATATCCTACAAGCCCATCTGGAAACAGGTCTGTGGGAGTTTATCCAGAGAAGACAGTCCCTGCAGCAGGATCCTTGTTCATCGACAGCTTCTGCAGTTGAAAACACTACAGAATAACAACTCCCCCAGCAACCCCCTTCTTTGAAGTTTCTATTGCAAAAATATGCAAACTGGTTATGAAAGGGCTGCAGAGTTAACAGGATGACTAAGTGAAGACATCCTAAATATCTCCCAAAGCAATGGACTGCACACCAACAAGACTGTTCACAACTTTTCTAGCAGAGGCTCAGGAGCTCATGGTGACTTGCTGCAGCATTGCTCTGCCATTCCCCACCCACATCCAAGAACTCTCACAGTATCCTAGGCCCACAGACCTGGGCAATAGTCACAATCACTCATCTGCTCCCAGATGTGCCACCCTCCATGGGCAACCTGGCTGCTCCCCTTGTGTGATGCTGAGGGACACACTCCCCGCCCAGAGCTGCTCCACCTGAACTCCTTACCTTTTCACAGGCTCATATGGCAAAAATAACCTTGTGTCTGCTTTCTGCAGATGGCTTTTATGTACTTGCATAGTTCTTCACATCTATAAAAGTATCATCACAATTTGAAACTGATAGAGTTTGGAGAAGAGTGAGAATACAACGTGTTCTGGTCCCATCCACCTTCTTGTAAAAAAAAGAGTTGGTCCCAGCTGTAGTAATTAGCAAAATGTAGGATTGAGTTATGTCTCTCTTGGAAACAGCACGTTCAGTTCTGGGCTCTGGCAGAGCTGGCTGGGTGTAGGCTGGGCATTTTGAGAGCAGGACTTGCCCCTTTCCTCTGGGCATTGCCTGAGGTCACGCAGCCCCAGCCTGCTCCTTAATTAGATGCCATCATCTGGGATGTGAGCTCCCCAAAAGGGAGTGGGAATATATACAACATGCCTCTCTTACCCTGAGAAGGAACTTCTTTCAACTTAACATTGCTTCCCTTTGGTAAAGTTCACATTCATCAAATGTACCCCACTTATCTTTCATTTTCTCGATTAAATATTTTACTTCATAAAATTTGGCAAGTGCCTCTCTAAAAACATTCCAAGTAAGAGAACAATAGACAGACAAATGAAGAACTAATGTTTCTTCCTTAATGCCTGGATTGTTACTAATGTTCCCAGAATATTGTTTTTAAGGAAATCAAGAAAAGAAAAAACATATCTTCAAGTTAAAAACCTTGCTGTAGTCTTTAAATGCTGAACTTCTTTTAGACAAAATTTCAAAGCTGAGTGTAGGTGGAGAGGCTATAAATAACCACATTTGTGCATGTTCCTTCTGTACAAGACACAGAAAATGTGCTCTGCATCGGCATGGAAAGATGCTGCTGTGCTCTGCATGAAGCTTCTCCAGGCTGACAGGTAGATTATTTCTTTTGCAGTTATGCTGCTGGGTTGCTGTTTGTGAGTCTTTTCTGCAGCTCTCAGGAATCACACCGGGCACTTAGCTGCAGGGTGATGAATTAGCAATACAATTAATCAAGTCTGTCAGACTCTGACCAATGGTAATATTCAGAAATACAGAAATATTTTCTTACTTAGGGCATATAGACACTTTTGGCTGTTGCTGTCCATAGCACTAGTTAGAACAGTGATTTTGCTCCTTCTGAGACGAAGACATTTTCCCCAGGTGTCCCTTTCTTGTCCCATATTTGTGCTTCCACATCATTTTTCCAGATGCAACTGCTGGGTCAGACATGGCTATGGCCAGCTCTAGTCTAGATCTGGCTCCCCCCATCTGGGCTTTTTGCTTGGACATAATCTGAGTTTTCTGAAAGAATGTCCCAGGTCTCCCACAGCTCAAGAGGATGGGAAGAACATCATCCCAGGCAGAGTAAGCATTGAAGCAAAGGCAATCTGAAAAGCTCTTGATTTTTTGCTCAAGCAAATCTCCATTTCATTTTCCTCTATGGTTGTTTCCACCACTTTAGCTTATGCTTTGAAGTTCCCAGGAAGAGAAACACTTGAGCACACTCAATGTCTGGCCCAGTTTCTTCCCCATGTGCACTTAAATAGGGCATCTCTACAGGTCTTTAGAACCCCCAGATAAAACAATATCCTAATTACTAGAAACCTCTTCTACTTTAACAGTGCTCAGGCTCTGCTGTAACCACGTGCACCTGAGATTTTATTAATTCCTCAAGTAATTACTTAGCATCTTGTGTTTCCTCCTACCTCTAGTAACTCTCTGTTTTGCTTCTCTGGCACCACACCAACAAAAACCCAGCATTTGCAGACCTGAGAGTAACTGGAGACACACACAGGACTCAGCTGATTTAGATTTCTAAGATCTTGACCTCCAAGTTGTTGCTACTAACGACAGCTATCATCGCAGCTAATTTTCACGTTTGTGAACACAGCAGCACAGTGCTGGTTTTCATGTTTTTGAGGAAAAGCTTTCCGATAGAGAAATCTGTGCATTTCAAAGTGGGGACTTTCATGGCTTGTGAAGTATTTTCCTTGCATTTGTTTGCTGCCTTTTTTTTTTCTTGGTGGGAGTGTCCAAAATGTAGAAGGACCCCTTGAAATATAGCAGGTATGCAGGAGGGAAAAGAGGAGCTACATGAGCTCTTTAGAAGTACAATATTCTCAAATGTGTAAATGGAACAATTGATTTCAACTCTGACAATGACAGATGTGCCTATGGTTTTCAAGAGGAGAAACAAAGCAAAACTAAGAGAGTGAATAAAGATACACAAAAAACCTCAACTGTTCTTCACAGTTCCAGCACTGATTGGCTTTATGGTCCCTTTCAGAGCCTCAGTTTGTAAAACAAAGAAAGAAATTCTTTGTTAGATAAATGTCAGACTAAGATAACAGTATCATTACTGCTATCACAAAATGTACATTTTGGTAGTATCTACCCACTGAAACCTGTAAGTAGTTTAAACAAGATATTTAACAGTAACAATTAGAAGGACTGATAAAGCAAGGATGAGCTTTGCAACAGAGTATCTTTAATGCAAGTGCTGTGCTCTGGGCCCTAGATAGGCACTCAGGGACTCCCCACTGTGTTTGAGTCGCCTACTTCACCACAGAGGAAACTGCTGATTGACCAGGATATTAAATAAAGCACTGCTTTGGGTTACTGTGGGGAGATGATGATTTAATCATCCAGGTTTAACAAGGCTAACAATCACAGCACACAGCACAGACAGGTTTAGCAAGAGAACAAATCCCAGCTGGGTCAAACGGGTCTTGGTACAGTCTTGTGACAGTAACAGAAAAACTCACCAGGATGGCACAGCACTGCAGTCGTCTTAAACATTCCTGCCAGGAACAGAGCCCTCTGGGGCTGAGCATCCTGACAACAGCTAGGAAAACACAAAAACCTTTCTCCATGGGGCTCTGACCTGATTAGAAACTAGAGGCAAAATATGAGAGTGCAAACCATGTGGGGAAGAAGCAGGAGGAAGCAGGAGAGTAGAAGTAGAGAAGCAGGAGAACAGGGATGAAAGAAGTTCCTGAATGTTCTAAGTGGCTATTCTTCATCAGGGACTTTTCTATGATCTCTTGTCTTTTGAATAAATATCCGGTACCTCACAACATTTTATCTCCAAGTTTATATGTGCCAGGATGTGTGCAGGGAGAAAGGCGTGCAGAACAAGGCTACGCCTGACCTGGCAGTGCTCCCCTGACATCGGGTCCTGCCCAGCCATTCAAACCTGCACCTTTCAAAGCTTTTCTCCTGCTGTAAGGCCACTGCAGCACCTCTTCTGCTGGTGCTTCCTGTCTGCCAGTCACTGCTCAGGCAAACCGGCTGTGCCCAACACACGTCTCCAGGACAGAGAAGTCACAGCTCAGGACTGCAGGTAAGTGGGGAAAGGGCCAAGCTGCTGTGGTGTGTGAGAAGCTTTGCCTGTAGCCCACAGACCCCTGCTGAGCTGGGCCCTCCCTGTGGCAGACACAGCAGGGCTGAAACAAAAAGCCTGGAATGTTTACATGCTTGTGTAATCTGCTGCTGGTTCTTCCACATGTTACAGCAGAAAAGGATCCGTTTCTGAGGGTTTCAAAGGGTGAAAGGCCAGCGACCTTACAGATGCACCAAAGGAGGCCATGGATAATGAGGAGCTGTTTGTAAATGGATAGTGAGCCCATGGCAGACAGGTAATGCAAAAATAAACTGGAATACATGGGCAAGCAGGATCAGACTTACGAAAACCTTTTTCAGCAAGGAACAACCTTGACCTGTTCAGGGAAAAGAGGAGACACCTAAATCATTCCAGGAGAGACAGTCATGAGCAGAATGAAGGGCAGAAGTGGTTGGGGACTTTCCCTATGAGCACCTTTTTAAAGAAAGGCTCAATTTTCCTCAAATTGAAATTTTCTGTGAAAAACTGCTTGCTTTCTTGTTTTTCTTCTAGCTTGATGGCTCCAGGGCTACAGCATCCCCTCATCCTGAACTTCCTTCTCTTGTTTCCTAACACCCTGTGCGCTTCAAAAACCTGAGAAAGTAAGCAAGCAGAAACCATATCCAAAATACATTTTGATTGTTTAAAGTTACTTTTTGTTGGAGGGAGAGGGAAAATAATAATAATAAAAAAGTTTCATTTTGTAGTTTCCCTCCCCCACAACTTTTCCTCCTTATTTGGGAAGGGAACCATGTGAAGGTCAGAATGTTTTATATGTTGCTCAAGCCAAAAATAAAAGTAATTTTCTCCATCCCTCAATACACGTTCCATCTAAAAAAATCCAAAAGGCAGGAAAAAAAACCAAGTCAAGAGCTTTCAAAACAAAGGGAGCGGAAAGGTGAAAGACCAATGGATAGACCTGAAATGTGTTTGGTTTGCATGTTTTCACATTTGAAAGACATTTTGTTAAAAGGGAACCATAGCGTAACATAAAAGAAGTTTATAGCTGTAGCAGTATACAGGAGTTGGAGCCAAGCAGCTCTGTCTAAATGTGCCTGAAGGGTTACCCCAGCCTAGGCAATAGCTTCCAGAACTACAATCCAGGTTACAACTTTTAAAAACAAGCAAAACGCTTCGTGTAAGACTTCCCTGTGAGGGATATGAAACAAAAGAAGTTGCCTGGAAGTCTCCTGTGAGCTGGAACTCTGCGTTTAGTCCAAAATAGTGCACAACCTCTCTTCCAAGGACAGAAATACCAGAAATCTTCAGTCAAGTTGGTCTGGTGAGACAGCTACCAGACCCAGGCACAGCCCACAGGAGGTGCCAACAGAGCAAGGAGCTGCTGCAGAGCACAGCCAGGGAAAGTATTTTGCGGCATGGAGCGAGGCAGAGCTGCTAGGACGAGCGAGAACTAATGGGAATGACTGGCATGGAGAGGAGCAGAGAGCAGAGACAGGTCATGGTGCCACATCAGCTCAGCCCAAGTTGGCTCTTGCTACCCAGCAAGACACCAAAATCTCAAACCATGAGTGTAATTCATTACAGAGGGGGAAAGTAACCAGCTGGCTGAGCAGCTGCTCCGTGGAGGAAAACACAGGAAAGTGTTATAGTTATACACTAGGAACTAGCTTTCATTATGCTCTTTGTTGTCTGGAAAGGTTTTTTCTCACATCAGTGAAAATACCTTTTGTTGGCCATCAGTCAAAAGCAATATGGAAGAGGATTGATCACTCTGAGTGACAGGCAGGACCATGAAAAAGCTGCGAGGCCATATGAGGAGATAATTGAAAGGAAAGATCAAGGGAAACAAATGGAGTAGAAAAGAATGAACATTTTGGACTCCTAAACCAGTGCCTAAAATAGCATATTTATTTCTTAGCATAACATACCTTTATTTAATTTTTAGATAGTCCCAATAAATCCTTTAAGATCTTTCCATAAGGGGTAAAACTGGAGTAGCAATGACTTTGATGGTTTAGAGCAGGGATTTATGAATCAGACATCCTGACATGAAAAGTTCTAGTCATGAAGCTTTCAGTGACCCTTGGCAGGTTCCTCAACATCAACCTTTTAGAAAACCCATAATCCTGGAATGAAAGAAACCTTAATAAGCACGAAGCACTACTATTATTGTTACTTCTTAAAGTTACAGGGGAGAAAGTTTTCTGGCATTCCAGTCTACATCTATTCAAAGACCTTCTTTTTCTCCATGTCCTTGTGACCATTACTCATTCTAGCAATTGCTTTCAAAAAATACACATATAGCTGGAGAAAACTCTATTTTATTTCTCTTTCTTCACCACTGCAACCCTTCTATTTTTGTAGGGCTAATCAGTAACAGACAAGCCTAATTCTCTCTCCTCCTTTGCCACGACACTAAGAGCCAATGATGCCTTTCAGAAACAATAAACTACACACGATATTTCCAGGAATGCTGACATGCAAACAATCCTGGGACAGAAATAGACAATGAGGACATGATACATAATGACTACAAATTCTGTTTAGGTGTAACAGCAAATTTTAGCAGTTTGCCTAGGACTGACATCACTGCAGATTGCTGCAAAGCAAATCTGGCATCAGGAGGACACTGAATGCCCCGCAGAATGGCACCACACAGGATCTGGGTTCTTGCATCCTAGTACATCTCACCCAGCATTAGGTAGTGAAGTAAAGGTCTTGTCTGAAGAGCCTACGTTATCATCGTTTCCCTCAGAGTCTGGAATAAGAGAGGGAAGTATCCAGGGTACAATGAGAGTAATTTTCTGGAGATGCCAGCGTCTCTGCATTGCCTATAAAAGGAGACTCTGCATTAGGCTCCTGACTTGGATGATTCAGTTACGCTTCTAAAGACAGGCAGGATAAATACAGACCATGGATTGTTACATCTGCCTACAGAGAAGGAACTGCATCTTTATATTGCCTTCTCCATCTCTCCACACTATGAGTTGTTTCCTCTTCATCCATTAAAAGACAGATCCAAATCCTCAATGAGTCAGTGTGATTTCAGAGGGTTTCCACAAGAGCTTCTTAGCCTAAGAACCCACATATTTGCTATTCAAGAAGTAGCAAAACAGACCAACTGAAAGGACTAGGTCTTGAAGGACAGACAGTGCTCTAAACAAGAAAAACACTTTTTGACAGACAAAGGAATTTTTTTTTCAGTTCCTCTTCTCACTTCAGTAGGTTCAGAGATCAAGCTGGCTGGTTCAGATTTCTTCAGATCTTATCTCCCAAGACAGCTGTGAAGCTCATCAAAGTGTTCTCACACTGCTCATACATCAGTGCTAAGTAAACTTCAGTTGGTAACTGAATCTGGCCCCTGGAGTTTGATATCCCTTGCACTACTGCTCTGTGTATAAATTAAAAAGTGATCATTATTATTTTTTCATCAGCGATTCTCTAAAAGCACAAAGAACAATTGTCTGCTTGTCTTAATAACTATGTAAAGGAAGAATGAGACAAAGGTTGTTTCCAGATAATTTTAAGTTATACTTTAAATCAAATTACGAAGAGGATAGTGTATTGTTAATCAGCAATCTCTAAGGGATTTCCAGAATAAATATCTTTAAACGAAAATTTAAACCTACAGTTCTTTATGAAGAATTTTGGCACAAAAATAATACAAGATAATACTGGTCTAAATTTAAGAGCATTGTCAGAAATTTAGAACAGAGCTCCCTTTCTCTTATGCGAGTTTGAAGTACGTAAAGCAATTTACTTTTTAGGCTGATAGCCTGAGACATCTGAGGTGTTCTTATACCATACAGAGATCAGTGGTTACAGGGTGCAAATGTGAGTGCCTGGACAGAAACACAGAGCCTGCCTCTACACCAGCACTGTCTGAATGTGCCCAAATATCAACATGTCACATATTTGCACCCCCACTCAGGAAGCTCTGCTGTGGCCCCTCAAAGGGAGGATTTCCAAGACAGAGTTATTGGTAAAGAGGAAAAATGCACATTACTGCTTTCAGTTGTGTTCTTTTTCCAAGAACCCTGTCCTGTTTGTGTTGGACAACCCTGAGCACACCATCTATAGATGCTCCATGTCTTTGCAAGATAAAGGAACTAGAGAAACATCCCTATGAAAGCACCAGAAACTGAAGAAATGTGTGGGCAATAGTCTCCTTCCTAGTGTGGCTCCTTGTGTGGCAAATCCAACACAACCTGGTCAAGGAGTAACAGGGGTTGTGTAGCTACGCAGGGTGCTTTTACTCTATACTCTGTCACCACTATAGCTTAGAGAGACATCTATAGCCAGTAGGAATCATCTGAAACTCCTGCATAATCCCATGCCACCGTGGGTTCAAATTAAGGTATGACAGTCCTTTTTAACAATTCGAAAAAAGGAACTAAATCACCCAGCAATGCTTGTTATTTAAGTGGCCATTTTCACAATACTTTCAGGATACTAATCAGCACAAATAAACCATCACTTTACTTTCAAGCCAGCATTGGTTACTTGTAAGTCCTCTTCAGAAGATGAGTGGGGCCACGAATCTCTTCATTGCCTGGACTCACACTCACATTGCTTGAAAACATTCCCATTCCTTTTGCAGGAACAGAAGCAATGGAATGAAAATTGCCGTGAAAAAGCAGTTGACAAAATGTTTTATTGCAGGGTCTGTGATGAAAAGTGGATGGAAGCAAACAGAAAACCCTTTCACTACAATTGTACATCCTTTACTGCATAAATAATAAACAGAGAAGTGCTGCATCAGAGGTGTTAGAGATGTATGTGATTTGGAGACACGTGCACATAACATTACATGGGTCATTTAGAGCTCTGTATGTAAAATTTGCATGGTGTTCTATCAGAATTGTCTGGTGAGATACCCATAACAGATAATAAACGGGGACACTGTGGCCTCACCAGCTGCTGTGGGGACAGGGTTAGTGAGAACAAAGGTATTTATCTCTTAGTCACAGATAAAAGGCTGTTTTGTCTCCTGTTCTATCCCACTGGGAGAAGGTTGCCAAGAAGTTTTACCAGCATTGATTCCTTTTTCATTATTTTTGGGGGACAATACAACCATAATTAGAACCTCTACTCACTATCACTTATGGCTGGTAAGGTCACACACACCTTCCAAGCTCAGAGAAAATACAGCAGTAATACTTGAATATGCAAACATGTAAGTGACAAACATTAAGTGCATCTCATGACTTCGTCAATTTACCAAAGGAGTTGTAAAAATTGTCTAGGATGCTTTGAATTGTAATGTTTTAATTAGTGATTGACAGTGGGAGCTATTTGCAGGCTAAATATGTTCAGATGGCACACAGAGCATGTGATGTATTCTTGCAGGGTGCTGCGGCTGAAGTCATCTGGCAGTTAATATAATCTTGACTTACTTATAATGTTCTTTTTTCTTCCTTAGCAATTGTTTACGAATAAATCTCTTGTTTTACAAGACCCAGTGAAGGTATTATTGTAAACAAAGCATAAAAGGAGATATATATAGTCTCATTTCTTCTGTCTCTGAAACAAACTACAACAAGTTGGAAAACTACAGAATGTTGGAGAACTCTTCACTGCCTTGAAGGGATCAAAACAACCGAGTGTACACATGCAAATGGGGGAGTAACGTACAGACCTAATCCTCTAAAATCTTGTGTGAGAGCTAAATGAAACATAAACTGCCTCAAATATCCAAGCATTCTTCTGCAAATGGACTACATAGATCACATGTATCACATGAAGTGTTCGGCATTCTCAGATAGTGTATGGAGACAGACAGATGCTGGCAGGACATTTTTCCATACAAATGATGTCAGGATCATGCCCTGATCTGTTTTCTCTGCCAGTAAAAGCCAGACACATTACAAGTTAAAGTGCTTGGTTCTGAAGAGAGACAGCCTTTCCTCTTCAGTACTCTGCAGTCTCCCACAGCAATGGCAGCTGGTAAATGTAATGATATTAGAATGGCCACATGGCCTTTTTATCCATCACCACAGGCAGATAACCATGTAAGGAAACCAAAACTATGTCCCTTAATGTATCTGGGCATGAAGCCAACAGAAGGCAAATCCCAAATTTAGAGAAATCAGATGAACCTGACACTAGTCTAGCTTGACCTTCTCAATAACCAAGAGGATTTGAGACGTCACTGCAGCTGGAAAGCCAACAGTTCCAGCTTTCTCAGCACTGCCTACCCTCTTGCCAGTAAATGTTTTTTAGTGTCATCTTGCTGTTTACCACTGGTCTTCATCTGCCATGATGGGCCTGCTCCACTTTGCCACACAGAGCCACCACAGCTAACTCAACACTTTGTTCATGGCCAAGAAACCACCAACACACAGTACCTCTACATCCACCTATTTTTCAGGTCTTCATTTATAGGCAGACATTCCAACCAAAGTGAAGCAAGAAGAAAGCAGCACCAGCAGTGACCTTCAGAGAATCATGTGAGTCTGTGGAGAAACAGGCTGCCTGCGCCAGGCTAAGTGTTGGCATGTAGGTATGGAAATGATGGAAAGACTGAGAATGAGAAGCAACGAAGCCTGCAGAATGAGAGTATCAGTGTGACTATTCTGACATGAAAGTGTGCTAAAGTACCAAGTTCAAGGCTTGCCCAGACCATTTCAATAATGCATCTAACGGGTCTCCATTCTCCTCCTACATTAACAGGTGTGCTTCACTTGAATGAGTTTATAGAGAAGAGAATTCAGGAGAAATTCTTGCCTATATGAAACAAAAGGGTGGGGAAGACAGTGGGGTGAAGACCAGCCTTATAAACTTCCTTCAGCTATTTCTAAGGCTGTTTGGTAACATCTCATGCTACAAGCCTTTTGCTACCCTTGCTGTTTCGTGGTGTTGCTGTCCACGGGGCAAAGGGAACATGCTAGAGGGGAGAGATGCATGCAGAGGCTGGCAGCATAAATCGGGACCTAACAGTGCAAATCAGTGGAAACGTGAGAAAACATGAGAGCAGTTTCAAATCTCAACAGAAATGGAAATGGTATAATTTGATGGTAAATAGCCTGAAGAAGGGGAAAACCCAGAGCAGAGAGAGGCAAAAGGGAAAAGGTATTAAAAATGGGCCGACGCATCTGCGGCAACTACAAAATAACAGCATGAAAGTCAAAGGGATTTTTCTTCTCCCTTGCAGGACAGAATCTCAGCGCCTCCTCCCACAGCTGTGTTCTAAAAGGATCAAACAGCGCAGTTCTTCCCTATCTGAAACCAGAGAACTTCTAAAAAACAACTGAAGCAATGAAGTATTTTACCCACTCAGCAACCCAGCATTTTTATAATGATCCTAAATACTTTTGGTGTTAAAAGAGTTTCTTGTCAGTTCCTGCCTGTGTTGAACCTCATGGCAGCTCACAAATTTTCTTAACTGTTGTTGCTTTTGTGTGAATGGTGCTCTATTTCCTGTGAAGGCTGAAAATGCAGTTTCACACTATTTATTTTCTTTCCTGCTTTAAAACACTATATATTCATAACTCATCATCCTTAGCACACCATTATTTACCTTGGTTCACATGTGCAAATAGATGTAATTGTATTAATACATAGATGTAGTAGCAAATAGTCTTGTAAAATGTCTGATGGTGTGAGGTAGTGATTATTTCTAATGATATTTTATAGCATAACATTTCTTACATTAATATTGTAACTTGTCAATTCACAGTGTTTACACTGGTTCTTTATACAGCACAATGTGTATTTCAGTTATGCTGTGACTGTAGGGATTTTGTGCAGTTCAAACTGAAACCAGCTAGAATCAGAAGTATTTCCTTGACGGTGTGAAAGTCTCTGAGAACACAGCCCTGACATGCCATTAGTACACACAGCAGATAGTCTTGCCTTGAAAATGGTGTAGATGACTACAAGTTATATGAATGAGCCCTGTTAAACACAGCTTAACTCTCAAATCCAGTCCAAATGGCACACACTTGGCCTACAAAAAGCCTTCATCCTGCTAATCAGTTTTGGAAGACCTCTCTGTGCACAGTTGACCTTCCATGCCCAAATACTCTATCCCTCTGGCAAGAATAACCAGAGTAGTTAGCTAAGGATTTCCTGATCTCTCAGGGTCCATCTTCTTGGAGACATCTTTACCAAAATCTATTAAGGCTGTTACTAGCAGACTGAGAGGATGCAAAATAATCTTGGAGTCTGTGTTAAGAACATGCAACACAACAAAACCTGTCCCTATTAACATCCACGTGTAAGACAAGATTGATGCAGAATGGGTGACATGACAAGAAAGGTACTGATGAACAAGGGAAGGAGTGCAAGCTCTGCCACAGAGATCATCTTTCACCAGAACTTTTACTGCACTGGACAACAGCTCGAGAGGGTGAGACACAGGACATCCTGACAGGGAAAACTGTACCTGTGAGAAACTGTTTAATTCTGAGCTGTGTGAAAGGAGTGTCTTCCTTAGAGAAACCACGCTGTACCATTACGTGTTTAGAAGACAGAGAAGTCTAATAAACTCAGGGCTCTCTTGTCAGGATTCGTTCTCCCACATCTTTTCATTTTAGACTTGAATAAGGAGGAGCTCAGTTGAAGGTTATTTAATTTTGACAAGGCAAGAAATTATTATAGATAAATGTTGCTCATGATCAGTGACAATATACAGGTAGACAGCTTCATCTGCCAACTGATGGGCACTTAACAAAATAAGCATAATGGGAATTGCATGACAGATATACAGGAGGTGATTAGTTTCAAAAAAAAGCCCCCAACAACATATTCAGATATCTTCCTCCTCCTCATGGAATCTACAATTCATATTTCTGTTTAGCTGATAATTTCATTTATGAGTTACGAAGAATTTATCTTGAATACTACAGATGTTTAGTGAACAGAATGATTCATCTCTTCCTCTCTACTTTCTAAGTAGGACAAAGAGATGCCTCCAGTGTGTGCTAGGATGGAAGCATGTCTGTCATTAAGTTGTTGCTTCCCAGATAATAACTACCCATTAAGAGAAAGATTTGGAAAGACTGCTGCCAACAGAACTCACACAGAGTAATGCTCTCTAAAGTGATTGTGCTCCAGAGACTCTCACTGCTTGTTTTTCTCTCACCAAAAGCCACAGTACGTACAAAGACCTGTTCCTTTTGAAACCCAGTGACACAGCCTCATTGCCTTGCATGCGTGGGAAGTAAAAGTCTGAATGGGTTTCATGAATGAACCTCATGAACACTTCTACTGAATTCAGAAGATGTGAGAGAGAAAGTTTCAATCTGGAAAGATGGAACTAAAGCACAAATCACCCTAGGGAATGAAGAATACCTAAGATAATACAGATTCTTATCAGCATCAAATACCACAATTAGAAGAAGTATAAAACCATCAGAATTTAAACCCCTTGATTTTTCAGATTTTAGCCCTAAAACTGTATTAACTTCATATAGTTTGTTGAAAGTATTCCAACTGAATACCAAATACATGCTCTATTTAATATATAGCTTATGAATTTCATTACCATGCAGTATGTTTGCTGACACATAATGAAAGCAAAATTGCTTAAATTAAGCATCTGTTACATTCAGTCCCAGTTTTAGTTATATATATGGCATGAATATTTTTGTGGTTTTAGAGGAAAACCTGAGTAGGTAGAAATACTGGCAAACTTTTGAAGACTGCTAAAGAAATGGTCACAAATATTTGCAAAGGACATCCACAGCTACGGTTCTGTCTTTGCTGGTGCACTCCAGCTCTGGCACTAACAGCACCACAGATTTGCATATTGAATAACAGTTGCCTGTCTCCTGCCCTTGCTGGTTCATGTCTGTTTTGCATGTGACAGCTTTGTCGCTCCGTCTCTGCTTCATTTTTCACTTGGAGGAAGGCAATGGCATAAAGAACCCCAGGGACATTAGAATGCTCCATAAACATGATTAGAGCATTCAGCCTCTTCATTTAAAGCAACTACCATATTGCTACCAACATCTGCTTTGGGCTGTAATGGGGCCCTTAAACAAACTACACCATCCTGAACGAGCAGAGCCCTGCAACCTCTGTTGATTGTGCTTGCATAGTTGGCAGCTACGAACATGGCATCTCGTACTTACTGTCACTCACACTGTTGTGCTGGTACTCATATGGATTCCTTTGGGAGAGAAAAGTTATCCACCTGGAGCCGAGGTTCTCAGAGACGAGCCTGTGCTGTATAAACTGCATTTCTGTGAGGAGGGCTCTGAGCATTGGGGTGTGCACTTCATTGGAGCCAGCAAACTCATAGCATGGGTATGTGGACTCCATAAGTGGTGACAGTGCAAAGATTATCTAAACAGCACCACTAAACTGTCAGTTTATGTTGTTTCCATACAGGAAGGTGAAATACAGCACAGTTTAATTGCTTTTTACACTTGAAATTCTTTTTTCTAATTAACATCACTTTCACAGGAACAGTAGAGTACCTATAGCTAATTGCTCACTTGTGACAAATTAACCACTGAAAATAGTGTCACATTCTTATGAGCAGTGGACTGATCAATATTCCATGGACTGATTGATGATTTCCAACACAAAACCAAGAGATACTGAAAGATGCATTAGGATTTTAGCAGATTTCCAGCATACATAGAGCTGTGTGTGAAATCTTGGTTATGGCACCAGCCTCTGGATGAGTCACTAATCTTTATGGCTGCAAACAAAGGGTCATTTTTTATCTCTCTAGAAGGGATATTACCTGTTGAACATCCTGCTGGAAAACACAGAGCTGCAGCCTTTGATGTAGCCGGACCTTTCTGTGTTGCCAGATGCTTTCTAGGCGCCGCTGGTGATGCAGGACTTCATGTACCACATCCAACACCTGGTGAACAGCCTTGGAGTAGTTTGCAGTGGCAGTGAGGGATTCAGAATTCCCAGGACTCAAGGGACGCTGTAGGACATCCAGCAAGGCTTTTCCATCCTGGCTCACCTGAATGAAGAAACAGGTCTGCTTCAGTGCACTGGTACTTAAATATCCAACAGCTGACAGAGAACAGCCCAGCTCATTCTTTTTCTGCTGTGTGTTCTCCTTATTTCAGTCAAAAAGGAAGAAAGAGCTCATAACATCTCTTTTTGACGTGTACTTACACATCCAGCACTTGCCTTTGCTTCCTAGTGGGCCTGCTGTGTCACTCAGCAGGAGCAGGTACGGCCCTGCTGGGGCTGCACACAGAGATCCCAGGGCCATGTCCCACCCTGACACCCGGGCACTGAAAGCTCCTGACGCACGCTGCTCGGTGACAGGTGGCATTTGCAAGAGCAGGCCTATTTTTGTAAGGAGGTGGCATTTTAAGAAAACCACAGATGGCAGAGTCATTCATATTCTGTATAATAAGGGAGAGTCCTTTCTTCGTAGGATTACTAAGTACGTCTATACGTTGAGAAGTGTGACATTCCATTCTGTATTTCATTCAGTGGCAGTGAAAAATAAATTAGTATATGACTGATTCTTTTCTTCCCTGAGAACAGCTCAGAGGGACCTATGGTCTCCATTTTCAATGGACTACAAAGTTTGCTGTAAATGCAAAGCCCTCTGCACACATGTAACCTTTTTCAAGCATATTAAAAGATATTTGCATTGCAAAGGCATTTGGGCATTAAAAAAAATCAGAATGCCTGTTTTTTCAATGCCAGAATTTGTTTTCTCTGGAACATTCCTGTACCATTTTCATATTGCAGGGGCAAAATGACAAATGTAACCTTAAAAAGCAGGTTTATAATAAAAAATGTGCGCATGAACTGATTCTCAAAAAATGGCTTTTTTGAAATAATTTTTCAGTTCCAGATTACAAAATTAAAATATTTTGTTCAACAGAAACAGTAAATGAGGACACTATTGTAATCCCTCTCTCTTCCCAGCACACTTTTCTCTTTTCCCTCTGAAACAAACTGCAGGGAAAATTACAAGAGTTCCTGAAAAGTGTATTTGTATGCAGTCACAATTACCGATCTTGCCAGAAAACAGAGTAATGAATGTTTTTCATCCAGTTCAAACTCTGAACATTATCAGTCAAAGCTAAAACACATCTCCAGGATTTCCATGTCTCATTTATTCCTGTATTACAAGCTGCTTGTTCAAATGTAGCAAATACCCTTTAATGCCCAACCCTGTGTCTTTTGGCAAGCCATGCCACGTTCCAGTCTGTGGCAGCACTGTGTATCTGGTGCACTTCCAGAGATATCAAGAGACCCTTTGAGATGCATACTGGCAAAAATTAGAGTCAAATCTCATCATATTTATGGCTATTTGGTGGCCTTAGGCAAATTCTTGGATCTTTTTAAAGTATTCAAGGCAATTTGGAATTAGATCAGGAAATAACTGGAAAGTACATAGGGAGCGGCTTCCCATACTCAATTTCAGTTGCTGCTGAAGATCAGCTGGAATAATTTGCACATGTTGGAGCTTTCTGGGGTCACAGAGGGAACAACAGCAGCGGATAGTGGTGATAGGATGGAGGATTTTAGGAGGAAACACTGAGGCACAGGTGTTACCTTGGCAAGATTATGGAGATGGCATTAGCTGCTAGTCAGGAAGAAGCAGCTTCCAGAGGAAGGAGATAAGGCACTCTACATCCTATTTTATCTGTGGGAAGACAATCAGCAACTACTTAATCACTGGGAACAGGAAACCAAGGCTATGGACACATGTGGGTGCAGCTTATGAGACCAGAAACTCCCTCTCTGCACTGGCTAAATTTACTGTGTACACTCACTGTTTCTTTTACTGGGCTTTGGGCTTAGAGTTGGTCTGAATCAGCCCCTGGGTGGTGTTCCAATGGTTTTAGCGGAGTTCCTCTTGATTTACACTACTGGCAATCACAGCAGAACCAGGATTAAAAATAAAGGTTCAAAAGTTTACCAGTAAGAGATGTGATTGCACAGAAAATATAACAGACATGTTTTATTCAGGACAACTTTCTTACAAAGTTTGTGCTCTAATACAGGCCTACTAATAGCTACACTCCTGCATTGTGTTCTACTCCTTCCTCTTCTATGGGATATAGGTTTTTATCTGTTGTATGACAATTTGTTTCTGCTATCTGTCTAAAAAGCCTCAGAGATTACAAGTAATGGTTTTTCCCTAATGGGGATAACCTCCCAGTTATCCTCTGCATAGACAGAGATAAAACACCAGATTTGAAGTCCTTGTGTTGTCCTGTTAATAATCATAAATACAAATCAGAGGCTATTAGAAGTGTTTTTCTGCTCTCCAATTTACATCCCTGTCCCATCACACTGGACTAAATAAATGAAAAGGAGCATGGTGACCATCAGGTAACCAATGGCATTCAGTATTCACGAAAGGAACATAGATATTCCAGGGTTTTATATCATCTGCAGCTCTGAAATTCTTCATCTTAAAGAGTGAATATTATTGCATTCCTGATCAATAGCTCAGAAGGTTTGTGCTCTCAGAGTTCCCCAAAGAGCAGATTTCAGAAAGGAACAGCCTCACAAATGGAGAAGCCACCTACTGTGCTCTTTCAGTCGTTTCCATGTTCTCCTTATAACTGCAAAAATAAATCAACAGAACTCTTTTAATATGAATCTTTTTGAATTTTTCAAGGACTGTGCAAGGAGACAAGCAAAACAACCCAGGTTAGTCACATCACTTCACTTACATCTTATTTACAACATATTTTTAAGTATTGCAAAAGTCTTAAGCTGAATGGACCTGCACCCCACAGGACTTGCAGTCCCAGTAAGGTGTAAGTGCCAGTGTTGCATTTGTCAAGGCAAACTTGATCCTTTCTCACTTATTTTGAGAAGTACCCAACTGCTGCTGGGCTCTGGGATGAAAGTTTAGTTCACCCCCTGACACAAAACACATATACACTCCTATCACCTGGTGATATTCCTGGCTTTGTGGTCAGAAAAGGATGGGCAGAATGCAAATGCTTCTGAAAGAAGTTATGTGACCTTGGCTGAACCAAAAATTAGATTTTGTTGCGCTAGTGGAATCATCCCCTGGCTGCTCTATACAAAGACAAGGAATGAGTGGAAATCCACAGATATCCTTTAGAGTAGGCCAGGAAGACCTCCAGAGCCTTGGAAGTGACAAGACTAATGGTGCCATCTGTGAAACAGCTACAGTTTGCACTAGGGGAAAAAAATAGGGTTTGGAGCAAATATATCATTCCTCTAGGAAGAGACAGTAAAGTGCAGTTAAGGTACAGTGAACTAGGTGCTCTTACCATCAGCCAGGCTCAAGCCTGACTGGAGAAAACCTTTCCCTCCCTCCCAGCCTTTACCACATCAGTGCGGTCCCCAGCAGGGGTGTCCCAATTTTGTCTCCTGCTGTTCATGCACGAGAAACGCTGGTGGAGCAACACAACCAGCCCCTGGCTAGAGACACAGAGAGGAAACCTCTGTGCAAGAGGGAACCTGCCAAAGGAATGCACCTGTGTGCATCTCCTCCCTCCAGCACTGCCCTACCCAAGGGAGAAGCAGGAGCACCACTCAAGGCTCAGAAGAAGAATGCCTGTTCTGCCACCAGCTCGGTCTAGTGCAGGAGAAGATTTCTTAGCTGTGAGGTGCACACTGAGTCTGTGATCGCCACCTCCACTAATTCTGAGCTTCACTCAAGCTTAATAAAGGAAATAAGGCAAAAAGTTGTGACTACAACCATTATATGGATTAGAGAATAGGCATGTGGATAGGAGGCAGGACTCCTAAGACTTTCTGTCTCCCCACATAGCTGTGGGAAAAGGGATGGACATTTCCAAAATAACAGACTGTAACTTTTCTGGCAATTCTACATACTATTTCAAAATGTACTTTTTAGTAAAACAGTATAGAGATAATTTAAACATCTGTGTTTCTGACAAATTATATCTTTCTGAAGAAACATCAGCAAAAGCAATATGGGTGTTAATGGTTACTTTTGGTAATGAGTTTTAAACAAAATTTTCATTTCACAAAAACTAAAATCAAGGCTGACAAATAAAATGATAGTTTAAAACATTATTTTTTATTTAATCCAAACTTGACTTAATTTTTAGAAATATTTTCAAATGCGACCTAAAAACTTAGTTTCACCTGACTAGGCACTTGTATGAAATTCACAGCTGCAACTAGAGGTCAACAGGACTCCTCTGTGTTTGGCACACAATGCACTGTTCCTGAGAAGCCTGAGGATTGAGTAAGGAAGCACCCTTTGTGACTGCAAGCCAGACTTGCTCATTCTTATTTGACTAACTCCCAAATTCTTGCAGGTGTTTGGGGAAGAAGAGATTTCTATCTAATATTCCTTACATTCATCATCAAGGTACCTGCACAACTTCAATGTGAATGCATGAGTGCCCACCACCAAGATTAAATAGTAAATCAGCTTCTCTTCTGTTTTATACTACAGATTCTTTCAAGACCATGATGACCCGAGCAAGGGATGAGCACATAGGAGATATATAGATACATACATTCATATGTGTGTGTGTGTGTGTATATATATATACTATACTGTTATATTCTGTCCTGGAGCCTTCACTTGGTAATTTACTAAGTATAGCAAACACTACCACAGCCCTCCAGTCCAGGCTTGGAAAACACTGCAAGGAGCAAAATCCCTTCACAGCCAGAGAAACACTCCAGTACAGCACAGTCCAGGGAAACATGACATTTTACTTCATGCTGTATAGCCTGAACGGGGAAAAAAGCAAGTAAAGAACTTCATGTGGGCTTTTTTGACAAAATTCCAGGGAATTTGTCTCAGCATTCATGGCATCCTATTTCAAAGGCAAAAAGCACATACCCTATTTAGGTCGGAGATATTTTACAACAGTATATACAAATACATCTGACGTGGTGCTTAGGGACAGGATTTAGTTTTAGATGATAGTTTTAGCTCAGCAGTTAGATTCAGGATTTTAAGGGTCTTTTCCAGCCTAAATGATTCTAGATTCTATCTAAAGCAAAGTCTTTTGAGCTTTTGTTGCAATTAGGACCTTACATCTCTTTGACCTCTACATTGAAGGAAAAAGCCTTTGCCATCCTTTGAGCAATTAGCATACCTGTGCTAGAGCCAGGACTCATCCACAGAAGCAAAGCAAAAGAAGTAAAGGTGCTGGTGGCAAAAAGGGGTTCCCAGTTCAGCAGAAGCAGTGAAATGATTCTTCTTTGGGGTGCCAACACTGGTTCTAGATTTCATTTCTGTACGATTTCAGATTTGTCCTTTGGTTCTTCCCTTACAAGCAAATTGCTGGGAAGTCACGGACTACAGCCTGGGATGGGGTCTGACTCCATCTTTGAAAGAGTTGCAGAAATGGAAAGGAGAACCCATCTCATGTAGAAAAGCTAAGCTCCTAAATGCAGTCATGTCAGTTATCACTTAGCACGTACTCACATTTTCTCTGGGAAGAACATACCTCTGTGTAGGCCTGTGTTACTTGCTCGTAGAGGGTCTGGTGATGGTGGATGGCCAGTTCCAGGTCTTGCATTTCTGAGGGGAGGCCTCCATCACTGCACATTTTGCACCAGGCATCCACACCTGAAAGGAACTGAAACAATTCCAGGAACAATGAGCAACAGTGACACAAAACAACCTCTGATCAACATTAGAAAACTTTGTAGAGTGCCTCACGTGACTGCAGCAACAACTGGGAAGAGCATAGCAGTTATAAAGGAGTCCTTTTGGGCACCTTGGAAAGGCACATTCCTATCACCTCCTCAGTACTCGAAGGACACCTAGATCCAAAGGAATGTCTTCCGTTTCTTCTGGATTAAAAATAAATGCTTATTTAAGCAGGTTCAGCAAACACCCATTCTAAAAGCCTTTGCACACCAACAGTGAGGCTACAACACCGCATTCCAAAAAGGGAGGCTGCAACACGTCTAGGAAAAAAACCATCAGTGTGAAGCACAAAAGGGCACAGAGACAGCTCCAGCTGCATTTGGCATTGACTCCTCTGTCTGTCTTTCCTCAGACATTTACCTGTCCTTAAAACTACTCACATGAGCAACAGAAAACCCATTAAAATCTGACATTCATTTCAGTGAAAGGCAGGCAGTCTGCATTCAAGGAGCTCCCAACCCAGGTCCAGCTCAGTGGGATTGCTATTAGGATGCCAAGGCTTTAAGCCCCTGGGTCACACATGTGCTTCTGGCCCAGGTCAGCAGTGATCAGATACCATTACCATCTGATGCCTGCTATGCAGCCAGCACAAAATGAGCTGCTGGTCTCAGTCCAGTTCCTGGTGGGCAGATGTCCATGAAAAGGGAGAAAAAAAAATGCATTGCCATTGCAATTGATATGGTTTAGCACCTTGGTTGGAAGCCTTAACAGCCAGCCAGAAACTGAACACTTCAGGGAACAAAGGGGTGGAAAAAGATATTTTTCCACTCTTAAAGGCCTCCAGAGTAGTGCTGATGCACTTTGGCAGAACAAACTGAGGAAGCTCTCCTGGGTGCTGCCCATTCTGTAAAAGAAAAGAGGAATTTAGTCTCTAAGACTCCCACCCTGTTTTTCTTTTAGGCAGGGCTTAGTTCAATGACACAGCTCACATGTTCATATTTTGTCCATATGAACTGCCTAATGCCACCTCATTACTTCTCATTAATGCTTTCTCTTCCTCCATCTTTCTGTTAAACCAGCCTGCCGTACCTTGGGCTATTTATAAAAAAGAACAGCTAATTATATAACAGATGCAGTGCCCTGTAGGACGAATGTATAACGCCACAAAACCACCCCAGGATCACAGCATTATCACCTCCCGAAGTGTTCACCTGTGGCTTGTTAGCAAAGCACTCACTCGCAGCGTGATGGGCTGTGAGATTCAAAGCAAAGAATTCCAATTCAAATCTGTCCCTGGCATCAGCATCCTTTTCTATTGGTAGTGTAAAGCTGTTCACCATTGCTGCTGTGTAATCAAGGCATTGTAAACACTTCCGTGCACAAAGATTTGGTGACAAAGATGAATTCCTAAGCGTTCATGTCTACAACGTACAAATCTACCAGTGATGATTGTGCTTTCTAGAAAGCTAGAGGCAAGGATGGCAGGCTCTCCTGCACTGGTTTGACTTATGATCTGTTGAATCTGTTCAGATGAAATCCCCAAACACCCCTGCATAAAGCTGAAGTCATCATATTTTTTGCCAAAGTAATGGAATTCACATAATTTCCTACGTAGTTTAAGAGCCCAGAGTCGAGATCAATCCCTTTCAGGGCTGTTCCATGAAACTCTTGGTCGAAACAGTGAACAAAAGACCTTTACACCTTACAGACGAGTGCTCCTGCAGCTGGAGTCACACTGTTATGGCTCTTATCAAAACTGCTAAATTCTACCAATTTTAGTAAAAGCTCTTATAGCCATGTTACTCATCTCTTGTCACATCCCCAGACTGTGATTTGCACAGTGGGTGGGAGAAGTCTCAAGAAGATCCAATGCACAGAAGCACTTGTCCACCTTGTTGTCTTGCATCTATCTTTTGTACACAGACAATGTCACAATTACTTTGTTAATTTTGCTTCTGCCACTAGCAAGAGCAGTTGACATCATCTGTTTTAAAAAGTTTTAAGAGATGCAGGCTGTCAGTGTTTGATATTCTGAAACAGTGCAGAGTGGTCTGTGCTGTGTGTGCAGAGTCATGCAGGAAGAGCAAACGGGGTTTTTTAAAGGATTGTTGCGAAGTGTTAGTTCAGGCCACAGGACTATTGATTCGGATATTTTGAAAAGAGCAGCTTTGTTAATTTTTATTATTTGTCACACACTGTGGCACAGAAAAAAAAATTATTTAAATGTAACCCTTCATGCTAGAAGCAAATTCTTATCACAAAATCACCATTTGACTGAGTTGCAAAAACTTGCATTTAAAATTGTAAATGATTAACTGTTAGTTTGGAACAGGAGTCATTACTGTCTACTAGGACTCAATACCATTTAAATGAAATGCTTAAATTTGTAATTAGTTTATTGACTAGAATACCTCCTATTGGGAACATAAAAACTGCTTAAATATGATTTGAAATTACAGGCTACAATAATTGTCCATGCTTTTCAAGGCTTCAGGAAAGATTAGGAAGAATGTCTCCCAAAAAATAAAGAAGTCCCTATGGCACCTTTGTGTTTCTGATCCAATCTAAAAGTAACTTTAAAATAATGACCTACACTTACTCCTAATTCACAACATGCATTGCAAATTCTGTATGCAAATTCTAACAGGTAATAAAGGATTCTCAGACTTCTTACTAATTTTCCTCAGGGACTGCTCTGCTGTACCACGTGGTTCCTCCAACACAGCTCAGACATTTTGTACTCTGTATTTCTCCATATTTTTTGCACAGTCCTTGCTTACTGTTTGCCTCTCTGTGGAAGCTGCAGGATAATCAGGGTGGTTCTCCAGGATCCACAAAATTTAAAACAAAATCCTAGTGTGCTTTCATGTTCCAGAATGGCTGTGGGAGAAGATGGGAAGAGAGCCATGAAGCCACTTTCCTCAGTGACTCTTCATACCTCTTGCTACCCTGAATTTTTCAATTTTTTGTATGAAGCTATTTGTATATTTCCTGATGCTGTTTCTGCAATTTCCCTATCTATCTTGGTCTTAGCCCTGCATCTTATAGATATTAACTGGCTTTTCCTTTCCTCTCTCTCTTCTTTTCTTCCCTTTTTCATTTCCTTGCCTCCTATAGGGGAGCTGAAGATGTGGTTAGAGAGATCTGGGCAGAGCTGAGAGATGAGAACAGTAATCTTCCTGACTGGGGAGTAAGGTAACACAAAACAAATGGTCAGGGGTCACTTTTCTGAGAATTGGCATAAATGTCTAGTGTGTGCACTTAACACCTACTACCTTAAACAGTAATTCTGCTTGTGCACTTCTGAGGGTAGACTCTGACCCAGAATTAATTGCTTGAGATCTCCTGGCTGATTCAAAATATTAATTTGTTCGTTCTGACAGGATCTGTAGAGTGAACATCATATGAACACTTCAGCACACCTTCTGAGATTATATCCAAAATGGGGAGGACCTGGTGTGGGTGCTTCCCCCATCTGGTGGTTGGTGAGCTGGAATCTCATCTGGAGTAAATCAGCACATTCTCTTGAAATCTCAGTGAGATAAGACATGTTGTTCTATGTCCTTCTGACACTTTGAATAGCTTCAGACATACTTAGAGAAGCAGATTCTCTTTTGCTCTAGAATATCTCCATCTAAGCATGAGAAAGGGAGGGGGAATTAAAAAAAAAAAAAAAGAAAGAAAGAGGAAAGAAGGAAAAAAACCCCAAAGAATCAAGAGATTTGTAGCAGATGGAATGATAGGACACTTGGGAAACACTTCCACTGAATCTGCTGCGTGGTACCTTGACCTGGACAAAGCGGTTGTTTCGAGTTTAGTCTACTGGCTTTTGATCAAACACCTGTGTTTAAGGGTGCCTAGCTGGAGGCTAAATAGTTGGCAAGGCTTGTCTTGCTTTCCTTCTTGTCTTCCATTTTTTCCTTTTCTTTGCTGTTTTCTTGATGATGGTTTAGTACATACTAGTTGTGCTTAAAAGTTTAAGAAAGACAAGTATGTGCACACACACGAAAAAGCAAAAAAGGAAAAGAAATAAATAAAACATCCAGGAATCCATTCAGCCGAGTCCCATTCATACATGCCACACGTATCTGCAATAAAAGCCAGGAAAGTGATTCTGAGGCACATGAAGACAGATGTGAGGTTCAATTCCCAGCAGGGGTGACTCAGCCTTTCATCCTTCCAAGCCAGACAAACTGTATTCTGTGCAGTTTTCTGTGTGGGGTCTTTAGGAAGACACCTTGAAAAAACAAGTTTCTTTCTGCTCAGCTTGCACATTAAAGATATTTCATAAATCTCTGTCCCCAGCCAACAACTCCCTTGCAGGCTGGGGTGTGCCAGAGGCTGGAAGATTATGGTCCTAGTAGACTGGCTTCCTGTTGGCATCACAGAGACCTTCAAGCAATAGGAAGGAATGAACAAAGAGACTGCAGCAGCTTATTGCACTGGAGAAGGAATGACAATCTGCACCAGAGATCGGTGTGAGGGAAGCAGGGATACACTGTGGGAGAAACGGCTGCATCTGCAACAAGATTACCCTTATTGAGAGAACAAAGGGAGAGAAAATAGATTCTATCTGCAACAGAGGAAATAGTGGGTTTATCTATATCTTTGCTTCACAATAAAGCCCTATTTCATAGTAAGCCCTATTTATTGCAAAATAATGAAGCCCTGATTTGAGTTAAGAAAACGCCTGGCTGATGCCAAATAATAAAAAGTCACATTTGGAACAAATGTTTGATAGACAACAGACTGAGCTACAGACCAAATCTCCAACACCTCACTATACTGCACAGGGCTTAAATGACCAAATTATTAGCTCAAGCCATTGCTTTATCCCACCAGAGTTACTAAGGCAGGGACGAAATTTTAGTCCTGGCTTACGGACACAGTGATACCCACATTTCTTTTTTGCAGCTCAGTTCACAGGATTCACATCAGCATTCATCTTCCACTGAATTTTCTCTTACTGCAAAGTGAGAAGCAACTGCTGTCACAATTAGTGAATCCTCCTGTCTGTTAGTAATGAGAGATTGGCTTCTGTCAGACAGCACAAACTTCAGTTTGTTGGGAAGAGGTGCCAGGCAGGTCAATATAGGTTTCTGGTTTATTGCCTTTCATGGTGCACAACACCTCAGCAGCTCCTCAGAAATAGCAAGCAAGACTGACACTTCAGAAAAATAAGGGATCACTCATTAAAAAAAAAAAAAAAAAAGTGGTAAAAACTACCCCAAACCTAAACCAAGCAAACAAGAACTATCTAATCCATTAATAAATCCTAAACATTTTCATTGTGACTACAGACTGCATATAAATTCTATTTTTTGTTTTCCTTTATGAATATACCATGATTGACCAATTATTAACATGAAGACTACACCTAATCACTACAGTGTCCATTGTAAGGAGATCAAAGTTCTTGTACTGGGCATTTTCTTAGATTATCAGTCCCATCAAAGGCACTGAGTGTGCTTACATGAGTAAGTGCCCAGTAGGGTGAGTAATTGCTCTATGCTATTGCCTGTTGTCAATAGGAAACGCGGAATAAAGAAAAATCCATTGTAATTCTACAGCCAGAAACAATGAGGAAAATCTTTACTCTTTAAGATAACCCTTTTTATACATATGTTGTGGCTTGAGAGACAGTTTCTGGCTTAGCTCTTACAATTTCTTCTTCAGATGCTTCAAGTATGGGTTATTTTATAAACATCAAGCACACCCACTTAGTAGCTTTGGTATTAACTACTTGGGAAAACAAGCACACAACAACACTGAAGAGAGCCCCAAAGCAGTGTTTGTCACTGGGAAATGAATGTAATCAACATACAATCGATGTTGAACCATCACCATTAGGTGGACCTGGTTTAGATGCAAAAAAAAGCACAAGGTTTATTCAGTGACATTTTAAATCTTTTCTAGCTATGAATTATGGAACCATTATAGCAGTTGTTAAAGACAAAAAATAAAGTTCAGGGATAGGGAAAATTTTCTTTGATCTTCACAGCTGTCTCTGAAGTCTCTGCTTGGTGAGGTCTAACAAAGTCTGGAGCTATGGAGAGCACTGTGAGAGTAAGTGTTGGAATGAATTCTGTAACCTTCATTAACAATGTTCTTTGGCTCCTAGAAATTGCCTGCTGTTTTGGGTCTATGTCATGTGTGTGAACATTCCTGTGCACATACACATACACGTTTGAGTGCAGATACTGTTTTCCTGACCATAATAAACATGAATTTATCCACAGCACTAATGAAATATTAGAAATAAAACAGCCTGTTACTGCACCAGTGCACTTCAGTAACGATCCGATTCTTTCTCATTACTAAGGTGAAAACATAGTTTCTTACCCGCCAGGGGACATGGGCTGTTTTTAGGCTGGAAATGTCACTGTTTGTCTCTGAGACGCTGAGCCACCAGGGACAAAGCTCTCAGCCTCACTGCACATAAGCCAAAAGCCATCAAGTAATATTGCAGCATCATCTTTATCGAGGTAGCACTGGGCCATTTTGCCTCTCCCAAAAGCAACTCACCTGTTCAGCTTTCTGGTGAAACACAGCAGACATGGCTAAGATGGTGCTGCGCTCATCCAGAGCTGCAGCAAAACTCTTCCACTCTTGGTCCAGCTGGCTGGATATTTGCTTAATTTGCTGGGAAGCATAGTGGCCTGCCTCGGAGAGCCTCGACGCCACAGACATGATTCGATTGATGTTGACATAGGCATTCTGAAAATTAAAAAGCACTCATAAATAAAGAGAAGGAAGAACTGTGACCACGCTCTGCCTTCATTACACATTCCAAACACCATCAGTTGGAGTAAAGCCAAGCAGTTTCAGTGAGAGCAATCAAGCACCTGCTTAAATATGCGTGAATAGCAGGCATAGTACCTGCCGCTCTAAAAACACATCCCTCTGGATTCTTTCTGTACATCTATGACATTTTCTAACACTGTTATCTCCCCTTCTCTCCTTGAATTTATTTATGTAAAACTCATTTGCCATACTTTAGCTTTTTACTCACCTGTTACGGCGTACTCATTGCTTCTATCTTATTCCTGGTATTTCTGCTGCATTAATTCATATTTCTGGATGCTATATCCACATATTCATAAGTAAAAGGTTTGCTTTATGCCCTTTGAGAACTGTCTGATAATCCTTTATAGACATGTAGTGTCAACAAATGGAAAAGTCTTACAGAATTTAAAAGAGCTCATAAGGATATTCTATAGAAATATAAGTGTTTCCATAGAAATGTCTATTACATTATAGCCGTCAGTTAAAATGTTATCTTTCCTGCAAGTTATTTTAAGCTGTTCTCCAGCAGAGATATTATTCAGCTCCATTCTGCATTTAGAAGGTTTCAAAAGCCTCTAAAAGGGTAATATTTTCTTTTCTTTCATAAGAATTTTCCATTATTGTTTTTATTCAGCCTTGAAGAAGTGGAAGAATACTTTTTTCTCAAACTGAACCGTGGACAGCAATGTAATTGCATTACAATACCCCCATTCTGCATAGGAATGTAATGCTGAAAATAAATAGCCACACGACAGTGTCTTACAACGATGCACCATCCAAAGACAAATGACAGCTGTCCTGCAGATTTCTGGAAAGTCATTTGATGTGAGCACTTTTCCTTTCTCTTCCCTCCTCACCAGGGGAAAGGAACATCTCAAAATTTGTGATGTTTTGCTAATGTTGACCTACTGCTGCTTTCTGGTCTCTCTAAACTATTTCCAAAGGGCTTCAGAAATCTCTGAGAGTAGAATCTGCAAGACCCTCATGCACAAGGACAGACACAGCCCTGATGATTTTAGCAGCATTACTCATGGGCAAATAATAAATCAGAGATGGAAGTGTTTGTTGGAGCAGGATCTCATCAGAGTGAGTGAGTGGGAGCAAAATGTGGAAAGGTATCTGCCAATCCAAACATGAAATGCAAGAGAGCACTGCCAAGGTAGGCACAGGTCCAAACTAAGTTGTAAAGCAGGGCAAAGTATGTCTGCAAAGTGTGTGGGATAACTATGAAGTACATTCATCATAACAGTAGGTGCTAAAGGGGAAAAAGATTGGGCTCCAGCCCTTTGAGCCACTCAATTCTGCCTGGTAGAACCATGACTGTGACAACTGTCACATAAACAACACAGATCTAAAGCAATACCCAGCCTTCAGTCTTGTTTTTTCCCCTTATCACAAAGCCTTTTCTTAAAAATTGGATTTGGCTCAAAATCATTATATTAATTTTAAAGAATTTTTTTTTCCAGTAAAATTAGAGAAACCAATCAAAATTGTTCTGGAGCTTAAAGTATACTAAAAAAAGACACTATGATTCAAAATTTTGACCACCAGTCACAGTCAAACATTTCTTTGTGTCCCTCTAGGTTAGAAACTGAAAATCAGACTAAATATTTAAGCGTTTTTCCCAGAAATTCTTAATGAGTAAACCTCAGCCAAGACAATTTTGCAACATTTCAGGTCAATCCTTTTGGTGGAAAGTAGTGTAGCATCACTACAGTTGCTATAACTCGTCTGAGTTGCACCACAGAACTTTGCTGTGTTTGAAGGAAAAGTTTCTGAAGAAGTTTTGATTTCACGTAGAAAATGGTTGTTTTCATCCTGATTTTGTTTATTTATTTTTTCCCATGCTGAATTATCTCGGCCACTGCGATGCAATGGGCATGAAGGACACAACTGTGAATTCCGGGGCTCCCAATGGCTCCAGTGCAGAGACGTGTTACCCAGCAGGAGGGGAAGGGTAAGTTTAGCTGAACTGCAGCAGATGTTCTGAGCCTGGTTTTTAAGTCAGAGAGATTTATATATTTTTATGTCTGTTACATTTTTATACAGAGACGAAGATGAAATTTCTCTTTCCTATAGGAGAATTTTTCATGGAAGGGCACCAGCCCACTAACTCCATAGCTTTTTCAGCAGGAAGCCAGGAGCAGCTTGGGAATCACCTGCTCACACCTCCGTTCTTTGTGCACCAAGTGGAAAAGGCTCAGCAAACAGAGACTCCTGAGCTTCTCCTGCTCGTTTTTGAGCCACAAATGCACTCAAGTGAAGTTTCACCTGTGATGTGCTCTTCTGTACTGCTGCTGCAGATTGAAGTAAAATGCAGTACGGCTTCAATGCAATCCATTTTTACTTTCAGGAAAAAAACAACATTTAACTGACCACAATCCACAAAATGCAAGACATTTCTTTCCCACCTTGAAGAAGAATAACATTGTAAGCCAGTTTTTTTCTTTCATCTTTATCTGTCAATGTGTAATGTTCTGAGTAAAATGGAAAATCTATGCTGACAAAAATCATCTGGTGACATTTCACAAAGTTAAACTTTCCTTTCCTTCTGGTTTGTTCACTTTTATAAACTGAGTGAATTTTTTTCGATGTCACTATTATAGGGATATTTCAATCTTAATATGAAATAAATTCCATAGAGCCACTAATGTCTGTGACTTTGTCTTTCCTTTAGGCTTGGAAAATCCACTATAGCAGGTGCATGGTGAGTCTTACTTCAAATTTAACCTAACCTCATCTTTCTTTCAAAACCGAGAGGGGTCCCCAAAGAGGACTGCAAGGGTTCACTCATTTATGGCTATATAAAACCACAATAGGTCAAACCATGAGGAAACAATATATTAATGTCTAAAAGTAAAAGCATGTCAGTTGACATTCTGTAGTCATGACACAAGGGTACATTGACATTTTGGCTAATATATATCTTTCAGCATTGAAAAAGCTTTATTTCACATGTATGTGCAGACTTTTCAAAAGCACTCCTCATGTTAGAGTTAATTTTTATTGGCTTTATTTCAACTTTGAAACTTTAGTCCAAAAAAAGGGAAATTTTTGCCTTCTAAAAATCACTGGGCTGGCAAAAAAACCAAAAATTTCCCCACATGTACATCGACATCATGATAAGTAAGAATTTCTTTTACAGTTTAGGAAAGCCTTGAGCAGGGCCTTGCAAGTTCCCATTCCCCTCTTTGTCCCCCAGCTCTCAGCCCATTTCTGTGGCCGAACCAAGGCGCTGATTGTGGCCCCAGGGTGTTTAACTCAGCCTTTCCCTCCAGCGCAGCAAGCGCTGCCCAGCTCCCAGCACGGGCTCGGGTAAGAGCCCTCAGTGTCAGCAATAAGCACTGACAGCAGTGGAGCTGCAACCGTGGGATGATCTCCTCAGGGAAACACAGTAATTCATCCCTGAGTGTCTCGCGGGCATGCTGGGAGACCTCCCCTCTTAATTAAACCCTCCAAGCCTGGCTGGGACAACACTTTCTTATGATACACTTATAAAAAGAATGCCTGACACACAAAAGAAAAATGAGCAGTGGAAAACATTAAATCTGCAAGGCTGTGTTTGTCTCATTTCCTAGAGGACGAGGTGAGATACTGTGATGGCAAGCAGCAAAGGTAGGCTGCAAGAGAAGGGTTCTGCAGATTAATTGAAAGTGAAATTCGATTGCTGAAGGGTTTTTCTTTAAAATAAAATTAAGTAAATAACACAGTTTGCACTGTGCTACTGTGACTTTAGAAACCATATGTGAAATGAGCCTAACACATAAATCCAAAGGAGAATGTTTCAGTGACAAAAACCCCCTCATGAGATATCTTTAAGACCTTTAAGTTTCTATAACAAGACCAATTACATGTAGCCTGTGTAATATTGGATGGCATTTTAGCTCAGCCTACATACAGAAAAATACCATTCATTTAAGACAGATGTTGGGAATTTTCAACAGACACCATTAGCCTTTACATGATAATTGTAATCCGTTTGAAATACATTGTGATTTAGGACAACATGGATCTCTGTGTGGTGCCAGACAGGTAACTCCCTGCCAGCAGGACAGGCAGCAATGTCAGCACTGAACACTCCCATTTTTGTGTGCATGCCTCACAGAAAGCAGGAACTCGTAATTTAAGGAAGTTATCAGATCCAGGCATAAAAAAGTCCAGGCAAGGGAAATACAAATAACTTTAGTCAGAACAAATGGCATGTACACCAGGTATCCAAGTGCAGAGCTACGCCCAGTATGCTTTGTCCCATACTGCAACACTGAGGTTTTGTTTCCTAGTGAATTTATTAGATTATTGATATTGCCTGAAAAAGGCCTGAGTTAAGTATTCATTTTTGTGAAAAGTATTATTGCTTCAGTATAAACATTATATAGCTGTGATAGAGTAACATAATTTATTTTGAAACTGAAGTAAAAACAAGCACTGCCTTGAATCACAGAAAAAAAATAATCTATGCTCCTTATTTGAAGGAAAAATACCACACTACAGTTTATTACCTCAAATATATGATCTCCCCACATCCCACATTGATCATTTAAAAGGAAGAGTTATTTTGGTAACAAACAGAGAAGCAAATTGTTTTTCCAAGAAGGAGCTTTGGTCACAGCATGCCTAGAGAGATGTATAGGAAGATCAGGCAACAAAAGGTATGACCCAATAACCATTAGGAGTGTGCATTTTCTAGAGGAACTGAAGACCGTATTTTAATTATTATTAGTTATGCCAGGCTTAAAGCACACTAGGCACAGTGTAAAGAAAAAAACCCAAACAACAAACACAATCAAAACCAAACATCTCAGAGATCCAAGATCTGATCCAACTTCTGCTGAAGTTCATAGGCTTTTTCCCTGCTAACATACAGCCATCTTTAGCTACTGGGTCCTCCTCCAGATCTTCACTCGATACTGATTTTAATGTATTAACAAAACAAAACAAAATCCAATACCATAAAAGCTCCACAACCAAAAAAAGTGCTTCAAGATTTCATTATTTTATTACTCAGACTTCTGAGAGCTGAGCTATTCTCAATCCAACAGTTGCTGATGTATTGCACGTAAAAAAATCCAGCTAAATTTTTATAGTGTGATCTAGTTCACTCTAAAGGTTCAGAAACAAAAATATTTTATATCTATATACATATATATATATATATATATTAAAAAACCCCAACCAACAAAACACTTAAGCACAATCTAACCGGGTTTGAAAAGGTATTCTTCTTGAACCAACCTCCATGTCCTGAGCTCGAAGCACGGTAGCTAAATATCTGAGTTTTGTAATTAGTATGAGAGAGCTTGTAGACTCATCAGATACAAATCTAATACTTGTTTTGTCTTATCAAAGCTCTCCAGAATCTTAAGTTTTCAGACTTGTGTGGGCCACAGTAGTCTACCTGGAACAGCAAACAAATCTGAGGGTAATAACCTCCCCTTTCTCTGGTCAAGACACTGGAAAGAATTCCTGTCATTTTCTTTTTGCAGCCAAGGGTATTACATGAAGAGATCGAGAAATACTGCATTATAAACACTAATGAGTACCTATCTGCAACTACATAACAGTAAATTCACCAGAGCTACAGTTTCCTCTCTAAATTTTCTGCACTACATTACTTAATCCTAATCCTTAACTTCACAAATGCTTTTCAGGGAGTAATTTAATGCAAGAATGTTTTTGAGGGGCAAAAGCAATTTCTGTATACTAATATTGTAGGAGCAGAGCCTTTGGCAACAGACAGCAAGGCAAAAACCATTTCTTCCTTTGAAAGTGTTCAGGAGCTGTAACAGTGCCCTAAACCTCCTACTCTTACTGCAATATAAATATTATCAAGTAATATGTAGCGGTCATTTTCCAATAGTCTCCAACAGAAATCAAATGGCAGCATGAATAACTGAAATAAGATATTGCCATAAAAATAAGAGAGGAAAAGGTCACTTTAGTTTCAATCTCCTCTGGTTCTTCCTGCATGCTTTACCACCTATGGAGTGACTTGTATGCAGCCCAACACTCTAATGCAGCAAGCTGATGTCTCCTGCATGCCAACACCCTCATGTTCACAACACCGACTTCTGGGGAAACCAGGACTCACCCCAGATTTTGCTGGTAAAGAATTTGCTCCATCTAAAAAAATAGTACATCACTGCTGAGTGCAGCACTATGCTCACATAAGAACAACAGCTCCAGGTGAGTTCAAGTAGCCATATCTTAATGGTATTACCTCTTCCCCACTATTTTTCAAATGTCCTTCCAGTTTGATATACCCCCATGTCGGCTATTTCAAAAATAGGATGCCCAGCCCTCTGCAGGACAGTAGCCCTGTTTAATTCCACAAGCCAGTCTCTTCCGGCTGCAAAACACCTCATTTTCCAGCGTGTGCAACCCTGGCATTGAAATACCCCCTAAAAAGGCCACTGTGCAGATGCATAATCCAAATAGAAACCTTTCAGCAACAGGAAAGTCTAGAGAAACCTTTTTGATTGTGAAGAATTCTAGAATCTTTTTTTAACCTGAGTTTGCTATACTGCTAACAATACCACAACTCATTATCTAATCTCTGACAGCTGAAATCTGTTGAAGAATTTTTCTAAAAGGTTCCTACTACAACAGCACATCACAAGAATTTTTTCAAAGGAAAATTTAAGTTGAATAAACTGTTCCTTTTTTCTGTATGAATTGATGTTGATCCAAAACCAAAGGGAAGACACCACCACATCATCAGAGGGGATTCCGGTTCCAAAATTCAACTACAGCTAAAAGAAAAGTAGCATATGAAAAATGATGTACAGCTGTATCAGTTATATTCCTATAGGGAGTGTTTGGCATATTTGTTACATTTTGGGGTTCCCCCCGCCTCAAGAATTTTGCTAACGTCTCACTTCCTCACATTCCTCACTCTCAAAGTTCACGTGGGAACAGATGGAAGAAAAATGGAAGAAAATAATTTTTCTTCCATTAGGTGGCCCATCCCTGCCACTTGTTAATTTTCTATTAATAGTGATGATCTCTGTCCAAGCCTAATTCCCAGTTATTTTAAGAAAAATACCAGACAACATTATTTTACGTTACCATATTTTGTGGTATTATTACCACAGAAAAGGATAAAGGGACATCCTCTAGCTTGACTCTTCTAATGGTATTTTCTGAAGAATTATGACCAAATTTGCATCTTTCCTAAGTCAAATGAATTTTAATGCACTAACCTCCAGGACACATTTACTTGTTGGGACTCTGAGAGCAGCAGTTTTATATGGAGGCAGTGTTATCCTGGATTTTGCTAGATGGCACTGTGATGGCAAGTTTAACAATCAAGTGCCTAGAGCCTGGTTTTCAGTGCTCTGTTCAGATATAATCACAATAAACACATTAATAGGCATTACAAACATTTCTCATCTCCCACTGTTATGCAATGCCCTGGTGAGGCACAGTGCTTTAAGTGGGGAATAGCCACCTAGGTGGAAATGGCTTGTGGACTTCAGGTCAGAGAAGTTAATTACCTGACCTGGAATTTGGTCAGAATCCCAGGGTTAATGCCTGTAACCTTATGAAAGCAGTGTGGGGTCTTCAACTTCCTCGGGAAGTCGGGATCTCTTTTTCCCATTTGAGACAGCTGCTCTCCAGTGCCTTGCCCTTGGGCAGCAGAGCAGCTGTGGCTCTCCAGTGACTTACACCATCAACTCCAACCACCTCGGAGGTGTCAGCCCCCGTGCAGCTGCAGCCTGACCCTGCACTGCAGGAGGAGGTTCACCTGCAGGAGGGGTTTACTCAGGGCAAGCTTTGCTGTAGTTGGCAGAGAGTGTTCAGAGAGGGCTCATCTCTGCACTGTGCAGTTGCAGCAGGGGGTGTACATGCATTTTTCTATCCCACTGCAATGATCAAAACATCAATACATCCTGTCCTCGTTTCCGTGCTGAAAGCAGGGCAGTTTCCAGAACAAACACCTTATGTCTGGAAAGAATAAGAAAATGAGCGAAGCACTTATAAAGGTATAATGATGAGTTTTCTTTTTTAAAAAATAAAGGTAAATTGATTTGCATTCAAAAGTTCTGACCGATTAACAACTGAAAAAAAGCAAAATCCCACTGTGGCCACAATTGACAGCTTGATTAGTGTCTCCTATTCAAGGTTTTGAAAAGTACCTTAGCAGGGTGTGGAGGGAGAGGCATAAATTATTAAGATGCCACCTACAGCTCACATTAATTCTCAGTCAAAGAAATGTCAAAAGCTTAAAAAATATCGTATTTGCTCTCCAAAATGTAAACAAACCCCGCAGGACTGTGCTGCTCTTAAGTCAAGGAAGTAATCATAGATCAGTGTCTGGGTGGACAGAGCAACACTTGCTGCTGCCACAGCCAGCCTGACCTCCCTTGCCCCACCTCTCACAGGTCCCTGGTGCCCTGTGCTTTGGAGGTGGCCTCTCCTCCCTCCTGTGCTGGCCCTCTCCTCACTCCTGTGCTGGCCCTCTCCTCCCTCCTGTGCTGGCCCTCTCCTCCCTCCTGTGCTGGCCCTCTCCTCCCTCCTGCGCGGGCCCTCTCCTCACTCCTGTGCTGCTCACAGTGTGCCTCAACTCACCATGGAATTCATGGCAAAGTGGTTGTGCTGTGTCTGCAGGTCCAGGGCGTGTTGGTAGCTCACGCCGATCTCCGTGTGACTCTGCAGGAACAACTCTTTGTTGTGGCTGATCCAGTCGAACATCTGGAAGGGTTCACACAAGAGAGAGGGGAAAAAATAGAGTTAGACAAGGAGGGAAACAGTAAGAGACAGTGCAAAATATAAAATCCTCTTCTGAGATAGATGTATGCAACACAGACAAAATCACCTCACCTATGAGCCTCATTAAAATAAACTGTTGTTGAGCAATGGAGGCATTGAAGTTATTGCCAAATTTCACTATCAGCAGAATGGTAGGTCAGGAAAAATAATTCATAAAACATGTTCCTCAGTAAGCTTGATCCCATAGTCTTTTCCTATAAGTAACGGGAATTTCACATATAGAGAGATAGCAGCAGAGGGAACTGTAATCAGGGATTGCTTCATTGACCAAAGATCTAGCAGTTCATAAAGTACTTCTAATCCACAAATGGACCAAAAATTCTGTAAAGATTACGATGTGATTTTCTCAAACCCCTTTCTTTTTAATCTATATATAGTTTCCAAATATTACATTCAAATAGCCAGTTGACTTTTTACACTTTTATTTCATAGATCTTTCCAATTTGAAAGCCAGAATCCAGCCTATCTTGCACTTACTATTTTTGGGAATGACGAGAAAAAAAGAAAAAAAAGTATTTTATTAATATCTATAGAGAGCACACATTTCAACTTCTTCCACTTGCAAATGTATTCCCAAGCAAAATGGATTGTTCAGTACTTCAGACAGAGATAGAAATATATTGAATAAAGCTGATGAAACTCATTCCTTATTCAGAAGCACGTCAGTGTGACATTTCAATCTGCAGCACGTTCATTCATTATAAGCTGTCACAAGTATGCTAAGAGATAGTGCATTTATGTTTTAGATTGTTCTGTGTTGTGTTAGAGACTAAATGCATTCCAAGGGAGAACCTTTCGTTCTTTACCCCTGACTACAGCTCTGCAGGCAAATACAATCTCAGATCTCTTCTTTTCTGCAAACATTTTTTTTTGCAGGATCCCTTTAAAACCATTTTCCCTTATCTCCATCCCAGTAAGCTGGGGAACTGTCCATTAATAAGGACTCTTTCATAATAACAATAATAATGATAATAATAACAGCATCCCCCCTCCCCAATTCATTAATTCATTTTAAGAAAAGTAAAACTAATTATAGAGGCAGCAGAGGTCAGGTCAGTGCAGTCCCTGGCGTTAGAGAAAGTGTTTTAAGGTAAAAAGGCAGTGATGCAGCTTCTAAGTAACCACCTTAGGGTCAAAAGATCAGTCCAGATCTTTGTTATAACATTTACATGGCCTCCAGTAAAATGCAGGTTTGTTCTTTAGCACTGCATAACAATTTTTGACCTGTGACAGCTGAAGAACACTCAGAGCCCACTGCTCCGTGTGTTGCTGTAGCTGCTCAGGGTCAGTTCTCCATTCCCTGTGGAGATGGTGCTCCTGAGAGGAGAGAAAAGGCCCCGCATGGGTCACCTACAATTCCTGCAGGAAAAACAACATTTCATGCTGAGCACTCGATCCAGCATGGGAGTGCTCTGCTGTATGGAGGGATTTGCAAAAATAACATTGAATATCCCTTTCAACAAAAGGCAAATAAACATTCCAAGTGTCAGCACACATACTACACTGACCTGGTCCCAAAAATCTGTCACATACTTCTGACTTCTTAATCTTTTGTTTATGAAAATACACTTGCAACGATAGAGTCTACACCAGCTTTGTATTTTGTGTTGATAAATAGTCCTAAAAGCCAAATTTAGTTCAAGTTACAAAGATGCAAGCCCAAAGCAATATCAATGACATAGCTACTCTCTCATTTCTACCAATGGAGCTGACCAGGCCTATCACTATTTTTCAGGAAATATAAGTAACAAAATTTTTGCAAGGATGAGGTAAGAGTTTTCAAACATTACTGCCACTTAAACAGAATGAAACAACCTACTACACCTGAAGAGATATCTAAAGCTTTCTCCTTGGATTATTTTTTCTCACTTTATGAAGATTTAATAAGCAACAGTAGCACAACATAATTTGCCATACTTGTGGGCTTAAAGAAAAAGATAAAAAGAGAAGAGGAAAAACACAAAGGTAATAAAGAAAGGAAAATTCCATAACAGCAAAGTTCATGTCCCAACAACAAGATTTTATGTCTCTGCGGAAAGACCAACTGAGATTTCTTGTAAGTAGATATATGTTTGATGAGAACATTTTTTTTAATGTTTTAAACAATCTGAAGACAGTCAGGGAGAAAAAAATTGGCAGCAATCCACTAAAAATAAACAGTAAATTTAATATTTTATGCTCAGCAAAGCCGAATCGGGATCTTTTTAAGACAAGTAATTTAAACAAGTAATCTATTGTTCTGTGGGTAGGGAGCATTTCCTTCATCTAATCTATACACATATTGCTGGATGAGAATCTAGCTTAAGTTAAACCGTGCTTCTCCCTTTTAATGTAAAATAATAAACTATCAAGAAAAAGAAAGGAAGTTTAAGAGATTATTAGTCTTTTTTTGTCTTGTTAAATCAACTGAAATACACAACAACAGTTTAAAGGATGTCCTTCAAGAGTTTTGAGCAACACTGAGCAATAGACCTCAATGATGAGATATGTACCACCTTCCAAAACAGCGTGTTTTTTAAGCTCCTATCCATAGATAATACCACATTTTGAAAGAGACTCACTTTCAGTTTAGACTTTGAATCTTTCTGTGGTACTACTTTGGTTTCAGCAGGCCTATTTTCCAGTAGGAGATTATCCCCTATCAGTATGATCTGGAGTCTCATCCTGACTCTCTCACGTCTCACACAAAAGCCCAGAGAATGAAGAGTTTTGAGTTTCATGTGGTTTGGAGCCGGGAGAACATCAAGCAAGATGTGTAGGGACCCATGGAGAGTAAAGAAGGTGCAGATTCACTATGGGCTAAAGTAGGGTTAATGATGCCTTTGCTCTATAAAAACTTCTGTTGCTCTCGAGTCTTACTGAATAATAAGCAGTATTTACATTCACTCTTGCTTTACCCAGCAACCAGGGCTTTGAAAACTGCAGACACAGGGACCTTAAGCAATGATTGGTGTGTCTGAGATATCCAAACAAGTTCCAGATGAACTGGTGCCTCTCTCTGCATGGCGCAGTCCTGTGTGGGGCAGAAATACCAACCTGCCCCTCCAAACAGCACAGCCTGGCACAGGACTGCTTGGATTTGTCCACACTGATTTTGATTCCACGGCTGGTTCCTTCAGTGACTTCTCAAGGATTTCTGCTTAATGCTTACTTAAATGTAGACATTTTTCCAAGTACCCGGAAGAGATTACTGGAATTTCTTGATTGCACATTCTGGCATCATGGAATACTTTTTATTTTCATCCTCCTAATCAAGGATGCATGAAAATGGTAAGTATTATACAGTACCACAGGTCACAAGATTTCCTTAACAATGATGGAATTTAAATTAAGAAATACCTAAAAATGGGACCGTATTTGCTTTTGAGATACAATGGATTGTGTTTTCAAACTTTTTTCTTTGACCAAAAACTCTAAAATGGTCTTAAACAATTTTCTCATAACAATATGACTCCAAGTTGAGGCTCTGAAAATACCAGATGACAGGTGAGTTGTGATGGTGCTGCGAGAGTTTGCAATGTGTGTCCAGGAGGTTTCGATACGAAGGTCTGTCAACATTGTCTGGCCTGGCCCATATTACCAGCAATATTTCCTGAAAGCTTTCGAGTGAAACTTGTTTTCCACATGAGAAACCCTGATGCTTCCTGTGTTCCTGAAGCGAGTGTGCTGCCTCGTTTGTTTAATTAAAACGTACCATTACGGATGTGAACATGGCAATCACCCAACAATTGCTATTTTTCTCAACCCTACGAGGACTGCCCCAGTTTCAAGGGGCTAACATGGGCTCCTGGAAAAATGTTCAAGATCCTTTGACAAGTCAGTTTCCCTGTCAAAGAAATGAGTTTTTAACACAATAAATATCAAACTGTGGAGAATGTGACCCATGAGATCAGTTTAAGCCAGATAGAGTGTCTCAGCAAACAGATTTTCTGTGTCACTCTACCATTGCTCAACAGCACTGTATCAACTGATCTCATCCCATCCATGAAAAAGACTGTCTTAACAAACCTAGTCTAGTGATTATCCTAAAATGAATGGATCTTTAATTATTCCTGTGACTTGATTCTTAGTTGGAGTCATGCTGACTACCAGTAAAATAATTCTGCTCTCAAGCCTCCTAATCACTCCTGCAGTCATGAATCCACACTAAACAGCAGCACAGCATAACTAAGATTGGACATTACATCACTGAAAACACGTGAACCACTGTCCTCAATGTCTCCCAGACTGGCACTTCTCCACACTGCTGTAGATAATCTGGAGACCAGTTAAGTTAGGAGTTTTCCAGTGACTGAGAAGCAGGGGAAGGGGTTAAGCACACTTTAAAAAGAAGATAAACTTTCATTATCTCTTGTAGTCCTGTTTTTAACAATACATAAAGGAAATTGAATACCTATGCTGCAGAATGTTTAATGCTACATTTAATTAAGGAAATTAGTCTTTTATAAGAGAGTCAGACAAACTAAGAATGATCCGAAGGGTCTCTTCCCCGTGCATCGTTAAGCATCTAGGCTCACTGTCACTAGTAATCACATATGCATCAGTAATTATTATAGATGTGGTCTTGAGGTAACTTCACTTGAGATTAGGGTATCAGATCACATCTCCAGCATCAGTCCTGCTGGCAACAATGAGTCCTTAACCTCATGTTTTGTCACCATAGTTGATGAGTTACTAGAAAATCCAGGTTAAGTGTTAGACCAAACAGCAGGTCTCAAGCTGGTCATGAGTTAGTCCTACAGAGGAAGAACGTGACTCCATATTTTCCCTGGATTTGTAACATCTGGCAGGCCATTGAGTACAGGGTGAGAACAGCTGTTTGAGAACAGACAAGAAACACACGGATATGGAACAGCATGTATGCAGGCTGTGCACAGTCCAGCTCTACATCAGCTAAAATGAGATTTATAACATCATTTCAGATAAAAACCTCTGCTCTCTGGTTTTTGTCAGTGCTTGCTGAGGAGCATTAGCACTGGATTCTGAACACAGCGGTGCAGAGCACCACAGGATGATGTGCCCAGCACATGGCTGGCAGCACACCCTATGCCAAGTGGCATTGATGGGAGGATTACAGCCCTCATGGCCTTGACAGCCAGTGAACTGAGTATATTTATTAATGAAATTGTTTATACATGCTGGAAATAATAAATCCCAAATCTATTGAACGCTATACGAGGGCTGGAATTAATTATGAACTGGCTTTTAGCAAACCATCTTCTCTCTAGGTTCTAAGCCATAAATATCAAACTCATATGGTTAATTAAAGGCAGAATGATAACCATTATAGCCACACCATCCTGAGGAACAATATAGGATACATATAAAGAAGATGGTTCCAAAGGGACATTCAGGTCAAGTACAATCACTGCTTTGGCAGCTAACCACAGGATAAAATTTCCTTTCATAAAGGAAAGATGAAGCTCCACCTGAAAACTAGCGAAGTGCTACAGCTTGGCTCCTCCTGTGAGAAGCAGTTCCAAAAACTTTCTGCTCCTGTTACTGAGCTCTTCATATACTCTGATCTACACGAGGCTCACATCCAGTTTATACACATTTTCTCCTAGGTCAACACTTCCCTATAAGTTAAAAAAGTGTTTAACCAGGTGTTTAACCTTTTCCAGTGTGGATCAGGTGTGCTCATTGTCTCTCCTGCTGTTTGTTTTAATAGAGTCCAGCTCTTTTAAAGCTTCTTAAGATACACAGCCTTTCTCTGCACTTGTTTTAGTTCATGGATATCTTTCAATCCCATCTAAGATCCTAACAGGACTTCGTGAAATGTTGATTCTTTTTTTTTTTTTTAATACTCCAGCTGACATCATTTAGGATAACTTGTGCAGTGCTTCTGGCATCAGCTCTAGAAAAGGAGATACAAAAATGGGAGAGCAACAGCTGCTGGATCAACGTCAGCACCTTCTGCTTTGCCTCGCTATCTTTTCTCTTGGTAGTTCCATGCATAAATACTGACAAAGACCAGTAGAGTTTATGTGATTTGCTCTGACGAGCACAGCTCAGGTGATGCTCTGAATACGAGTGAGTTTAAGAGCACTTAGGGAAAATGAGGCAGGGTTTTGAAATCCAGGTAGCCATAAATGCATTCTCTCACTATGCCTCCCTATGCCACTAACAAAGAGACAAAAAATGTTAATCTAAAACAATGACTTGCCTGTAGCTGAGGAGAGGGTAGGTCACTAATTATATGCCAGATGAAATCCCTATTAGATTAGTGCTTTCCAATCTCTTCCAATCTGTGGACCCCATAAATTTTTTCAATTTATGTGGCAAGCAGTGTAGCCACTTAAGGTCTTCAAACAATAAATCTGTTTTATCAAATACCTTTACCAACTACTAAGGAGTGTAATATCCATGATTCACAGGTTGGGAAATGCTGGAGGTAAGCATACATTGTTTATTAAAGAGAGGTCCATTTAAGAGTCCATGCGCATTTTGTATTTTCAAAAATGTCCAGCCAGTGTTAAAACTGAATAATCTACAACAGAAAATGGAAAGTTCCACTCTGAGAGCATCTACAGCTAAGGAAGTTCATTTTTATATGTTTCCACAATATAAACAAAATAATAACACACACAGAACAGTAACTGCCAGAGTCTCTCTCTTGAGGTTTACAAAGTTTCCAGCTACAAGGTCTATTCCTATCTCATTAAGGGAGTTCAAGTATTCACAACAACTCAATTAAACAAAAATCAAGGCATATTTTTCACATCTTTTGCAATTGAATTTAGCCAGTATTTGAACAAAAAAGAATACTGTGCAACAGATCTGTGGTACACACACAGTCTACACTGACATGCAAGGGCATGATCCAGGAAAGATTTGCATGTGAGCTAACTTTATAAGAGACAATCAAGAAACTCCCCCAATGTCTCCAGACTAGAATCAAAACTACAATTTAAATGGAACCAGCTATATGTCTAGGTCACCTAAACGTCTGGGAAAGGCCAACAGAAGTGCAACACCTCCGTCAAGGAGCACAAAGGAAATGCCAACAGTCTAAAGAATCAGGAGTTCTACCTGGAATACAGAAAAATCCCTCCAGTCAAGGCTCTGAGCTAAATTCAGCAGGACAGAGGACTGATGCTCACTGTCCAGGCTAGCTGCTCCCTACAGGATAAGGAGCCAGAAACTAAGACCCAACAGGTAGAACAGGGGCCTCATTAACCAGAGCCTGTCCCACAGCCCCTGAGGCTTAAACCTGACAGCAACCAGATTTAAACAAGAGGACATCGTGCAAGTTCTGGTGACAAGTGCAAGCTTAAGCTACGAAGTCAACCAGCAGGTCAGGATCAGGTCCACTGAGGATAACCAGGCTCAGATGCAGCCCCATGACCAAGCACAGGTCCACAGCAGCGAGGGATGTCCCAGGTCACACCACAAAATGAGCTGATGGGTCCGTGTCTGGCTCAGCAGGCCCTGTGGCCAGGCTGAGCAGGGCTGTGCAAAGCTGGCAGTGAGGTTGGTCATTAATGTCCACCAGTGCCCACAGGGCCCTGACAGTGGGCTGGGAACCTGCACGGTCACCAGGAAAATGGCTATTCTTGGGCAGGAGGATACTGGTTCCGGAATAAATTTTGAACTTAAAGAAAACTTTGATAGCACATTTAACTTTTTTTTTTCATGAACCAACAAATTTTATGAAAACCGTTTCAACGACAAAAAAATTCCAATCTGCTGTAATTCCTGTTGCCATTCTATAAATACAGCCTTAATTAAATCAAAGCACTTGTAGCTTTAAAATAGAACTCTGCATACATCTAAATGCTTTGCTAAGCCAGGGCATAAATACAACGCTGTGTTTGTTTTTGTGTTTGTCTCGTGTTTACAGATGGTGACGGACAAGCCAATGCTTCTGCCAGATCTTTCCCTTTCACATGTGTTCGGCGCGGTCCACGGCCAGGATAAACTGGTGTCGTTCCAACGAGGCCAATTTACACCAGCTGAAGATTCAGACCCACAGCTGTATTTGTGTAAACCTCAATGCTGCATGAACATAGTTTTTCCATTATGAATATCTGTGTATATGATTCATAGAGTACAGTAAGTAAGGCTACAGCACATTAAATTATTCCAGACAATGGGCCCAACTGTCAACCCACTAGAAAATTAGCGAGATGTGTGACGTGACAAATAGCTTTGTATTTATAGCAGAGCACCACTTCCAACATACTCACACTGAATGTTCCTACTAAATGCCAGAGTAAGAGATCTGTGTATTTTTTCCTGACATAAATCAAGCCACAGCCACGCACAAAATAAGGCATGTGATTCCTACAATGTTGAGTACAGAAGTAAGAATTTTATTGTTAAAGGTGGGAGAAAATTACAGATCCTGAACACAAAAATACGACTAATGACACCTGGGCGTATTTTATACATCTGCATTGTTTGCTTGCTTTTTGAAATACTGCACGTTTCCACCACACTTAGTAACATCAAACACTCAGGCATTCCTGGAAAGGATTTTCTGTTCCTTAAAATGGTCTTTTTTGGGCACGGATCATCTACAGGGAACTGCTTGCTGTCTAAGTGGAAATTAATTCATTGGTTGGATAGGAAATGTAATACTACAGCCACATGAATGGAAAACACAGTGTAAATTATGAAAATTCCCCCTCCCCCCCCTCCCCAGATGAGGGATCTTCCTCTCAGCTTTCAGAAGAAATTTTCATTTAGTTGAAAATGCGGTAGGAGTTTGGTGACTTTGTTATAGACCCTGGTTCGATTCCTGGCTGAATGTGTGACATTCCTGGGACTCCAAATAGCTGCCACTAAGAACAGAACAGCCAGACAGACGTTTACTGGTTTGTACCAGAATCGTGGCATTTCCCCTACCAAACCCACGTGTGTCTGAGGCCCAGAGATGCAGCTGTGGTGTAACCATAGCTTTAAACTCCTGACATGCCATGTTGCTCCATGTCTAGTGCTGGAATCTCTGATGAAAAGCCGAGGATATGAACTTTCCACTGGACTTTGGGGTGCACAGCCCTCCTTATCCCATCCCATACATTAATCAGTTCAGTGTTTCCCCTTGCTCTGGCAAACCTGTGGAGCTGGGAGGGCAGTCAGTGTCTGCAGCGGGTGAGGTGGCACAGGTGGCTCTGCAGCTGGCACTGGGTCTCACTGCCCCCTTGGCAGTGCCCCTGGATCTCACAAGGTGCCTTCAGGGGGTCCTGAGCTGCCACCAGCCACTTCCTATGGGCTCTGGCACTGAGGGAGGCCCCATCAGGGAGAACCACCACAGGCCAGAGCCTGACCATGGTGCCAGAACATTCAGCAGCCAGAGAACACCTGGATGCAAGCTGTTAGGGAAAGAAAATGAGGGTTGCTGAGGGCTGAGAAACACTGTGGGGTCACACCTGAGGGATGAGTGGCCCTTGTAAGGGCAGGAACTCGAAGGAATAACATCAGAAAAAAATTAAGAATCAGAGAACAGCTGTAACTGCAGCAAAACCAAACTTATGTGAATATTATCCCTGACATGCCCCGCTGCCCACCAAAAAAAATTGATGGACTGGGTATAAACCAAGACAAAAATGAGGGAAATTTAAGCCAGCAAAAAGTAGGTGTTTATGGCAGTGTGTCCTGCTTTTTCCTTTCAACACCCAAATCAAGATCAGAAGTTTGTGTTCATAAGCTTTAAACCGAGCAAAAATTCCTCAACTAAAGACTGTTTTGTCTGTGACACCTCTTCAGCACCTGTGCGGGACATGAGGCATCCAGGACTCTGGTGCCAAATAATACAGAGGGGTCTTGCAAGACGTGAGGGTTCAAGAAAATATCTCTGAATTAGTTTCTCTATAATGTGCATGATCCGTAAGAAGAAAAGTCAGAGTGAATTGGTTTAAAATGACACTGATGCTTCTGGACTCTATCCACAGACCATGCTGCTGGTTTTTCCTCTTCAACCCTCACCAGCTCCGGAGAAAGCAACCTCTCAGCTGTACACCCACCTTTATCTGTTCTCTATAAATAGATATGAAGGGTAATTTAAGACACACTTTTAAGACCCCAAGCTCTGCCAAGTGTGGGCCATTGACAGCATTTCAGCCAGGCCAGGAAGACATTAATTTAGAAATAATCACATGGCTACATCTGGAAGATGCCACACAGTAAGTCTGTGAACCTCATGTACAGTTTAATTACATTATTTCCTGACAGCTAGTCTCTTATCACCTAGCCTTTTTGAAGATCAAAGCAATAAATTCAAAAAAAAAGCAGCTTTATTCTCTTTTTCTAGATGTGTGGGCTTTGTTGCCCTTTAGAGCATTTGGGTCTTTTCATCTTCATTAGTTAAAGCAGAACTTTGTGGTTAAAACATGCTATAATAATCCTTAAAAATCAGTTTTAACTCTGTATTCGGGCGCCAAAACTCTTTTTTGTGCCATACTGATCAGGGGAGCATTCCTGTGCCTCCCAGCGGTGCCAAGTTGGAGATGCTGAAACAGCCTCAAAACGCTCCCTATCAAAATTGGCAAGCGAAAGAAAGAGGAAATTTCTGCAAATGCAAAAATATTCCACCAGAACATACTGCCTTCAATTATTTTTGGACCCATTCTAATGTTCATGGAGGAAGCGAGAGGAATAGTAACTGCGTATCCCGTGTCGGCAGCAGGAAACTACAAATAGCAGAGCACACCGTGTTCCAGCTCCAGCAGCAGCGGCTCCGAGCCGCTTCCTTACAGCCAGGGCTGGACGGGCAGCTCTGCCAGAGCCTGCAAACACAGCGGGAACTGCGCCACGGCCCGGGCAGCGCTGTGCCCTCCGACACGGAGAGGTCACGGCTCTGCTGGATGCTCCAGCGTAAAGGGGACAGAGAGCGGCCCCAGCTGCTGGAACTGTGCTATAGGGCACGCTCAGCACGAAGGAAACGCGCAGCTCTTCCTCGTCCCGAGCTGCAGCAGCGGAGTGAGGCATTGTTAGTGTTTTTACATTCCCAGTGAAAAGACCAGGTTCAATTCCAAGTGTTGTGGAGGCAACATATTTAGCTGCCAGTGAAAGAAAAAAAAACCCACCGGATCTGGCAGCACAGGGCAGAATGAATTAATAAAGAAAGAAGGAAAGCACTGAGATATTTATTTTACACATCAGATCGGGACTCCCACTGCAGGACAGGCTTCCTGTGCGACAGGAGGCAAGGCAGTTAACCCCTGTGGTTTTTAATTCCCAATTTTTAGCTTTGAACTTTGCGTCCTTTGCACTTCATTTTGCTACTCCAAAGCCAATCCAGCTCAACAGAAATCAATGTCTGGCGGGTGATTGCCCTTCCTGATGGACAGATGTCCACATCTGAAAAATTAGTACAAATGCCTTCAGAAGATTCTTGTGTTCCTTGCTTCTGGAGTCTGAACTCGGGTCATGGAAGTGTTAAGTGAGGAAGTTTGTACCCTCAGAGCTGTTGAACCAGCAGCAGACTTGTTGCAGGAGAAACAGAAATATCACTGGGAGGCTACCAAAGGGTCCTGCCACCTTTGCCACAGAGAAAGAAGTGATGGTTACAGCAACGGAAGGAGACATTCACCACTAGAATAACAGCCACAAGGAAGAGAATTTCTGATATATATATTTACCCCAATCCCTGAGTTGCTCTGCTCAACAGGCAAGGCAATCCCACATTTCCTCAAACCAAATGGCAAAATGGGGTTTGTAGCTGCTTTCAGCTGTAGGAGCAGCACAAAGCAGTTGGTGTGTACTTGTGAATTTGTCCTGTGCTTATTAGCTTTGTCCCCAAGCTTTCTGCTGATGGATGGAAAGGCAGAAAAGCAAACGTTCACAATATTGGCACATGAGGGAAGACCCCCCCGTGGTCTTGACTGATAAATAGGAAAGTAACAGGATACAAGCTTGACACAGTGACAAAGCTGCAAGCTCCTTTGAAACATCACTAATAACGAAGACTTTTTTCTTTTACAGTCCAATTAGCAGAAATGAGCTCTGTTTGTGCTTTGAGGAAAGTTAAAAACTTCTATAATGATCTCCTGATCTTGCAAAAATCTGGTTGGTTTTTTTTTCCCCTACAGGTGCCAAGAACAGGATCTTATTAAGTGTGACCAGCAGTGGTCAAAGTAATGAACACTTCCCACAGAGCCCACCACGGTTACTTCCCGCTCTGACAACTCTTCACTTTAGATTGGGGGCAACAAATTGTGGATGGCATTAGAAGCTGTCAGAAGGCAACTTCCGATTAAAGCGAGCAGATGTCAGCCCGCTGCATCTTTAATTCAGAGCTGCAGCCTGCAAGGGCTGCAAGTGCCAGCACCAGCACGCAGGTTCCTGAACTGAGAGATGCAGGCAGTGCAGGATTCATCCTCCCCTTAAAGATGAAGGGGTTTGCAAGTAATTTATTGTTATAGATGCTGAAGAAGATTTGCCCCCACAGTCCCCCAATGATTCTTTCGTGTCCATGACTAGGTGAGGGAAATGGCAGATTTGACACAATTTAGCTGCCACTCTCAGAGCCTTCCAAAATGGAAGGTGCTGATCCCACTATGAAATCTCTTTAGCACATGACATCTACGCTCACAGCATCACAAGGAACTGTCAACACACGCTCTGTGCCAACCACCCCTTGTTACAATGTTTTCTCTGCTTCTAGGCAAACTTTGTTCTTTTATTTGGTTTGTTTAAAAAAAAATAAATCCTGAGACCAGGTAAACCCAGTAATTTGGGAAATCCATGAGCCTGTTATGCCATCACTGAGCTTCCAAAAAAAAACAATCAGTAAAGATGCATTCAGAACATCGTACTGTTTATTCAGCTGCATCAGAACACCTCATAATGGCTTACCCATGACAGCGAGTACTGACGTGCTTCAAGACAAAGCAGAAGCAGTACTCAGTAGCAAAAATTCAATTATTTTAAAATGCTACAGAAACATGATAAAGAACACATTTGAATAAACACTGAAAATTAATTAAAACCTGCTACAATAGAGTTATTGCTACATGCTTTTAATTCTCACCTGTTTATTAGAGCCTCCTTTGTTCTAGGAAGTGTGAAGTAATTAAATAAAAGTGGTTAGAGCTGGCACAGGTTCATCTGGGGAAATACACAGGTTTTTAAGAATAGATGTACAGTTTCTCCCTTTGATATGAACTTCCCGTGTTGATCTTTTGTCTGTCCTTGGAGTTATTGCTCAAAACAACTTAAGTGAAGCAGAATATTCCCAGTATATGCCAAGGCAACCCAAATCCTGTGTGGATATATATATGTATTCCATAGAAGTGTTGTCATACCCTTACATCTCCAAGGGCCATTTTCAACTGAAAAGCTACATTCCTTTATTGGAAATAACCAATATCCCAGTCAGATTCAGGACCTCACTGTGCTAGATGTCATACAAACACGCACTCAACTATTTATTGTTTATGCACCCAACTCAATCTCAATTCAAGCCTCCTTTCCATATCACCTATATAATCACATTTTCAACATTTTATAATCTGATACTGTAAGATGGTGTCTGCCAATTCAACAATTTAGTGACCTATCTGCACTTATTTTTTGTGTTCTGCCCAGTATTAGAAATTCTGTGTCGGAGTAAACACTTCATGTTGAACATGGGGCCTGCCCTCTGTTGTTTCAGTTTCAGAGTGGGCTGAAGTACAAAGGATGGGATGAGATGATAATCTTCTATTCACATGGCACCTTATTTAGGCTGGTAGCTGACTCTCCTTCCCAACACTGGCATCCCAAGCCTGATTTTATGAACAGTTGTCTAGTGAGAATCTCTATAGCAAAAAAAGGCACCATATGCTACGGGAAGCTTCAGATTACAAAATAAAGCATTTTTCATTGGCAGCATGGGGGAGAAGATGCCAGATTTGGAAACAAGGTTTCAGGAAAGAACAGACACTACGTGCTCTGTTCAAGAGCCCATTGCATGAAAAAAGACAAAGCTATTAAGGCAACTTAAAATACTTTGACTAAAGTCAAAGACTCTTGAGCAATGTGTATTCCAGATCCATAAATGTAGGGACCTGTATATTTATTCTATACAATAAAAATAAGAACCAATTGTGTCAGGAATTGGTTTCAAAGCTCATTATTCTTATACTAGGACTATTGCAAGCCCTGGCTAATCAGGCTGCCCATAATGTTGCAAGTGTGAACTAACATAACTGGAATCCTGGGATGGGGACACCAGCATGGACAGATGGAGACACGGTCTCGTTACCATAAGTGGGTGACCACGGCTGACCCTGCCATCAGCAGGGCTGGAGCCAGAGCCAGGAGCTGGTACCAGGGAATGCCACACTGCTCCAGCTCACTCAGTGCTGCCACTGGGAGCTCTGACAGAGACCTCAAGTCCTTCACTGATTTCAATTGCAGCTGAGACTCTGCTTTACAAGACCAGGCCTCTGTCTTTCTAGCAGACAAATCAGGGAGACCTCGAGCACCAAAATCCAACTAGATCAGGGATACAGCTAAAACTAGCCTGAAACAGTTGTTTCACTTGAAGAGAGAAGCAGTTGCTTTGGGCTGAGAGTGGTAGGTACCACCACCAACTTGGTCCTCTGAGAAATCTTTTTATGGAGTTATGGGTAAGGGATTTCATTTATGCTCAGCAGTAAATTCTTGGTCACTCTTCTTATAAAGCTCTCTGCAAACACATGCATGTTCACAAACACAGACAGCCAGTCAGTATCTGTATCCCAAGGCCCTGTCCCTTCTCTGCACAGACATCTGAAACAGGCTAAGGATGACAGAAACATGCTTAAATGAGTCTCACTTAGACCCTCAGCCAAATGTTCCTGCAGAAGACACTAAGCTTATTGACTCTTTTTACTGCAGAAGCCTTATGGAGCTTACCTCAGGTCTAACAACACCCCCTGTGTTCAAAATCTCCAGGAAAGCTCCTTATTGAGATGCTCACTCACTGTGCTGTTGTGATATTCATGGTGTAAGTACTTAGATGGAAAATCCAGGGCATGCTGAGTTCTGCACACCAATGCAGTGTTCACATAACTTAAATGAAATCTAAATCCTATACAAAAATCCATGTCTAATCCATGATTATTATGCCTGTATGATTATTACTGTTAAATACCATTCATTCAGTAACAAATCCTTTCTTAGTCAAACAGCACATGGGGCATATGTACTTCAGATGTGCTCTCATTATTAATCTTGACTGTGGTTCTGTCCCCTCTTAATGTGCTTCCTGCCTCCTCCCCAGTCCTAATTAACCACCTCCCCAGAACTCCTTCGTTTTGTATTCACTTCACATAGGACAGGTTCCTCTACCAGCTTCTCAGAACTCTCCGCACTGGCTTCCCATTCTCACTCCCTGGGACATACCCCTCTCACAGTAACTTCTAAGCCAATAATTCACATGAAATCTTGGAGGCAATTGTATAATATGGCACATGGCACAGATCAAAGAAACCAAGTGCTTCCAGCAGTGAAATCAGAAAGGGGAAATGGTCCTTCACTAAGTGGATTTTATCTCAGTCAGGGGAGCCTGTCCCAGGAGCTGTGCCTGGTGGAATTATGCAAGTCCTTAAGGGTTAATATGACATGTTGCAAACAGGAAAACCCTACAAATTTGCTTTAGGTATCACTTCAAGGGTCTTTTGACACTGCTAAAAGAAGAAAACTTAGAGGTGATGTAGAATGTAAAAGGAAGCAAAATTGGTTTTTAATCTTTCTTATACTGCTTTTCCAGAAAGTCAGCTAAGACCCATTTCTAGGAAATGCTTCCCTTGACTAAAGGAGCAGCTACAATTGCTCTACTTAATGGACTGTAATAAAATAAACTGCCTCCTATTAGCAAGAAGGATCATATCATAAGTTTTGTAGCGCATTTTATTACAAAACATACAGCATCAGAATTTTTAAATGCAGTATGAGGAGCAGTAATGTATGAAAGAGTTAAAATGGGTGTCATAGAATCACAAATGTACTGATAGATTCCTTTCTCTCAAACATCAAGATACCGATGTTTCTTCTTTAAAGCCATCTTTTGCCTCCTAAACCACAGCATAAATTTCCACATGTTGCATTCAATTATCCATCAAAGCCATCTTGCATCTTTTTAGACAAAGAGTAGCTTGCAGAATATTCCTTCCTTCTGAGGAACATGAACCTTTGGCAGGTGTAATACTCTAAAACCAGTATGAGCATGGTTCCAGTACCTGGATTATATATTCTTGGATACTCTCCTCCCCCACTGACTTTGCTGTCAAGCTAGAGCTTCTCTGTATTTTTCTAGACTAACTCTGGTGTTAAGTGACATTCTAAACCAGGAACTCCTAAATTTCACCTGGCACTTGCGAATGGGCATATTGTTAGTTAATTGGTATAATGTGCTTCTGCTGAAAATCAACCAACAGAAGTCTTCCCAATACTTTTATTAGGAATTGGAATCAGACACTGGACAGGGGTCTAGTACAGCTGATCTATCTGTGATTTTCCTCCCTGAGAAACCAAATGCCACATTATTTATTTCACTCCGTGGGGGCTGAGTTTAATAGCACCCACTCAGTAGAATAACACATGGGTTCCCTTACTTAAGCGGACCCAACTGAGGAAGGGGCCAGAAGTGGGTGTGAGAAGGGAGGAAGGCAGTGCCTGCTCCTCAATGCCATGGTCTCACTGCCCACACTTGCACAGGGAGCGGGATGCAGGGGAACTGCTGCCACTGTTACTGCACCCTACTCCTCTTAACCATTTTGCTTATACCCCCCTCCAAACTTGTCTCCTATCTGTGAACTTTGCATTGTTAATCACATTCCAATCACTCCTGCACTCACTGAACTCTTTCTGTTGTTCCAGGCTGGTCACAGCACCTGGGAAATGGGAGCTACAGCTGCTGTGGAGTAGGAGCTGCAAGTCATCCGTGCTTTCCACCCCCTCTCCCTGCAGACACCCGCAGAGCAGCAGTACCACGGCAGCCCCAGCAGCCAGCACAGCTTCCCACCGCCTGCTCCACAGGGAAAATAACTGGCAGAGCTGTGTTTTTCAAAGGGAAGCCTTGGTTTACATGAGGCTGATGGTTTTGACTGTAAGCCTGCAACTTCACTGCTCCTTGAAGACTAGATGTGGCCTGTGGTTTGCCACTAGACTCTACAAAGCTGGCCTGATCCAAATAAAATGTTTCTCCCACCGCAAGCTTCCAATGAAATTCACTCATGGCATTTTCTAACTCTGTCTTTTGGAGTTTGCCTCTTTGTAGTGGACTGTGTAGGAAGTCAGGAAGCAGGAGGAGAGGTGAGGACAGAGAGAACATGCCAAAACCCCTCTTGCCTCCTATTGGGGCTGACCCCATGGTGTTAGAGCAGCTCCTTGCTCTGCTGTGAGGAGCTCACAGTGCAGACCCTCAGCTCAGTCCAGCTGGTGACTGTATTGTTTATACCTAACATGGACAACGCTGATTACATCATGAGATGTTTTTCATTCACATACATACTGGGGTAGTAAAATTGGTGTGGAACCAACACAGAATGATGTGGAAACTCCTGCAAAAGTCAAATTGGGTGCCAGTTACAAATGATTTCCAGAAAAGCTGGAAAGTACAGAGTGTAAGTATAAATTTTTGTCTTTTTTTGGTATTTATTCAAGTGCAAAACATGTGGACTCTTGCCTGAATTCTTCTCCCTGTCCAGATTTCCACCAACCAATTATCATTTCTCAGATAGTTCTAATACTTGGATCTACGTTGATTGTGGGTTTTTTGTTTCAAACAATATTCAATTTAGACTGGGATACATTTTTTAATGTTACTGGTGACTAAAAATATTTTCCCTGTTACCCAGTAAAACACAGTGAAGTCTCAGTTCTAGTTTCAAAATTATATATATGTACATACGTATTTCTCCATTAGATGGTGAGGAATAAATTTGTTGAACAGTGAGGGTCAGGGCTTTGCCAGCAGCTGAAATGTGTTATTTATCAGCAGATCATTACAGTCAGCACTGCACAGCATGTGAACTTCCTCACACCCCTCTGCCAAAGCTCCCCACATGGCTGACCTGCCTGCTGACTTGAGCTTCAAGGAGCTTCCAGTCTCCATCTGGAGATTCAATCTCACTGCACTGCTGGTGCCTAGGTGATAGCCCCACTTCTCCTCTCCCTTGGCTCCAGCACAGGAAAGTAAAACCCTAAAGGCCTGACTTGGGGACAAAGTTTCTCCACAGAGAGCCCTGCTCTCTCCCACTGATTTGAGTGGGAGAAGCCCAGGCTGTGAGTGCCACCCCTCTGTTTACTTTGGCAATAATATGAGTTGTTCAGCACACAACCATACAGACTTCTGTAAGTTGTAATGTCTGTAATTTAAATATTTTGCGTGTCCAGGCTGTGACTGCCATTTCTAAATGTTCCAATAGAGGGGATCTCTAGGAGGGGAAAAAAGTGAATTGAGTTGCTTTGAACATCTTGGGTATTATAATACCAAAGTGTTCCAAAAATTAACCTTCCTTAGAATACTGTGTGTTTTAGTCCTTGTGTCCTTTTTTTTTTTCCTATCCCATTTTTAAGAACTTTTTAGACAATGAGGACACCTGAAATTTTTGAAATCAGAGATGTCCGGAAAATTAAAGTCCTTGTCCATTTTCTCCTTATTAGAACACATTTCCTGAAATACCATCCAATGAATATACAGAGATATTTTAAAAGACCCTCAAACCTTGTTTATATTCAGAATCTTATGTTGGGAGTTTGAGCTTTCACAGGCTATTAGAGTTGTCATTTGACTAGAACTAAACGACATATCCAGGTTATACGAAAAGAGCTGTGTCTCTCTCCAGGAGATGAAGAGTATCCTGGCTCTGCTACACTACCTAAGTAGAGTGCAACTGAGCAAATGGAGGTACCTGGAAACTCTAGAATTCAATATACAGACACATTGGTGGCTATTTCTACAGTGGAGACTGCGCTCAGACTGAATTTAGCTCTGAACATTTTATGAAACAAGTACTTTCAAGTCTGAGGTGGTCAGACTACTTCAAAGAGATCTGAAAAAGGCAGCTACAGAGGAGAAGCACCTCAATGTTTTACATCAGTCTACACGTGCAAACGTGACGTTAAAGGGTCTGCAACCCTTCCGGGAAGAATTTTAGGGACTCACAAACTGAGAAGATTAAAAACACAGACTTGGGAATATAAAACAAGAAAATATTTTCTATTTGGGAAAACGCAGAAGTCAAGAAAAGGCAAGCAGAGCCAAAGCAGAGAGTAGCTGACTCTGTGTTTAGTTAATGTGAGGCAGATGAAGAAGAGAAGTTGAGAAGAGCAGAATCCTGGTTTCGTCAAACTGGAATTGCTCAAGACGGCCAGTGTTACAAAGGCAGGAATCGCATTCTCACTTCTTCCTTCACCTCAAAAGTTTCATTTACTTGTTGACTTGCCTAGACCTTACACATAACAACCTCAGAAGAGCATGTGCAAAGAGCTTTGCTGTCACATTGCCTAGACTTACATCACATCATCCTTTCACGCCTGTGCAGGAGGTAGAAAGGAAACTCCCTGGAGACTTCCTTCAATGCCACAGAACAGTGCTTGGCAACAGGGACTTCTCCAACGCTGACTTGATCTGAGAGCCTTTCAGCTTATAACATTATTAATTATAATAACCTCCTAAATACTAATAATTTACTAATAATATTATTGAATAATAATCATAAATTAAAAAGTAAAATTAATAAGCAGTGGTCATCTGAATAGTCCCAAAGAAACTGAAAATCTAAAGTGAAGCACTGACTGAAGTACAGCCACCGCTGGGAAGGACAAAAGTGAGTGGCCTCCTTATAGCATATGACACACAAGGAACAGGGAAATGGCTACTATTGTAGCATTTGGAATTAAAACTCTGCTCTTATGCATCCTTGAGTGATGCTGCAGTGACTCTTATTTTAGAGGGACTCATCTGAATTCAAGGTTTTCCCAGTAGGAGGGTTGATTATACAGTGATGGAGCTTTTTCAGTCCTAGCAAGTCTTAGAGATATTTAATACATGCACTGAAAACCAATGTCAAGTGTCTTGTTCTGCACTACTCAAGATTAAGTTTGTTTCAGCAATGCTTCTCCATGGTGTTTTAAAATAACACTAACTAGTGGCTGATTAAAAAAAACACCCTCTTGAGATCCCCCTGCATATGAGGTCTGCGTTTCTTCTGCAACTCCTCCTGGGTCCGTCCAGGCAGACACATTAGTGAAACAACTGGATAACACATTAAGTAGAGAAGATTCAGAGACTGGTGCTTTTGATGGATATGCAGACTAGATAAACACGAGTCTGAGACATCAGTACCTTCCACTGAGAATACCCTACCTCTGTGGCCTGGAATTTTAAATGTGCAACAAAGACTTCTCACAAAATCACCTAACAAGATGCCAAGCACTTCTGCATTAAGAAAGCCAAGGCTTTAGCACTACACCATTTTCTAAAGTTAATTCCCTGAAACCCATACTTGAATTTTCCCATAGACTCCAAGAAGTGCAAACAATAATCATAGTGAAATAAACCCCAAAATCATTCTTCTTTCAGTGCTGTGACAAATAAATATATTCATAAGCTTAGTAAAAGAAGTTTGAAAAAAGAAGTCAGATCCTTGTGCTAATGTCTACCAAATATACTCATTGTGAGACAGAAAAGCACATTAACTTTCACCAAAAGTGACAGAGACAAGTCACTCTTGGATATTATTATGCCTGCTACATCCAACAATTACCTTGGTGAATTTGGTTTATGAGTCACATGAAGCGTATCTGCTGGCAACATGAGATTTATACTTGTGATGAACACCTCATGGTGCCACTTATAGAAAAAAACAGTCACCCTCACAACAGGGTCTTGTTTAAAGTATGAAAAAAGGAACAGATTATTCCCTACCTTCTCAGCATCTTGCTCAAAAAGCCGGAGTTGAAAGCACTGGTCCAGTTTCAACTTGCGGACATGCCACATCTGATGCAAGTGTTGCCGGGTAGAATGCAGCTTGTCCAAAAGGCTGGTGATCTTTGGCACAAGACTTTGAAAATCTGCACTTCCAGGAATGCAGTTCCTACCAGAAAAACCATCACTGGATCTTATGCATTGTAATAACCTCTGGCCCTCACGATCCAGTTCTTCCACAGGAGCTTTAATCACTTTTTTCTTAAGCTGCGTGTGCTCATCAATCAGCCTTCTTGAGCCCTCAACATCAACTGGGAACTCCTTCCTAGCCAACATTTCCTGGAGATCCTCCAGCCTTGATAATAAATGGATGGCACTGTTGAAAAACTCTTCCAAGGAGACACGCAGCTCTATCCATTCATCGTGGTTGTAATCCAAGGACCCTTCGAACTCGTCCGTCAGTTGAGAAGGATCTACAAGCTTTGCCAGGCCTTCCACAGACACCATACTTGTCTAAGGAAGGGAAAAGGACAGCATTTAAATCAGGGACCATCCAATCAGAATTAACAGCACACCCCATAAACAGCATGAAGGGAGCATTTTCCTCATCAATACATAAATGAAGGAACATTGTAAAAGATGTCAAGGACTGTGTTTAATTTTGATGTATTAATTGGACAGAAAACTTTGTTACTAATGGGATTTATTTATTTATTAAAAGACATTATGTTTACTGGAATGAAGCCTATCTTTTTCAGTTGGCCTGACTATCAAAAACATGCAGCGAAAATGCTTCTGCCCCAGCTTTCATCAGCCCAGCTGAACACTGAAGACTTCTTACTGCAGCCTTTGGATATCTGGACATGGCTGTTCACTGAACAGGTACAGGGATTACAGGGACTCTGCTACTTGTGTTCCACCCCAGCCAGTGGCTACACAGAAGCAAAAGTCTCAGGTGTATGAACTGAAGCAGGTATTGCAAACTGCCGTAACAGAGATTATGTTGGGTTTCTTCTCCCAAATCATTCCAGCTGGCTTTTTGCCATTCTTTCATACTAGCAATTCCTAATGTAATTAACCCAAAATCAATGTAAAAGTGAAATGTCATTGAAGTATTAACAATTAGAATTTGTTGCCAATAGAAAGTACTGCTCATGAATCATACACAATCAATGAGAAATTGTTTTAATTCATTCAGACTCAGTAACTGGTGATAGAGAAAAGCCCTGGGTGTCTGGAAAGCAGATTACAGTTTAAGGACGCAGCAACTGACAGCTTTTCCCATTTGTTTTAGACAAACTACTTCTTTCTGAAATTAGGAGCACAGGGTTTCACATGTAACTAGAGATTTTCAGTGCTGTCATGTTAACACCCAAGCTGGCAGCCCCTAAAGGCTTCTATCTTCATCAGTGACTGCACATCTATCCCCTAAAGATCAGGCCTCCAAAGAATGTCAGAGCTTGTGCTCTTCAGAAATGGAGGCACCCAATAATCACAGCACTCTCGTAAAAGTAATCCACAAAGAAAAACACCTAAAGTCCTGACCATTATCCTGAATTATGTCCAAAATAGTAGGCTAGCCACTGCTTAAAGGTTAATAATAGGCTTTTTCTTCCAATTTGTATCCATCCAAAAATATCAGGCATTCTGCAATGTATTAAAATTGAGATGGTATTAAACTAAAGCTCAGGAGAAAAACTATTTTAAAATGTTCTTGCAATATTCCTTGCTTTGAGGAAAAGGGAGGACAGTGGGAAGAGCAAAGAAACAGTAGGAATGTAAGTATGTCACTTCAGAGGGTTTTCAGATTTTTAAATCTCTTGAGCTGGACACTGAGACCTTGAAGATAATTCAGTTTAGAGTTTAACTGCCTGTCCGGGAAATACTTCTCTTCATGCCTAACACTCAGGCATCCCCCTGCAGTCTGTCAAGCTAACGGAAACATTGATCTAATCATGGACAGAATTTGACAGGAGATAGTAGCAAGGCTTTTCATTTCTTGAATTCTGCAAAAATTTTCTTTATTCAGGTTTGATTTTTTAAGTGGTTCTTGAAACTCTAATGAAAACAATTTTAGTGAGGTAGGTAGGTGCTTACTGTTTCCTAGACATTACTCATCCTTCTTTCTGAAATCAATTTAAAAAGTGCTGTCCACTATTTAGACTCTTTCAGCAGGAGAAAGAAAAAAATCTTGAAGGCATCCCTGAATTAATGCTAAATAAGCTGCCTGGTCCATTCCTCAAAATGACAGGAAACTTTGGAATCCACGTATATCAACCAAACACTTTTCTTTCTCTTTCTGGGTGAAGATCTGTGTACGTGCTTCACTCTGGACTGTGACACACAAACACTGTGCCAGTCTCACCCCACAAAATCCAGTTCATCAGCCTCCACTAAGGGTCCTGCAGTGCCCTGGCACACACATAATGCTTCCATTAAGCTCAAAAAGAAATCTGGCCTTAAAACTGACACTGGGTACTGCTGAGTTTGTGGATGGGGTAGCTCAGCAGAGACTTCCATTGCCTTCCACTGCAGTGTGTTCCTGCCAAGGCCCTCGTGTTTGATCTGAGCTGTGGGAAATTTCCACGACAGTCAGTGCAGAGAGAGTACCTGTGAGCTGCCCCACATACATCACATAAATGTGGGCCTTGTTTGATATTCATAGTCCTTACGAGAGAGCATGAGCTGCCCAAGAGCCTGAGCTTATTGATAAGCAGCAGCATCCCAAAGAATCCTTTAAATAGAAGTTCCTTGATTGCAGTGTGTATATTGCAGGGTACACACACCTTAGGAAATCTTTGTTTGAATCACGGAATTGCAGAACTCAAACCATATTATGATTCTGAGTGTCTGCAGCTGGTTCAATAGACAGTGAAAGCACTGACTCTCCTCCTCTGCTCCAAAAATTTTGAACCATTGGACACCCATGTGAACAGCCCTGCAGACAGACCAAGGCTCAAAGGCACTCACAACACACACAAAATGAAAATACCCGTAATGCGTTCCAGCATGTACAGCAAACGAGTCCAGAGCTTTTTAAACAATACAGACTCAGAGCTGTAACTATGAAGAATAACTTGACCACAGTTTACTCTTTACTATCATCACAACTCCACATAATAAAAATACACGTCAAGCCTCCAGAAAGTATGTATTAATTTTGAAAACAAACCAATGTCCTAAAAATACATACTTGAACTCTGTCACTTTACCTCTAGGCTTTGAAACTCCAGGAAAACATTTACTAAAGCACTGGAGAATTGAAATGCAGTGTTGGATATACACTCACATTCTGTGTTTTCTTGGGCTACTATGCGACTGCCCCTCAGTGCCCTTATATATTTTAAACAGAAGCTCCCCGTGCCCCAAACCAATCCTACTGCTAATCTCTGCACAGACTCCCTCCTGTTCTGCTGTAGCCATACAACTCCCTTCTCCTCCCCACTGCCCCGATCCCTCTCATTCCCCTCAGGCAGCACTGCCGCTGGCACTGCACTGTGATGGCAGCTGCCCTGCCAGGACCGGTGATGTCAGTGAGAATGAGGCATCTCTGAGGGTAACAAACCCATTCTGGGGGCAGCCTTGCTTTCCAGGGTCCATATGGGATAGCAAGTGGAAATTATTCTGATGGCTGAGTCCTCAAAGGTACCAAGGAGCGTAAAGACTTATTTAATCAAAGCAAAATTTATGAATTGACTGGATTTTGTGAAATGTGGGAAAATTGACAAGCACTTAATATGTGATAATAATGTAAAATTGTGTTAATGAGTAACATCAACCTAATTCCTCATAGCAATTCAAGGCTGCCTGCAAGAACAGGTTGAAAATAAGGACACATTTATATCACACTGACTTCAACAAAACTTAAATAGATACTTAAATACAGTCTTCCATTGCAGTAAACATTAAGAGCTATAGCCAAATTATCTTCTGCATTCCAGAGATGCAAAATCTCCGTGTCTCTCTGAAATTATTGGATTGGTAAGAGAGCCAACAATACAAATGTTCCTCAGTGAATTATTAAAAAAAAAAACATGACTAAGTCATGGCAGGACATGATTGATATATGAGCACTTCACGCACCTGAGTTTTGCTTCTTTTTGGGTAAGAAGCTGAAATTCACAGAAAACCGAAGTGCTCTAGAGAACACAGATGGTTTCTCTTTATCAACAACAAAGTTAGTAAAATTCCCATAATTATGCAGTTGTTACGTACTGATTACTTCTCAAAGGACATGCCTGAGGCACCTTATCATTCCAATGAGTTGTTAATGCTACCCCTGAATTGTAAATCTCAATTAAATGAAAGAGGTGACAATTTAGCAAATATATTTTATAAAATACAAGCCACTAGTGGAATGTTTGGTAGAGGTCAACTAACAAACCCATACATTTGCATCTAGAAAACGGTATCTTTAGCATTTTGACTGATTTGGTATTTGGTGTCGGTTTTTTGATTTTTTCTTTTTCCTATGAGAAACAAAGGAAAGACTTAATGCAACAGCACCAAAAATAAATACCACCAAAAAAACCCTCCAAAAAAATGAACTTTGTGAACCTCTGGGATAAAACATGTAACTCATTCCACCAGTGTGCTCAGAAAACAACCTGATGTCAGGGCATCGGCCCAGTCCTGCCACCTGCCCTCAGATGTATATTTTGCTTTCAATCACAGGGGTTTTTTTACCTGAAGAAAAGTTCTTACCAGAGACAGTGCTTTACCATACATTTCTACGTGGCTCTCACCTCAAAGATGAACTTGGAACTGCCGAAGTTTGTTTTCTGCTTCTGCCAGAAATTATCAGGTTTTATAATCAGGGCAACGTGAATCTCAGCAGGAAAGGCTTCTTGAAGGGTTTTTAGGAGAGGCTTGATCAAATCCCATTTGGATCCCCGCATATCGATAATAACAGTGAATCCTCGTTTGCAAACATCTTCGCTGCAGGAATAAAAGCATATCATGATAATTTATACTGTGGGCAGCCACATTGAGACTTGACTTTTGTTGCTGGTGTTTGGTGCTTCAGAGCAAAGCAAGGAATGATTAACATAAAAGACGAAAGATCGTACAGTATAAAGGCTATAAGAAAGGCTATATTAAATTGACTATAATGTAATTTACATGAAATTCAAGCATCTAGATTACAGTTTAATCTCTGATTTTCCAAACACGTGTAATTCAAATATTCACTAAAAACATACATACTTTCACACAATGGAAAACAGGATCAAATATATCTGTATAGAAGCTCTTTATGTGTACATACAATGGATTCTGCTTTCAACATATTGAACCCAGCCAAAGTCCACAAGCAGGGTCGTGTGCCTCAGCGTTACTGGCCACTTGTAAATCTGGGTGTCTTCATTTTTAGAGGCTCCTTTAAAAAGTTTAACTTCCAGAAAAGTGTCATTTCCAGAAGAGTGCCTGGCAATTAGTCCCTGACGGAAGGCCCTTGTGACTCAGCATGTGCCCTGTTATCATTGGGGCCCTTTTCCCTCACGATTGATCTTCCAAATGCTGCGTGACCTTTTTCAATCCGCAGTCAGACTTTTCTGCCAGCCTCTGCTCCTCCCTTCTCAGAAGTCCAAGGCAGTTATCTGGCCTGGTCGCTGGCAATGCATGGGGCCCAACAACACCACAGCATTCCCTTGCAAACACATCTCTTCTTTTTCCTCACAAGAAGAGAGGAGAAAGAATAAAAGGACCTGGCAATTCAAGTCAAGTGTGTTCAGCTTTCAGCATAGCTTTCCAAGGGATATAGTAGTATTTATCCTCAGAAAAAGAGGTATGGGTATAAGGCAGAAATTTAAAGACTGTTTAGCCTCCACAGAAATATTCCCAGTGGACAAACACACAGGAGGATTTTCACTACACTCTACCTCTTTAACTTCTTAAAACACTTTTTCAGCTAATAAGATCCATCTCCTACATATTCAACAGGAAACAACTCTATAAAGCTTACAATTAGGTTTCTAGGCTGGAACAAGGGCAGGAATATTCTTCATAGGAAGCACTCTGGACTAACACATGTTAAGAGAGGTTGCAAACTTGAACAGTCTCAACGTAGTGTCAGGCAGGAGCACTCACAGACAACAAGCTTGGTCCTCTGCCTTAACACTATCGGCACATCCCAAGCACACTGCATACAACAGTCAGTGCAAAGAGAAACTAGGGAGACCAAACACTGTCAGGAATACAGATCTTTTTATTCTCCCTTTACCTACTGCTGAAAGGTCAGACATCTGATCCTTTCATAACTAATGCCAAAAAAAGGCTGTCAAAGAAGCTTTGTTGGGGGTGCTACTGCCTCTTGCCTTTTGGAACAAGAGCTGAGACAAGGAATCAAATCAGAAGCAATGAATAGAAAGGGGATTGTGTTTTGTGTTATTTTTCTTGCAAAGCTTTATAGGATCTTCAGGAACTTCTGCCAAATCACTGATCCCTGTTATACTGAACTGAGTTTTCCAAGGATTTCCTCAAACACTTGAGAAAGAGATGCAGGAGCCATACAGACATGTGGAGAGCCCCAACAGCGGACAAGTAACAGGTAAGTGCAATCTGTCTCTTCTGATATAAATAAATAAATACACCACGACCATCTATTGCAACCACAGCAAGGCACAGCCAATATTAGCTTCATTCCAACTCCTGTCACCACTGCCAACCTGCCAACTTACCAAATCTGATGTAAAACAATAAGTTAATACTTATTGATAAACAACATAAAAACCCATTTCAGTAAGCAGAAAAAGAATGTTCTGAAAGACTGAAGTCTTCTGTTTATGAACTTGAACTAAAGTCTTAGACACAAACTGATCCAAGATCAAACCCTGCCCCCAGCTGCAGAGCACAGGCAGTGTAATACCTTGACACCCTTGATTCCATATCACCATGACTAGAAGTTCAGCCTGCATTAAAATGGATATTGCAGGTAGGGAACTAAGAAATGTAACTATGGGCTGGAGTCTGTCTGCTGAAGGTTTGCAGCCCCTCCAGGCCTGGGAGGTGCAGACAAGCAGTGTAGGGAGCGACAGTACTGCCACCCATTCCCATCAGCACATTGTGCCCTAGCGTGCGTGTGTGAAAAAATGCTCCAAAACACCCCAAACCCCTACTGTCCTGGTTCTGGACACTTCACAGCATGTTTTCCGTAGAAGAAGAAAGGACAACGATTCCCCAGCTTTTTCTGGCGGACACAGGAGAAGGGCCACTGATCCTGAGGACCAGGCTGGGAATGCTTTCTGATTCTTTTCCTGGAACAAGCAGTTATTCGTTACCAGCACACAATCCTTGTAATTAGACCACATTTCCAACCAACTTAGTACATTTTCAAGTATGAAACTGATAGGAAAAAGGATGAAAAGGGAGGAAAGGAAGAAGAATAATCATAGAATTCTTATGTTCAAAACACACCAACATGAAACAACTCTTACGCCAATAATACGAAAGTCCAAACAATGCTCTTTATCACAGAGACAGTTTCCCTACTTCATTCATCACATAGGCATGCAAACTCCTGTATGAAATATAAAAGTGTAAAGGTGTGTACCCCTTTACAATTCTAGTGCAGGAAACATACAAATGGATGGTATTTATCATTTTGAGAAAATCTAACTCTATTTTGAGTGTTGCCCACACTCTTGCAGAAGTAATTCTCCTTGCAATTTTTTTCCTTAATGTGATGAATGGTATTAACCTGTAAAAAGATCAGTGGGTCTGTAGTCTCATTTACACAATTTGATCCCCCCAGCACAGTGATACACTCCACATTCTTCTTTTTGCAGAAAATTAGCACCTGATTTCTAAGCCTGCTTGTCAAAAGCTATTACTTAACAGTGTTTAAATTGTTGCAAGACAGAAAGCTGCCTGCTCATCATTTGTACTTTCAGTTGCAGAGCTTGCTGTGGAGAGGGTGCCTTTGAGAGCACTTACCCTGCACAAACAGGTAGCCGGATACTAATCAGGTACTAATATCTCAAAGAAACGAGTGGGAGATAAGAAAATCATTTAGATTGCAACCTCTTCAGGGCAGGGACCATCTGTCATGCTGTGTTTGTTTAAGGAGCCTGCCTTGCTGGAGGTCTCCAGCTACCTATATTCATACTACAGTCTTCAGCTGCCTGGAATAAATTCTAATAAATTACTTTTCAGGAAACCATAAATGCAAATCCAGGGAATTAAAAATAATGAGGAATAATGGTCTGCAAAACCAAAACTGAACACGGATGTGAAAGTACAAAAAGTTTACCTAAATGTGGGGACACCTCACAGGCAATTTAGTTAAAACAAACCTAACTAACTAACTAACCAAGAAAAGGCCGAAATTCAAGCTGCAATATCCAAATATTTCCAGCTATTGACAGGGTCCTAAAAAAGTTAGCCTAGACATAATGCAGCTCTGATGAACTCTGGTGAGGCAATCTGGGACGATTTGTCATCTCTGACAATCAGTAATTTTTTTCAGTTACCTCAGCATGGATTGAGGAAATGACCCGAGGTTCCTTTTGAACAGTCGAGCCATGCTTATTAACTTTATTGCTTAAAAGCAACGACTCAAACCCTTCCCAATCTAGCAATTGATCGGGAAAAGCATCAGCAGCAATCAGGCTTCCTTCACATTGTCCAAGCAAGACGTGCCTTATTCCTGGCTCCCAAGATGATCCATCAATACACATATCTATTACGCACAAGTAACCACTTTAGTACGGCAATTAACGTTGATTGTGGTGCTTAATTTTTTCCGGTATTGATATTTGACCAGAAACTGGAAAAAACACTCAAATCAAGGTATTTGGACAATCCATCAGCCTTGTGGCTGTGCTCATCTGGACTAGATTTGCAACGGTGAGCAGAAATTATTTGATAGTTGATAAGTCATTTCAGTTGCTCCACTGCTTTTAAGCAAAGACCAGCTTCTAAGTCTAATAAAAATACCCTGGAATATTTGTGAAAATAATACTTATGGTCTGAATTTAAAGGAAAAAAAGGCATAAAACTGAAACTCAGAAGCAGATGTGATAATTTTGTAAAAATAAATGCCCCTATTTTGGTTTCTAGGGTACTTTCATAAGGTTATTTTCTCAAATTTCCTCTTTAATTCAGGCACATTCTAAATTGTATTTTCTTTGGCAAGAGCTGGCTTGCTGGGTACCAAATGAATTTAAGGACTTCATGCTTTCTGATTAATCTTTCAGATACCTATTGATTATGCATATTTTTCACCCTTATGGTTTGGCCAAAGCTTCTGGCATTTCGAAGCTTCAGCACTTGATTAGCTGAAATAACATAATATCTCCATTTCCATTTTGCAGTCATGAGTTAACGATGAAGCAGCACATTTAGCATTCCTGTTGGACCACTAAAAGCCCAGATCTGACATGTCCAGCATCTCATTCTAAATATGATTTGTTAGCGGCGAGAGCAAGATCTCTTTTAAGGCGGGTCAGCATAACCTTCTCAGGAGACACTGCCAGAATAACAAGCAGCTCTTCAGGCATCAATACGTAAGCGCAAAATCTGCAGGAAATTAATTATTTTTGAGATCACCGTTCCTTTGACAAATGTGGCTGTAGTCAGCCCATTGGTTCACAAGCTGAAGGTGGAAAAAGGGGAGGGAGAGCAGAAAAACAGGTATGTGAAAGCCTCCAAGCACAAACTGTTATCCCAAAAGCCTCATTTCATATGAGACCTTACTAACTCTGCTCCCTAGTTATCAAAATGCACCAAGGATCACTTCAGTAATTTATGTGCTAATATTTTTGATTAATTGCAAATTTTTATTCATTTTGTGTGTGGTTTATTTACTCAGCTTGAAAATAAAACTAGACAGTGAGGCTTATAATCAGCATCACTTACAGACTTCATACCTTGGTTTCACATCACCATGTTGAGCCTGAAGTTAACCTTGTCAATAGAAACAGTCAGTACCTATTTTCATAAGATACCTTCCAACACATTTAGAGGACCAGATAAAGTACTTTTTAGTGGACCTGTTTGCCAAGCACTCCTGAATCAGCATTATTTATTAAAATATTTTGTTCTCTTTAATACTTCTCAGCAAACTGTACCTTGGTTATTATCCCAGTTAAGAGATGTGTTCCTGCACTGTCAGTCCCAGCTGTCACCCACACCCCCAGTGACAGTGGCTGCTCAGTGGGATGAGACAGATTCTTGTCAAAGATCCTGGGACACTCGTGACTCCTAATTCTCACAGCTCCCTCGTGTGCTGCTATATCAGAGACCAGGGGAGGAACTTAGTGATGCACAACCCAAGAGCACCACTGCTCTGGAATAACAATTCACAGCAAGTTCCCACCAGAGAATTCCAGCTACCTAAAAGACTGTAGGACAATCTTCATCCTAGATTTTTCCTTCTTACAATTTTGAACTTGGTTTTACAATGGTTTTTTTGCAATTAGAGGAGAAACAGCCACCCAGACTCCACTTCCAATTAATCCTTTCTTCCTTACTGTGACCTAAATTTGTTTATTCTCTTTCAGCACTGAAAAGGAATCACTCATTCTCACTCTTCTTTTTTATAAAGAGAGAGAAAGAAAGAAATCAAAGCCAGTTTCACAGTGGCTGGAGCTGGACATAAAGCAATGATCTAGAGAAATTTCAGTGACATGTTGTAAAAAGACTTGGAGCCAGTGAGGTCCAGGCAGAGACAAACCTCCTGTCTCTGGTTTCCAGCCACTGCTCCTAGGGGACATGAGGTGTGTCTGTGAATGGCACAAGAATGCAGATGCGTGGGCTGCACAACATCCACATTCAACCCCTGCCTCTGGCCCCAAGTCAACAGGAAGGGAACAGAAAGGCAGAAAAAACCCAAATACTTCGGCAGAAGCTAACTGGTGCCAGATGGGTTCTCCTGCTATTCTCAAGCAAGTAACTCATTTTGGTATTCAATTTTTACTTCTAAGAAAAATGGCTCTGAACTCAAAGCGATTCTGCTGTGAAATGATGTAAGCTAGGAAGAACAGACACCAGCTAGGTGTAAGAAAACCTTTTTCCAGTATGTAACCGTGATCCCATGAGCTGCTGGGAGTCATTCTGAGAGGTGCAGGTCCCATTGGTACCTCTGTCAGGGTTCAGCAGGGCTGTGTTGTGCTCTCTTCTACCCAGGTAAAAATCCTGATCTACATTGTTACAGCCCAGACCAGAACTGGGACTCAAAGCTCTGCAGGCATTCGGCCTCCTATTTAATTGAGCAAATAAACACTATTTGAGAAGCTTCCTGTCTTCATTCAAATAGCAAAGATATAAAACACAGCTGTGTCCAAAAAATGCATGATTGCAGCTGTTAAAAGCCAAATCTGGAGGACAAAAACTATAATTTTTCACATTCCTGTTAAGTTTCTGCTGGTAAATGATGCCTTCATCTAAACCCATTTAGCCTCTTCCCCTTTTGTCGTTGCACGTCTACTATATTTGGATCAATATCTGGCAGGTCTTCCTTGAAACAGCTGATAAGATAAATATGGAATTAATCAGGGCTTTGTTTTTGCTGAAGCAGGGCTACATTTAAAGCTTTGTTACTACAACAAAGAAATATTTGAACAGTAAGTACTATTCAACTCTCTCTTGAGCATTCAAAGCCTTGTATTTGAGATTATTTAGCAGAAACAAAACAAAAATGCTTTACCAAATGGAAATGATATGTTCTTGACATTGCTGGAAAAAATAAATATTGGGGTTGTGTTGAAATATAAACACACCATTCTTGAAAAGGTTCGGATGAGCAGAGGCTATTGGAAGTAAGTTTGAAGATTCAAATCCATTGGATTCCAGAGGAGAAATAAATATATATGGCTGTGCTTAGCACAGCCAAACTACTAAGATTCAGAAAATAAATGGAACTTTCTGCCTGCACTATGAGTTTTTTTTGCAGTTCAGGCAAGGAGACCATGAAGCCCATTTCACGTGCCGTCACTGTGAAGTTTAGTCTCTGGTCAGCACTGCCAGATTTTCACACGAGGAAAGGGATCCTTCATCTGGGCAATGAGTGCTTGGGCTCTTAGACAGCATCCTAATTTATCAGTTCACAACATCATGACTTAACAAGTGAGTGAATGGAGCAGGGTGAACAGCTCCAGGAATTCCAGTCAGCGCCATAAAACATGGTCACCCCAGAGTGGAAAGCCTCCAGATTGCAAATACATACATTTCCTTGAAATGCATTGTGGGAGGCAGAGAAATCCATAGGGAAAGACCTTTTACAGCATAGAGAAGCCTGCAAACATGTTCAGCTCATGCAAAGAGTGATTAATGTAGGTCTAGACAGTCAACAGCAGCACCTGGTAAAATCCAATAATGGCCACAGGCAGACACCATGCCAAATTCCTTCCCAATGCAGGCAGGTACAACCACTCGGGGACTTGCACATTTGATCCAGAGCTCCACTGAGCTCATAGATGATGATAGGAAAAAAAACCTCTTCAAACACGGTAAAATCACTTTTTCTGCATAGTACTGACATCTCTTGCAGTAAGCACTCATCAGTTCCCACACCCTGCTCCTGGCAGTGCAGGAGAGCAATGCACACCCGTTTATAGAACTGTAATTAAAATAAGGAATAAGGAGAAAAGATGACATATTGATGAGATGATACAGCAATTCAAAATAAGATATTTCATGATGAGTGCAAGTTCTCATGAAAGTATTGCTGAATTTAAAACTGAAAAAGGCTTTTATAACAGAAAAATATTCTGTTTAACCTTTTCAGATGATTTTTTTTTTCATTTTGTTCCTTTTTTTGATCAGTCTTCTCAGAAAAAAGAAGACAAAAACATTGAATTTTATCAAAATATTTTGACTGACATAACATTTCAGAGCTATATATGTGGGAAAATTCTAAATCTTTTGGATTTTCCCTCATTTAAAAATTTGCACTTCAAAATAGCAGATTCTTCCACAGCTGAGTAACTTAGCTTCTGCCCATTTGCAGTGCTGAGTTCAGCATGAGATTCACTTTGCACTTTATGTCTTCTAAGCAAAAATGGTATAACTATTCCTTAAGACTTACAGGATTTTGGCCAGAATCCACACACAAAATAGGGGCAAACAATGGATTCCAGTGTATCTGTTAGGAGGAAATGTTGAATACTCCATCCAAGAAACATTCCATGGTCCCTGCTATGGGTCTGTTTTGATACTATAAAGGAATTTCAGTTCTCTTTAGAACTGCACAAGTAAAAGCTGATGCCTCTTTTTTCCCCAGGTTGGAGGACTGGCCATGACTAATAAATGAGGTTTTTTTGTTTTTTTTTTTTGAGCTCCACTCATATACAAACAAAGCAGGTCTTTGTAGGCACAATGATTTACCTAAAATTGTTCACTTATCAGATAGATGCTTCCTGCCTGCCAGGCTGGGTGAAGACTGCCTGTAGTATTACATCCAGAAGGACTTGCTCTGAAGCTACAAAATCAATCTGTGCTGTAAGAGACACTTGTAAAATCAATTTTTGTGTATTCATTTATACAGCAGACTTTACTCATTCTTTCAAAAATCTACCATGATTGCATTGAGAGCGGAAAAAGTCCTTCGTATGGAGTCCTCAAGAGACAGGGAAACTGATGTGCTATTCCCAACCCAGCTCCAAAACCTGTACCTTACATCCAATTTATTCTGAGTCTGTCTCCTAGCAAGGCCAGGCTCTCTCACTGTGTCTAGCAAGAGAGGCTAAGCCGTGCTAATGACACCACTGGATGTGAGGTATCATCCCTTTTCACGTGTGGAGACATAAATGTGGGAGAGATCAGAATCCCTGGAGCTGACTGAGCCCAAACAGATTGATAACCCAGTGTTTCAAAGGCAGTAGAAGACCCGAAAGACACCAATGACACCCAGAGTGAAAAAGCTGGATCTAAAAAGCTTCTGGAAAGCAAAAAGGAATCCAACAGTCAAAATCCCAGGAATAAATGTGCGAACCCCAGCTGAGTCAGTCTCTGAGCTAACATTCTCTGAGTGTCTTCCCAAGATCTCTTGAAGTATTTCTCCAGCCTCAGATGCTCTCACCTTTGCAGGAGGCTGAGCTCCTCAGGTGCCAGTGGGTGGTCTCCTCAGGTTCCCAGTCCATCATGCTACAGCACTGTCCCACACTGATGGGAACTCACACATCGCTGTCACGGCAATGCAGTTTTAATGGTGCTTCCCTTACAATCCTGAACGTTCATCACGGTTGCAAATAATTTCAGTTCTCCATCAGTACCTCTACCTATCAGTCACCTCTAATTGGAAAAACCAGAGGAACTGTTTTATCAGCTAAAGCAGGTTCAGATAAATGCTCTGAAAAGTAATTGCCCAGTTTCAACTGCCTGCTCCCTTTTCTCTATTAGCTATATTGCTTCTCGATCAAAAGCACAATAAAACTTCACTGGCAAATCCATCTACAAGTGCCACATGTGAATGATCATCAACCTATTCATCTCAAGAACTACATACCCCAGGTGGTGCTTTTCGTGCTGACAGACCTGAAAATTATATTGACAAATTAACATATGCCAGGATAGTAATGATAGGAATCTGCTATTGAGAGAACTTCCTATTTATTGTAGATGTCAGCAAGCCAATGTAATGAAAATCAAAGAGAGCAGCTTCTTGAAATATTGCACCTAAGGATATTGGCCTAATACTAAGCCACTCATTTGACCTGGAAGAGGCACATCAAACACATCAGGCCACATCTACTCCACCAGACTGATGGGTTTCCCACCTATGAGTTAAACTAATGTCAGTATAACATCTTGTGCAGAAATGGGCCCAATGCAGTGGGCTTCTGTAGCAAGCTCAGTCACCATAGTTACCCCCTCCCCTCCCCACAAGAAAACAACTACCAAGAATCAACAGCAACCATTTCACAGTTGCTCTGCAAACCCCTGGTCTCATACTGGACACATCCCCCAATTTAAGAAAAGCCAATGATGTGTGACTCCCTGATACTGAGATAGCACAAATATATGTAGCTATTTTTCTTGCAATTATAGCTTCACAATTTATGCATTTTTCACACCCAGCTGGAGCACTGTAGTCCAAGGGATGAGACTGAGTCAGGTGAACCTCTCTGGGTTATTTACCCCCTTCTTGTGTGTGCTACCACTTCTTTATTGAAGTGGTATTGAATTATTGAATTATTCTTCACTTCTTTATTGAAGCCACTGCATTCTTCCATGGAATGTATTATATTTACCACATCTTAAGACACAGGGAGGATTCATAATTGCAGAAAAATTGCAAATAGTCATGGCTGCCTCATGGTTAATTTACAAAAGCTTAAGAGAGATCAGTTAATAATCTAACCATGTGCTTATTTATCCATGCTGGGATATATTCTCTGTTACACGTGTGCTGATTTTATATAGGAATCATTTATTGCTCTATACATATGCTTATCCAATTGTACTGAATACACATGCTTTATTAAACTCATAAATGAGCACATTTATAGGTCTATGTGAAAGTAGAGCCCTTCATATTTTATTTATAAAGTGGAACAATAGAACGGCATTGACATAGAACATCCATTTAATTCAGAGGATTTAGGGTTGTCCCACCGACTTTTCTATTTTTTTGTTGGAATCAAAGCTTTTGGGTTTTTTAATTAGATTTCTAGCCCATCTGCTTGCAAAGATAGCCTTGACAATGTAAACTAACACACATTTGTCTTGCTGAGTCTGCAGCCAGTGGAAGAAACAATGGGACTAGAACATGAACTTACACTCTCCATCTTATTGGGGTGTTAACTGAAAATCCAATTCTGGCAGCCTAAATACCAGAATTCTTAACCATTTCACTGCTGCTAATTTTGCCACCAAACCTGCAGACATGACTTTTGTCAAAGCCATGAATTATTCACACAAGCTCTTGCCCGTTTTGATGACCATGCTGCACAATTCAGGCTGTCAGTTAGGACTGGGCAAGTACCTGGCCTGCAATTATAATCAAGGATTTTGCACTTTTTGTATTGTGTGGAGTAAAAGCGGTGATCACAGCATAATCAAACTAGTACTCAAAGCCTACAGTGGAAAAGACTGAAAAAGCACAATTACTGGGGATTTGATGTAGAACCCACAGGAGCACTAGCTTAATCCGTAATTTTAAGTGCTTTATGACATAAAACTAGGGAAAACAAGTTAAAACCTCTGTTGCTATGACATGCTTGACAAACAGCTCAAATAGACCTTTTCTTACCACTTAAAAACTAAAAGAATACTGCACTGGTCTCTTATGAGAGTGATGCTACACAAACTGCTAAAATCATCCACAAAACTAATGACTCTAAAAAAACCCCAACCCTGATTCCAAATGTAAAGAACTATTTCGACCTTCTTTAATATAAACTCTTCTAAAATAGCTATCAATGTGTGCTTATGTCCCTTAAGCAAGCTCAGGTTGTTGGCATCTGAAAAGGGAGGTAAGATCGACTCTGGGTTTATGACAGTGGTTGCTGCCTGAATTATCACATTGTGGGGATGTTGCTTGGATGCAGTCGTATCCTGATACTGGGGTTTTTAAGGACAGCAATGTTCAATGACCATGTTTCTTTAGTCCTATGGCCCGTCTGATAAAAATATCTTCCATCTGGTTCCTGTTTGTATGGTTGTCCCTCACAATAGAAGGAGCTTGATTAAGCAATTAAGATGGTGCATGAAGCACATGTTTACACTTGCTGGATATGGATGGACTTACGATCACACTTGACTGCTTTTCTGGAGGAGGATCACAGTACTTAAACAAGAATTAGAAAAAGGACACAGTAAGTAGAAGCCTGCAGGCCAGGCAGGCCTTTTACTGCTTTGGTTGACCTCTTGCATCAATTTCCAATCTTATTGTAGTAAATTAATGTGTTAGCCTGAAAAAGTATTGATATCCTCCTTTCATTTGTGACTAAGAGCAGACATGGTGAATGCATGTTTCCACCTTGATGATTTCCTGCTTACGCCCCTGGAAATTTACACAATGAATAAATATCTTTATTCTGTCTTAAGATGTACGAGACTTGTGGAAAAGTCTGAGAGCTTGGTAATGGCTGCCTAGGAAAACCCTCTCTAGTCTGTTATCTTGAGATTCATTTGTTGCTCGATTCTGTTTGCAGAGCAGATACGTATTTCCAGTTCATTCAGATTCTGTTGAAGTCAGCTGTAGCCTGGAAGGACCAACAGGGGAATCCTGTAATTTTCACAGGAGGCACCCATTAAAGGTAGGAAGAACTAATGGTTTGATAAATCCATTGAGACTAACTCAAAAAGTCACCTAATATAATAATTTGTCTCCAACTACCTTAAAACCCACCCCAAAAAGTCCTGTTACATCATCTGGCGATAATGATTTCTTCGCTCTTCTCTCTGCCCTAGCTACCTGAAATAGTTTATCATTAGCTTTGTTAGAACTTCACCAATATTTGAACCTATGTGATGCAGAACAGAGTGTCCCAGCATCAGAAATATTCAATTTTACCACTGCAAGAACAAACCTACATTATAAGAATGCTGACATAACCTGTTGTATCATCTTAAAATGTAACATCTTATGAGAGATTTTAAAGAGCTTTGCCATGAGTAATCAGGTGTTAAATAAAACAGAGTCTAATATTATGCTTTAGAGTATTTCACTCAAAAACAAAACTGGACTTTGACAAAGAACAAATTACACCCCAGAAGATCTATGACAATTTCCTCTGAAAAGGAACTTACGTCTTGGCCAGGAGAATAAGAAATACAAAAAGGAAAGCAATGACTCAAAAAGCTATGTGCCAAAAAAATGTTCACAGGTATAGGAATTAAACTTTGAACAGAATCCCTAATTACACATTTGACTTCTGGCATCTCTTCAGGCAGCATGAACACAGTTAAAGTTTTTTGTGCATTTGTATTTTCCCACAAAAAAAGGGAAAAATATGCTTTCATTGTAAAAACAATTATAAGTCAATTGCCTCTAAAAGGACAATGTGAGCACAGTATTGACAAAATGGTCTTCAGCTTCTGGAAATGCTGACTTGTCACCAGTTTCAAAAGCCCAGAAATGGAGATCAAGACAGCTCTGCACTGGTACTGTATCCAATAGATTCATTTGATTCATACTGCTCCACTTCCTTTACCTTATTCAAATGTGTCTGCTTTAATTTTCCAAGTGCCCCTAGGAATGTAAAAAATATATAATGAGGACAACTAGCATCTTACTCACAAAGATGAACATTTCTAAACCTAGTGTCCAAGTTAGAGCGAGTGGATTCTCAAGTGGCCTATTGAGTGGATTTTACTGAACAAAAATTTATGCCTTTTTCATATAATTAGTAGTGCCCAACGAGTCATCAGGTAAGTGCTGCTGATGCTAATACACACAGATACAATCTAACAGTCCCTAAAACTACTGGGGTCAAGTGTCCTACAGAATTCATTCCTAAATGAAAATCCCAGGAAACATTTTTACCTGACCCTATTTCCATGTCGCCTACAGTTTACAATCGAACACTGCAAAATCATTGGGGTGGCTGTTCTGGAAATTAAAGAGAAACTGAGATTTCCAGTAAGCCTGGTAAGTGTGGAATGATATAACAGCTGAGTTTTGCCTTGTGAACACAGAAGGATAAAACCCTAAAATCCTGCACATACTGCTTGTGTATTTGATTCCTAGTCTAACAGTTCATTAACAAAGCAGAGCTCCCAGACATTCTTCCTATGGGTAAGATTTTTCACTGCTTTCCTATGTACCTGATTTTTAATTAGATTTTGGAATGGAATTGTGGCTCCTACCCACAAATCTCCAGTGGGGAGCAAAATCTTAACTAATCTGCGATCCCAGAAATGTTTGCTTCTCCAGATGCAGTTTCTGAACTAAATTACAAATGTTGTAGAAAGAGAAGAATGGAGAAATAAGGGGACACAACCACAAAATTGGATGTGATTAATCAGTATTATAAGAGTTTAGTTCTGTCTTTAGAACAAAAGAAAAAAAGAGGTCTTAAGGAAAAAGACCATATTGCCTATTTGAATAATTCTTAGACTAACAGTTTATTACCACGGAAGCTTTTTCAGCCATGCTTCCTATGTGCAAGATCACCCATCAGTTAATTGGACACCTTTGGGATTACTGTTCTCCCCTAAATTCTTCTTCCACTCCCTAGAATTGCTGCATGGCACAATGGTACATTTCATAATGAGACAGGTTTTCCAAGTGCAATTTCTAAGGTCAGGCAGCAACACAGTACATGGCTAATTTCTTACACAGTGCTCCCAATTCAGCATTGGGAAAGGCAGCTTTAGGACCCTGCTTCCCAGAAATTAGAGCTCTAATCAGTGCACACTATTAAAGGGATGTGTACTTCTGCCTCATGCAGCATATCTATAATAAAACCACGTAGGGTTTTCTATCTTCAGGATGTATAAATATCAGTTAATATGGTTTCCCAAACACTTATGAGGTGTCTCCTGTACAGACTGGTAAATACAGGTTATGCAGTTAAACCAAGGGAGAAAATAACTCAAATGTTGAGTCCTGAACTAAAATTCAGGAAGCTCTGTGTGTCTTCCCTGATGTTACAGGTTCTAGCATGTGACCTAAATGGGTGGCCTAAATTAAACCTGAGGCTCCATCTGATTACTGTCTACAAAAATCACAAAACACATGAACAGAGCTGCTAATAAACATTGCCCTTGGTGGTCTAAGCAGAGCTGCTAAGTCTACTGAAATGAAAATGCACTTTTAGTCTCCAATTAGGATTGACTAACAGCAGAAAAGCGATGGAAGGAAAATTTTGCATTTCTGCATTAACAGAGGACTTTGGCCTTTGCTGAATCACAGAAGATTGAGATAGAAGAGACCTCCTAAATCATTGTAACCAGGGATGTTGTTGGTAGTTTGCCAAGAGAGAACAGTAATCAGCACCAGAAGCCTACCTTTCTTGTAGCTAATTTTTCACCAGCATTAAATTAACATGCAAATAACAAGGAATGATGGGAAACTATTTTAGACAGATAGTTTACAGCAGTACAATTTAACAAATATTGGTCTCCATCCACCATGAGTGTGTAGTGTGTAAGCAGCATGTATGCCTTTGCCGTGTGACATTCAAAGTGTAGGTGCATAGTAGATGGAACATGTACAGGAAGCCCACTGGGAGTTCTCGAAGGTGAAAAAAACCCTTTTTACTCCCAGTGGAATGTGATTTTTGCCCATGGAGCAGCTTAATACCATGAAACAGCACTTCAGAACACAACATTCCCTCTTGACCTGACGCTAAGGGTTTTGCAGACTGTCCCTCAAGAACACCAAAGCCATGAACCACGCCTTGCAGCATGGCAACCCACAAGGAAAATCTGAAAACCCTCCTTGGAATTCCAAAGTATCACAGCCCCATGTATGAGTACAATGTGCATTTTAAAATGCTATAAAGTTCCTGTATCTCTGTATTAATCTGTATTGATACAGAGGTACAGGAACTTCATAGCATTTTAAAATGTATCTCTGTATTAATGCTCTATTGGTATCCATATTATTTCTATTCCTTAAATGTGTACATTTAATAACTTGTTTAGGAGTGGTGGAGGAAGAAGGGCTGAGTTTTACCAAGCCAAAAATTACTTTAAAACTAAACTTCAAAAAGTATTATTTATTAGATCCTCAATGACAGTGTCAATAGCACAAGCATCTGGCTTGGCAGACCCTCAAATAAATAAACAACTATAAAAATTAACTTATCCTTCTAGTGAAAGCTTTCTAATAACACAGCATTAATATTACAAACTGTCAATTCTCTTGTATTCCTGTGTGAAACAGGGGAAAGGGACAGGAAAGGCATATGAAAGCAGCCTGAATCTGGGCATGGAGCTTACAGCAGGTTCCTACATTCTCTTGTTTGCACTGTAGTGTGGGCATGTTTAAGAGGTGGAAGATTTCCCTGCAAAGAGTTGCAGGACAAGGGAAAGCTGTTTTGGTGCTCTGCCTTGTTGGTGAAGAACCACAAAGGATCTTTCTAAAATACTACATCACTGGAAAATTCTCTAGAGACTACGGTTTCTCTTTAAAGTTAGACATAAAATAAAGCCCTGCGTACACAGTCAGGGAAACCAACCCTCCCCTGTTAATAGCAGAAAAGTACACAGTGGCACACGTTGCTGACCAGGCAATGTTTGCCAAGCCAAAAGCATGTCTGAATTACGCTCTGCTGCCTTTTCCTGGGGGGAAAGGAGACAGTCTAGAATTATTTTTCTTATTTATGATTTTACTTTGTATTAAAGTATTTCTCTCTTTCTTTTTTCTCTTAATCTAAGTAGCCCAGCAGTCTCACACCATAAAGTTACAATTATGTTTTGCTGCATGCAGTGCTGCAGGATCCACAGGGAACTCTGAAGCAGCGCCAGGATCCACAAGGAAGACATAAAACACCACAGACTTGGTTAGGAACACCTTGTGGAAAACGAGAAGAAACCATTGATGAGATTTACAACTGTCTACCAAACTTGGATACCAGTTCCCTTTGCAAACAGCAGGGAACTGAGCATCCCAACCTCGGAGATAAATTTTGCCAGTCCCAAGCCATACTTTCCATGCTCTAAGAACATCAGCCTGCTCAATCCCACATGTTACCATGAATTGGTCATTGTTCTGTTTTAATATGATCAAATTTTCTAATACCATAAACTAGCATGTGCTTTTATGAGCATGGGAACTGCCAAACCCCTGGTAGTGGTTTGCACATTGATTCTCTAATGGTTAACAACAAGTGTGCCTCTTACATGATCTAGAGATACCCCCACACCTCCAGTCTCTAAGAAGAGCTGAGTTCAGACCACCTTCCCCTCCCTGTATACACTAATTAGGTCTCTTTCCTTGATGTCTGTTCTCATTAAATTTGTGGAAATTTTATATTCTTGAACGTTTTCCCTCACAGATTTGGTTTAACAGTGACAGACAGCACGAGGGCATCAGCTTTTTATCATTCATTTGGAGATATAGCTAAAAATACATTCCTGGAAACGTATCCTCAGTCCTACCCAAGCAGTGCACTGGGGAACCCAGACTTTGGAGCAGCATCCCCAACACCTCCATGCATCCAGTGAGGATAAGGATCGGGCCATCTAGGCTGAGACGACTCCACTTCTGTGTCTCCCATTACGTGCTTCATTCTGGCACACAGTAAAGGTCTCATCCATTCTCCATGGGAGTTTAGAAGAGCTTTCCATTGACACTGAGATACCTTGGACAACATGCCCATTACAAAACAGACTGCAAAGCACAGCAGTTGTTTTCCTGCTTCTAACGACATTCATGAAGAGATGGCATAAGCCACTTCCAAATCATAATAATTTCTACTAGTGAAAAGGATATAGCACATACTGGAGTTACTGATGAGGAACACAAGCATCCATAGTGGAATGAGACAAAAACTATTTTACAGTCTCTGCAAAAACTGTAGGAAAGAGATCACCTAAAAGAAAATTTAGGATTGGCTGAGCTGCTGCATATTCCACTGACGGCTGCTGACAGCTTCAGGAGGGAACTGCGCACGGCCTGTGCCAGCTCTGCTGCCAGCGAGACGCTCCCACAAAACCTCTCTGTCTGCTAATTTTAGCTTTTCTGAATTACTGCTCACATTAGCACAAGCCTGCCTTCTCTGAGGAATTCTCCCAGTCACTGCTGCCTGGACCTCTTGGAGCATTGTGGAGCCACAGTTCTGATGGTTAAAAGGCCCATGAGGAACATGGAAGAGCTTTACACCAGCACTAGCACAGCCAAGGCCAGGGAGGACAGCTTGGGGAGGTGTGCTGCAGAGACTCACAAAACACTTGTCAGAGCCACTGAGGAAGAGAATGGAGAAAATGATGTTCTGCATAAAATTTATAGCAGCCTGTGGTGCCCGCCAGCTCCCTCACCAGTGAATGGGTGCAGGATAGATCCTAGTTTACAAGTCTCTGCCTTTTCTCCATCACCTCAGTTCCTTCTTCCAGGCAGCAGATGCCGGTACAACCAACATGCAAAAGCCATTTAGGAGGAGGAACAATGCTGATCTAATCCCCAGACTGAGGGCCTGGACAGAGCTCAGAAAGCAGAGTGTGCAGCACAGCTCTACGTGAGACAACTCAGGGGATGGGATTGGGCCCCAGAGCCCGCCAGCACCACTGGGTGTCACTAGGCCATGGTGGCTCCTGTATCCCAGCAGTGGTGGCATGCATGATCAGGGGAGTTGTTTTGCTGTTTGCTCCAGATTTGGAGAAATCCAATCAGAATCCTTCCCAGCCAAAATCCTCTGTTGGAAATGCAGTGAGGTACTACCTACAACAATGCTAACAGAAATACAGCAACATGGGGAGTGGCTGCACAGGACAGGCACCCATCTCGTGTGAGAGAGCCAAAATCAGCACCCCACAGCCCCTGCAGGGAAGCTGAGCAGCACCTGAGGCTCCCCTGAGAAGACAGCCGAGGTTTTCTCAGATTTGCAAAGCTCAGACCCTAAGCAGAGCCCACCAACCTTGAGAAGGCTCAGCTGATGTCACTGCATGTAATCATCACCCATATAAGAGGTAGCTGTCTCCGGGTCTGCCCCCTTGGCCCTGGCTTTAGCAGGAAGCACTGCTACAGGCATCTCTCACTGTGCTCAGAGGGTTTTAACAGCCCTCCCGTCGCTCCTCACCCAGTAAGAAAGAGAGAAGCCAGGTGTGGTGGTGCTGCAGAGCTGTGGCTGGGCATCAGCACCTTTTGGCTATTTTCAGTACAGAGGATGTGGGAAGAAGAGGGCTGTGAGCAGGAATCCACTCACTGCCATCCTTCTGGCTGCTCTGAACTTGCAGCCTGGATGCACTGCCTGTGGGGAGGAGAAACGCTCTGCAGCTGGGAGGGCTGAGGCAAAAAAAGGCCAGACCAGTAAAACCAAAAGGCATTTGGCCTGAACTGGGCAGAGACACTTACTTTGCTGCCTGGGAAGAGCGCAAAGTAAAACAGTGACCTTTTATTTCATGGGATGTGTGCCCTCCACCAGCCCTATCCACTGACTCCACTGAAGAAGGTATGACTGGAAAACAGCCCAGTGCCAGGAAAGGGAACTTCTCTTCCAGACCTGTGCATTTCCCTTGTACGTTAAATGTGGCCTGTAGGGCTACACTCTGCAATCCTAAATCTTCACGTTATTAACCTGTTGAATTTGTGTTGGAGATATTAGATGAACCAGAAAGAACCCAATATGACTTTGAAATCTCAGCATGAGTCTGCATGGTTGGCAGTAAGAGAAAACTGAACTCCCTCCCCTACACTGTAAAACAGAACAATTGCCTTGGAAATAATTCAGACATAATAAATGAGGGATTCCTTCATATTAACTGTTTTCAATTGCAGATTTATAGTCTAAAATTAAGCAGATGTTGAGTGCTGAATACAATGCTTAAAAACACAATGACAAGTTGAAATCCCAGTTTCTCTGCATGTGGCAATCAGTAACTTCAATTATTTATTGGAATACAATTAAAATATAATTGAATGGAGCAAGCTATACTTAAGAAAAAAGAAACATTGTAGAATTTAGTGGGGAAAAAAAACAGTAAGATTTTCAGGTCTTCTAAGCAGTACAAAATGTTTGGATACAAGATAAACAACTTTAAAAATACTTTGCAAATCCCTTTGTAAGTACTTTAAGGAATTTATTTTAAATAGGGAATTCACTCTTGAAAGAACATCTACCTTTATTTTATTTATTTCAATTGCCAAACTCACATTCTGAAACATGATAATGAAATCTTCATGAGCTTGTTTCAATATTAACATTAAGTTAATCTCATTTGCTTCTATTTCACAATAGAGAGAGACTTCAGCTAGACCCGTATTGATGATCACTGGTAGAAATGAGATGCAGAGCCCAGCTTAACCTGCCTTTTATTAGTCTTTAGAGGGAAAAGGCTACATGAGCTGTGCAATTCACAGTACATCAACTGCAAAGCTCTGCATCATGCTATTTGTGCTGCTTATCACAAAACCAGTCTGAAAACACTTGCACTGTTATGGAGCTGGACAGCAGAGCAGGGCTCAGCAGGCAACCAGGCTGGAACCACTCAGAGAGCACTCTCAGCTCCCATAGAGGGCAGAGGAAAAGAGGACATCTGCTTTAGGTCCAAAGCTGTGCAAGATTGGACCTTACACTATCCAGCAAAGCAGCAACAGGCAATGAAAGCAGGAAGTAATTTGGAAACCGAGACCAAAGTGCCCCCCCACCCCACCCCCCCATTTACCTTAGGTTTGGGCTGATTTAAAAACAAACATAGGAAATTAAAACTGTGTATCTGTTTAAAAACCCCACATCTTTATACAAAGCAGTGTCACAAAAGCTGGAGTGACTTGTTTTCATGTCTCTGCTGCAAAACAGGAGTGACGAGACCTGGGTTCCTCCTGACACACCTCCTAATAGGGTCTCCAGGATGGGGAGGATACAGAAACCTGCTTTAGTTCTTCAATCTGTGATTTTAATCACTTTGTTTTTGTCCCATTTTTCACGTGCACTGAGACTAAATTGTTTACTTTAGCTCGGGCTTGCAGAGTGTATTTTACCACATCACTTTACATTTCCTCTCTAACATAAGCATCCCCAACACCTTCAATCTTTTCTCATAACTCCTGCTGACTGCAGGCTCTGACAGCTCCTGTCACTCCCTCTGCACTTCTAGGAAGTCCACATTTTCTAACAGCTTCTGGTAAATGGGAGTTTCCAAGGTTGCAGCTGTAGACACTTGCTGCAGAATTTCAACATCAATTATAGCCACTGTCCACTCATCTAGCAATAAAATGCCTCAACAGGTTATTAACACAGCTGGAAGGGAATTAGAGATCCTCTTTTGAAGTGCTGATTTCCAACAAGCAGTGAACCTGTGACTTGGCCCTGAGGTGGTCAGTAAGGGGACACAGGAAGCAACACAGAGCAGTGAGCTCAGAAGCCTTTCAGTAGGACAAGGTAAGACCACTGCTACTTCAACAGAATTCCCCCAATCCCTAACAGAGTGACAAAAACATCACACACCAATGCCACATATGGTAGAGGCTGGATTTGAACTGGCTCCAGAGTGGCAAAATGCTCTTAAATTCACCAGCACTCATGTCAGTTATTTACTTCTAATGGACCCCTTTCTCCAAAATACCTTACAATTATTTGTTAAATTATATCAGAAGAAAATACTAAATCTCCATTAGGCTCATTAGCTCCACTGCATTTTTGGCTGCTGTATTTTGGTACACGTGTATGGTGGAATAATTATCTTATCAAAGGCATCAGATATTTAGTTACTAAAATTAGTATGAGGTCCCTGGCGTTATTTTTTAAATAGATGGTTATTTTAGTAGATCTACAATAGTCTCCAGGAAAAAGTCCTCAAAAACTTCTGTGCTAAGATCACATAACAGAAAGCAGAGCTCTAGGGTTTAATTCCTATCAATCAACAAAATGAGTTTCACACTACTTCCAACCAGAGGAGCTAATATACACAGTACCACAGGTCACCAGAGAAGAGCTTAAAATAAATCCAAGAGTGGGTGAGTATTGCTACGTTTTGCCATCCCCACTATTGTTCTTCTAATTTTACAAAGCCCCGGTCAGTGAACTAATTATTAGGGGCACTTTAGTTGTTTTACTGCTCCTAGCACCTCTCACCAAGCTTGGGCAGCTCGGAGGAGCTGTTCAAACACACAGGGCTGGCCCTTGGAAACACTTTGCTGCTGTTATGAGCCCTGGGTGTCCCCCAGAACAGGGAAACATTTGAGCAGCTTTTCAACAAAGGACAAATAAAAAGTAAATGTCTTTAAAAACACAGGCCCCTGAGGCATCTCGGGTTTCCGCTCTGCAGAGAGCACAGAAGATTGCTTATCTTGGCTCCAGAACAGATTGATGTGTTCAGCCGGAAGGTTCACTATAGCTGACAGAGAACATTTCCTTCATCGTATTGCTTCACCATGTGAGGAGATAACTCAGGCTAATAATATTCTGTCTCCTTTTTATCCTCCTATAGCCTACGCATAACTTAATTCGTAATTCCAAAGGGCTCGCAGAGGAGATTGGCCTGGTGCTAGTTTCATTTACACACATATAAATCAAAGCTCAGTCTACTGGAATAGATGGCACTGCACTGGTGCTAAAATATAAAATCCTCAGCAAGGCCAGAAAATTCTCCCTCAGCTCCCCTGATCATAAACACCATGTTATCCTAGATTCAGTCACGCCCTCCAAATTTCTAAACATTGCATCCATTTAAATTTGCATGTAAATAGAAGCTATCCTGAGTCACAAGAATTACAGCTTCGCCTACCCAGAAAGCATTAGTGCAAATGTAAACCAAGCAGAAAATGGTAGAGTGGTAGAAACTTGGCACCCGTGGCAATTATCTTTACATCTAATGAATAGCGTCTTCGTTTCTTAGTAACTAATTACAGTGGAACTGTTTGGAGAAAAGGACCTTGTGATATGCCTGAAAGAACCAAGGTAGGGCACTAAATCAGGACTGCATTAGTTCATAGTGTCAGGATATCCACTCACAACCTCCTCCTCCTACCCAAAACTGCAGGATCAGGCTTTTGAACCTTCCAGGAGCCTTAAATTACCCCAGGCACTATGGACTGAAAGGTTACCATTTCGGGATAGGAACAAGCTGTGTTCCTAGATCTTCACCCCCAGGCAGTAATCCTCAGCCACACAGGAAACCCCACTGCCTGCAGGCACCTGCCTGACTGTGGCTCCCAGCTGCATGAAAGCCCTCACTATTCTGCCTTAACTCAAGCACACATAGCTGCTTTCAGAAAGCCCACATTATTATTCTGGTTTTGAAGAAGGAACTGCAGAAAGCTGAATCAGAAACTTTCAAAACTGCTAGCAAGACCCTGGTTTCACTTACCCTAATCTATCATCACATTTCATCACCAATCTCATACCTGCTCCAAGCTCCCAGCACTGCGCCACCTCTGCCCCCTCCATTAAGATATAAAACAAGGGTTAAGTGACAGATAGTATCAACGTGGAGAGCAATCTGTCTCACTCAGAAACCAATGCACCGAGAATAAAGAAAGAATTATTATCCTGGTGTCAATATGATAAATTACAGGCTCTTTTTCCTAAAGAATTTTTAGTTTTTCAGCTAGCACAGAAAACTCTTCTTTTAGCACTCAGCATCAGCGCAGTTTCTTCTGATGTCCTGTTCAGACTCTCTGCTAATGAAATTGTTTATTTTGGTGGATGGCTGATGCACTTAGTAACTACAGCACTCATCTTGGAATAAACATGAACTGAGAGCCAGTGATAGGAATTCCAACTGTTCCTTCCATATATTTGTTTCCAAAACATAAGTTTGAAAGCTCTGCTGCTTGCTCTTGTTAAAGTGAACAAAATGTTTAGGGAAAATGAGTTTTCAGTGTTTCCTTACACCACACAGGCTACACAATCCCACGTGCCAAACCCATGAAATTTGTGGTCACATTTCCCTCCTACAGCAGCGAGTTCACTGCTGTTGCACCAGACAAAACAGGACCAGGAGGAACTGGGAGAAATAACCTCCGGATCTACAATACCCTCACCATAACATTTATACCCACACCAGAGGCTTGTCTACACAGCAATGGAAAGATTTTAGAAAAAATTAGATGACTTAGAGTGTTAATGGGAATCCATTAGAAATCTTTTCCTTATATACAGCCTAGTCTTCACTTGCTTTGGTGTAACACATTTGTTTGTCTCAGCCCTGCAAACCCTTTCCTTTTGCAGCATCACAACATGCTTGCATGGACCCTTTTCACTCTCTAGGCTGAACAACCTCTACCCTTTCAATCCTTCCTTGACAGGCCACTTTTTCAAGACCTCTGTTCACTCTTGCTGCTTTCTGCTCCACACCTCTCAATGTGCAAATATCCCAAGAAGGAGACAGTACTCCAGTTAATACCTCCAGAGGTCCAATCCACAAGGACCCTTGGGAAGCCAGTGAAAGTGCTCCATGCACAGCCAGTCCCTCACTGTTGGGCACATTTTCATGACAGGAGACTGTACCACAGAGGAAGGGATGTTCTCTGGTATAACTAGAGAGACATCTCCAAAGGCTTCACACACCAGGACAGAACAAGGCTTTGTAGTGACCACCAGGAGGAGAATGTTTTTTCAGTGTTTCTAGAGAGACAGGCAGCCAGGTCTTGTATTGGCTCCTTCAGCACATACCTCTGACCCAAGGTTCTGCATCATCAGAGAAAAATCAGTGTCGCACTGATCCAGGGTGAGGCAATCAAAAACAGCATCAAAGATTGAGCTAATTCATTCAGTTGTGTGACAGCAGGGAACAGAAGGGATGTATCTTTCTATTACTGCCACCTCCATGAGGGAACAGCAATTAATAGAAAAGGTTGACATGTTAGAAAGTCATTTTTGCTCTGCAGTTGCTTGCAACCCGAAGCAATGTCCTATCTTCATACTTGCAACCATGCAAAAACTGATAAGATGTAGGGGACCAGTTTCATTCCTGCAGCAGCTGGAGGGGGATTGCCAAGCTCTGGGACACACACTCGCAGGGAGTGACCTACTGCTCCCCCAGCCCCGCAGCATGTCTGTAATCTCTCTCACAATATGGTTGAAAATGGAGCTGGCTAGAGGATAAAATGAGAGGGGGTGGGGAGACTCAGCTTATTCGTAAAACCTTGACAACTGAAAGTCCAACAGAGCAAAAAGTGCATAACCAGAGGACTTATGATGTTCAAGAAACAAGGCCTGGCAGTTCTGGTACACACGGCTGCATGTGCAACTCTGCAGCCGAGTGATTAAGTCTCCAAACAGCCCTTAACCCTCTTCCATACCAAACACAACCTTTGTCCTCTGCACATTGCACATTTAAGGAACTGAGTGCATTCCCAACACCCTTTCCTCTTGACTTCTAGATGCAGCCAACCCCCCTGCCCTTCTGTCTTAACTTCACACTCTTTGCCAAAACATGAAATTATGTAACAGCTCATGTTCTGGGGGTTTAAAAGAGAAGGAGCTCCTGGGTGGCAAAGGATGTGTTCCTACAATCCAGAGCATCCCTTCTCAGTCCCTCACCTGCCCTGGGGTAACACTCAGCTCAATAGCTGGTGCAGCGGTTTTTGGGCAAGGATATTTTGCAAGCTTAAAAATAGGAAAAGGAAGCTGGATGAGGGCATATGTAATCTCAAACTCTGAGGCTGGATCAGAAATACCTACCTGGGTACTGAGCCCTATAAATGATCTCCCAAAGCTTAATAAAATAAATATGCTCTGGCTACACACCTTTCCTCCAGCATCCCTGGGAAAAGGATGGGGACTTGCTTGTTGGAAGAGAGCCACAGAGACTAATGCGGGGAAAGGTGGTGGTTTAAATTCAGCACAATTTGAAATGCCTTTCTTTGAAAGCTTCCTCCTGAGTCCACCCATGTTCCTTCCCCAGCCTGGAGAAATCTCTGGAAAGCGCTGGAGCAGGAAGATCTGCCTCCTTGTACAGGCACTCTCTCCTCCCCAGCAACTACAGTCCCCTACCCCAGCTCTCCCGAGCCTCCCACAAGGTATTAAAAAGCAACAACAGACAGCAGGCTCTCTCCAGCTTGCTATATTTAACTGCAGACCTCTAAGCATTCCTCCCTTTGCACTCCTCTGAAACACTTCCACAGAAACACGGAGAATGAGAGCTGCTCCTCCTTGCTGTGAGGAGCCTGAAGCCGGGGTTTGCTCCCACTGTCTCCGCTCTGGGGCTCCTGCATTGCCACGTGCGCCATAAAAACCACGGGAGCGCACACAGGAGGAGGAAGGGAACGCTTTTGTTCCTCTGCCCCAAGAACTCAAGGTACTAAATGTTAATACTTGGAAATCAGCAACTGCCAAGAACAAGTTCCCCACCCACCCATCCACCCTAAGCTTTGAAGTGTTTTCTTTCTAGCTTTACCTTGGCACGCTGGCCAAATAAGTCACAAGTTTCCGAAGGTCTTCCTGCCTTATTCTGTCATGATTGCTGCGGGCTGGGAAGGTCAAGACAGGACCACCTCGTTTATCACGGCCACCTGTGGAAAATAAAGGATTGTTAGAAAATCAGGCAGGAAGCACATGTCAAAAAAAACTATGTGCACCAAATTGATAAATATAAATTACAGCACATTTAAGAGTCTGCACACCCGTTGTAGCTTTCAGACTTGCCTAATTGAGGAAGACAAGCTTGCATTTGCTGGAGCTCCAAATGGGGGATATAAGGAAAAAAAAAAAAAAGCCCACACAAGGAAAATTGCTACTAGCACTTCTTCTTCCACCTAATCCCATCAAATCTAATATAGCTGCCACTCCAAGCAGGCAATGCTAATGAAATGCTACTGTGGGGATAGTTTTAAACTGGTCAACACCAAGAAAGTGAAAGCATTTTTCACTGTTGCTCAGTGTGCTGCACTGTTCATTCCAGGATAGTTTACCAGGTCCTGCCTGTTTGAAGGGATGTATCCCAGTAATGTTTATGCAGCACAATGTTCTAATCTATCAGGTACTTCATTAGAATTGAAATTTTGATTAGACGTTCATGTCTCCTAAGCTTTCAGTTTTTAATTTTTTTTATTTTTCCTTTAGCTTTCCTGTCTTAAAAATGACTTCTTTTAAACTGCCAGTGTCTGGCCCTTCATCTTTTACAACAATTGTCTAAAGGCTTAGTCATAAAGGAATGACTCTACCCTGAACTATACAATCACAAATACAGGGGCAAATACAACCTATTCTACAGCACTTTATTTTATTCTCCCCTGTAAATAAAGTTTAAAAAGATTGAAACTGAAATCTAGTGCCTCGTTCAATGTTTAGTTCTTTCTTCACATATTATCTCAGGATTTTTTCCAGGAATTGTGTGTTGTTAGATACATGTTTGCACTGTTATCTAGGAAAAAGTTACAGCTAAACTACAGCTCAAAAAGCTAGTGTGGAACTGCAAGGACCTCGCAAACAAGCTGTAAAAATGCACATGAGTTTGCACTTCTCAATGGAAAGTATAATCCCTTTAACAGAAATATCACTTCTGAGAAAGGAAACCCACGTGCTTGCTGAGCTAATTTACTTGGCCAACAAGAAGAAAAAGCTACACAAGGACATGAACATCTCCGGCACTGATCCACACTGCGCTCTCATTAAGAACTCGGGACACCTGCAGTCTGTGCTATTGGCACATTCCTGTTACTATATATAAGTTTTCTTAAAATACAGATAATTTTTAATTGCTAAGACCTGTCTAAAGAGTCTTCTGCAGCACTGCTGCCTGTAGAAGACAGAGTCTGTTACACAAACTTCATCGATACAGACAGAGATGCTGCTGGTTCCCTTCATCACAATTCCTCAGCCTTCACATTCCCATAGTTCTCAGTGGATGCAATACACCTGAAGGGCTCCACTGTGCAAGTCTCCATTGGAACCAGGTCATGTCTGATTTGTCCAGGGATACAAATGGAGAGGCAAACAACAGATGTCATCTTTATTTTGAGCTCTCATGCAGACGGGGGTACATATGGAGTACAAAAACTGTCCTGCCTAATGTCCACCCAAATCTCTGTGCCTTCTATTTGCCTCTGGCTTTACACTGTGAAGGTGAAGAAGGTCCATTAGAATTCAGTGTCACCTTGGCAGATCCACACCTCTGCCACACAGCATGAAAATGGGGACATAAAGTAAGAAAGAATTCAGTTTACAAGGAAATAAACTCATTTAAATTTTCAGACCTTTTTATGAAAAAAAGCTTCCTCATTTTAAGTACATTTTCCCTTTGTTGAGATTATTTCACACACCACATCAATGCCAAACCATTATATCATGCATGATATGTGTCCAACAGGAAAGCAAGCCAGCCTATAGAATGGCAAACCAATATAGTAACTAAAGCTGGAGGGAAATATTTTTTCAACACAAGAAGCTTTTAAAGGTTTTGAAAAATTTCCCATCATATCAAGATGTGACTGAGGCTTTCAAAAGCTTCCAGATATTTGCTGAAGCAGAGACCTTAACTTGAACTGCATCCCAGAAGGACATGCTACCCGCTACTTATTCAGGCTCCCTCTCCTCATTCCCAATTATTTAAATATTTGTACAACGTGGAAAAGCACCAAGAGTTGAGATCAGAAGACCTCCAAGCCCACATTTATAATCCTCTCCCAGGATATGAAACACCTGGAAAGGGCCATGAGCTTCCCACAGCCCAGCACCACTAATCACTCTGATGCTGCCCATTCACCTTGGCTTCGTAAACCAAAACCTGTGTTTCTGGTCAGGGACCCCTTTTACACCTACCATTCCACCAAAGGGAGCTCTACAAAATCAATAAATGGGAAACCTGTGTAAATTCTGGTAGGCTGAAAACATTATGTCAGAAAATTCTTTACCCTTTTAGTAACAGCAACACAAGGATTTCAGCTACAAGAAAGAAAATAGGATCCAGAACATTCCTGTCCTGTCTTTGCTTCTGGATAAAAATTGTCCCTCAACAGTTCATCTAAACTGTCCTCAGGGGAGCAGGATAAATAAGGCTCAGGCACAGGGTCAGAAGTTACCAGGACAGACCAGAGAAAATGGGTTAATTCTCACTGGAAGGGGAAGGTTACAGGATGACCCAGTTGGACATTTCTGGATGATGGAAGGATAAATAAGCACCTGGACTGATTCCTTCTAGTCTTACAGCACACAAAAACAAGGAGATTTGGGTAAAATATCAACATAAGTTAAGTTTAGAAACAAATGTTTCTCATTTCTGATAAAGTACAGCTCTAGGGTTTGAGCAATAGAGTGAAATTATTATAAGTACATCATACATATTAGAATCCTTCAATTGCTTCCTTCAACTCCATGCAATCCAAATTACTGTGAAATCCCTAATTTTTCTGATTGCCTATATACTTTGCAATTTTATCCAGAGCCTGTCTAAAGAAACATGAGATTTCTTCTAGAACAAACCACTATATGTTATTTCTCCATCAGATTTGCAGAGTTCAGTAACTGGTTTATTCTCTTAAATACTGATAATATGTAGCGTTTTCACAACATTTTGTAACCCAAAATCTCAGCTTTTTTAGGCAGACTAAAGGGGATATTGCTGCCATCAAACATGCCTACATGCTCATCTCCTCTAACAGAGCCTGCTGAGAAGTAGCAACAGACACTAAAAGAGAAGAAAACCTTCTGGCATTGGCTGTGCAGGGAGTCTGTCTATACCATTGCTTTTCTTTACCATTATCTTCTTACTGAGGGGAAGAGTGGAGTACTGAGAGGGGAAGTTCAGCGCAGATCCCCCAGTGAATCACTTGAAGAACCAGGAGTAGAACTGAGCTTTTCTGACTTGATCCACTGTGTTAGAGCTTCACAGTGCTTGGCACTCTGTCTCTGCTTGTTAGCAATCCACTCAGGGAGACAAATCTTGCCCCAAGTCAGCCATGATCTCCACACCAATTGTACACACACAGTCTTCAGAGAGCTACTCAGCACATTATTTTAAAAGACAATAAAAAGTAGAAGGAAGCCAGGAGTCTCAATTGCTCTAATCAATAAGTCCCATCTCTTGCCTCCCCCTGGACTCACAGAAATGGGATGCAATAATCAAACATGTCATTAGGTTTGCTAATTACAGTTATTAAATGCTAAAACAAACAGCGGATAATTTCTTACTGTTTTTCAAATTGGGTTTTCATGAGCTTTGCTCTGATTTAGAGAGGCAAACAGATGGTCTAGTTATTAGTGCTCTGGAAAAAAAGAGTTAGAAAAACACATGTTCTTCAGGGCACAGAGTACACTGAGAACAAATATTTAGCCATATATGCTTTGCATTTCTCCTACAAAATCCTTTGTTGATGGCCTTTCCCGTCAGTGGCTTCCTTGCCAGTTCTTCCTATCTCCCTTTCTTCCACCCTATTAGAACCCATGGCTAAATTCAGGATTTATTCCCAGAAGTAAGATCACATCATTCTTCCCCCACAAATCATCCAAGGGACATTGCAGTGATGGCACAAGGCATCATGATGCATACCACATTAAAAGAAAGCCTTAAAGAAACCTCAGAAAACCCGCATGCAGGCAGGCAGCACAGGCAGTGGCCTTCTGATGACCACTTTTCTAGTCAAGCCTACAACCAAGAGGAAAGAGACTCCAGTGACAAGATCCCTGTTCTGGCAGCTGCCCGAACATGACACCTCTCAGTGGCAGGCCCAAATGTTTCTACCTATGGTGGCCCCAATTGCCCACAGGTAAGCCAAGAAACTGTCCACCCCAAAGTGTTAGTGACATGAACTCTGTGTACAGGCTCTACCAATCTCAAGTCCTGAGGCACATCCATCCCTGTTAATACACAATAAACTGGAATTTCAGCTATGCGTAGTCCTGTTGAGGACAGGAAATTATTAGTTTCCGTTAATGCAGACTTCTTGTATACAGCAGATAATGATTTTATCAAGCTCTGTTTTCAAGCTGCATCTCTCCAGTTCTATCAGCCCTTTCACCACGATCCTCACCTGCTTGCAGTGATCCACATTTAAGGGTTTCAAACCCTCCGATTCCTTTCGCACTCTCTTCGTAAGCATGAATTCACAAGGATTAACCAGAGACACAGCCAAGTGTTCACACATGTATAAAGGTTCCCAAGAACCTCGTCTAACATCCTGCAGCACACCACAACGGAAACGGGAGCAGCACACGGTGTCTCTGGCCCCTGTTCAGATGTCTACTGCAGTTGAAGTGAATGCGTCGCTTCATCTGACCCTGCAGATCATAAGCTGATCAATCTTGATGTTGTAGACTCTGCTGAGACCATAAGTGAGTTTCCAGAGGAGCTGAAATAACCCTCACCAGGTATTTCAGTCCAAAATATGGTGAAAAAATGAATTATAATGAAGAGAACTAGGAGACAGACGGAGCTCAGCTGATGTCAGGCACTTCAATACAGTGATAAACAATACACTCTGGATTTCTAAATCTAATTGACAGACTTCCTATGAAAGGAAAGTATCAAGGAATTGGTATCCAGAGTCTTAAAATAACATTCCTTTCCCTGTCATAGCTGAGCTCTGTGAGTGTCTGCTTGCTACTGGACTTACTGTGAGCAGACTTCTATACTAAAATTCCTCCAGCTTCAAGATGGACTAATTTGTTGCAAGGGTCATACACAGGATTAGCTGTGTGACCACCCTCCAGTTCAGCTGGTTCCAATCAGGTGATTCTAGGGCAAGTGATGGAAATTTAAGCTCCCACAACAAGCCAATTAACACAGCTGCAGTGCAGTCACCAGGGCCTGATCCTCCAGAGTGCTGCTCTTTGCAGCGTCCATTTCTCAGAGTCAATTGCTCAAATCGAATCCTAATGGCAAACTCTTACAACATTACTTTTAGGGTTAAGGACTCCAAAACCAAGACTAATTGTTCTCACCAGAAGATCTCCTGGCAGAGCAGGTCAGAGGCTGTAGATGGGATACCCAGTGCAGCCACTGAAGGATCCCATTTCCTACCAAGTTGATTTGTTCTGCAATCACCCAAAGCCACTGCATGGATTTGAAGAGACCACCTGTTGTGGCTTGTAAATAATTTTCACTGCTTTATGCAAGTATTTTGGGGTACTTCTTTAATTTTAAATGTACACTGGCCAATAAGCCACAGGGGAAATAATTTCATTTCCCAAAAAGAAACTTATTATTCCAGCAAGGCATAGCTAAGGACAAGTGAGACTCATTAAAAGGAAGGGAATACCTTTTTATTTGGAAAGCAAAGCTTCCAGAGAGAGTACAGAGGAACTTGTTTCTTTCTCTGGAAGTAGCTGGATTGCTGAGAAGTACCAGGGGAGCACTTGTACCCTCCTCTTCAACACTGACACTAAAGCTCTCTGCCTTTTGCCCCAGCTACAAATAACATTTGTTGATCTTGTGTCCTCTGTTGCAGATATGTGGGAATAGCTGTATATATGAGAGACTGAACAAAATAAACCCCAAATCTTCTAAAACAAAACACCCCGCTGCAAAAACCCCTGTAGTACAAAACATCCCTCTTGCTGCTGGGGAAGGGAAGGGAAGGGAAGGGAAGGGCATGTGGCGATGCCAGTCACTGCTGATGTGATACAGACAAACACTCCAAACTCACACCCCAGGGCACAGTGCTAGGAGCTGTACAGAATAAGGAGAAACAAAGAGAGGCCAAATTCACCCCGATCACACACTCCTTTCTCTTCCTCATTTGAGATAAGCATGGAGAAATAGTCAAGGAATGCCATGCTTTTCTAATAGCAGATTTCCCTTTTTTGAAATCTCCATTGATTTCAAACTACACCAGGAAATGGTATAAAATGGAAGATATTTTTCTGTAACAAAATATAGAACAATTGTTGATGTTTCATTTGAAATTTCCATTCCAGAGGAAGAGGAGAATGGAAACTTTTAATTTAAATCAAAACTTTTTGTGCAAATACAAAATGTTTACATCATTCAAAAATTAAATATTTTGGTTAATTTTATACCCAACCCAATACAAATTCCAGTGTCCACAAATCATCATTTGAGATCTCCTGAAACCAGGATGTGAACTCTTTCAGTGCCCAGAGGCACTGGGGGTCTCATTTCAACTCTTTCTCTGAAGAGTGAAGTGCATCCACTGCAGAAAAAGAAAGAACATGCACCTCCACCTCCACAGGTGTTACCTCTGGCACTAAGTGACCTGTGGTGTCCTTGGACAAGTTTTTGGGAAGGTCAGTGTCTTCTTCTCTGAGCTTTCCTCTTTGATTCATCCTGCTGGCCTAAATTTGGTAGAACCTAATTGCAAAGCTGTCCTTTCTTTAGATCTATTTACGGTGAAATTCCTCCTCTGAAAGACCTTTCAGGAAATCTCGGCTTTTCCTTAAGGCTCTCAGTCAGGTTCAGATGTTGCTGTGACCCGGCTCACGAGGCTGCTCCTGAGATGTGGGGTTGAGGACAGTGGGCTGTTACTGCATCCACCTCTCCCTGCTCTGTGCCCAAAGCACACAGAAAAACCTCCCGATTCGCAGACACACGCTGGGAGCTCTGCTTGTCACAGCTGCAGCAGCTCACCAGCTTATTACACCCTTCTGCTGCTGATTGCTCCGTGCTCAACCACGCTCTCAGAAACCTGGCCAGCCCCCTCCTTTGTGCTCCTGCCTCGGCAGATGAGCAGACAGTACCTGGGTGACAGCAGGAGCCCACGCGCCACCGCTCTTCTGAGCCCTCCAGGGAGCGGAAATACCGGGAAGGATCCTGAGAAACTCTTCTGGGTGGGATGTTGGGAAATGCTTTCAGCGAGACCCATGACATCAGTCAACTAACAAGCTTTTTATAGCCTAAGTGCATGAAAAGTTCCGTGCATGGGAAGGGAACACGGTAACACATTCCCTTCTCTCTCCTGGAAGTTCATACACTTCGTTCTGTACTGCACTGATCAATAGAACATCTCCCATAAACATAATCAAGCAGCTGAACAACGCCCCAATTTACACCACTCTTCTAAAACAGCGTCTGTGTTTCCCAAGAAAGACTATAAGCCCAGTTTCCAAAATATTTCACCACCTCTCACTGAAAAAACGCACCTAAAATAATCTACAACCTGTTTTATTTCCTCTCCTCAGTGTTCATCTCCTTCTCAGAATCCAAAAATCAGTCTCTGGCTTGTAACTCACTCCCTAATGGTTCCCAAAGCCATTCTATTGCTGGAAGCAGCACATTGAACCACCCAGGCAAAGCCAAGATTTTATTAGGGTTTAGACAACAAGCAGGTGGCCAAAGCCTCCCCCCTGCCAGCCCCCTGCTTAATCTGCTTCCAGGATGTCAGCGATGGGAGCAATCAGACAGCGATGGCGGGGATGTGCCCCACCCACCACTGCTCAGTCCATCGCTCTGCATAGGAGCCGTGCAATGGTGTTTTCAGGTACTCTTTAGACATACATGTGAACTTTGTTCAGGTTCAGTCTAGCTCATAGATGAGATCACTGGAAGAAACCAAGAACTAGTTCCAGGAAAAAATCCTGATATTATCCACCACCCCTCAACTTTCTCGTGCTGCAGGGATGCAGATGCAGAGCCCCGCGCCTGCTGCTCGCTGCCGGCTCAGTCAGCCGAGGGAAGTGCCAGGCACAGAGCCCCAGACAGCACTTAGGCTGCATGAATCCATGCCCAGACAGTTAGAGCTGTATGTCAACTCTGAAATTAAGTGCACTTGTGAAAGCCTGAGTGCTCCTCTGAGATGACACGGCTGTGCAGGCAGGTCCTGCTGTGCCTGCTCTGGAGCAGGCGGCAGCCACTCTCCCTTCCCCGCCTGTTCTGCCCTTTTGCTTTGCAGGGTCCAGGTGTGCAGCATCCACCACACTGCAACAAAGCAAAGTGCAGCCCCTGCCTGAAGGGTCTTGTGTGTTCTCTGCAATTTTCCTGTGGAACCACAGACAAACAAGCTGGTGAGCCACAGCTGATGAGAAAAGCAATAAACTATGTAACTGACGTGTTCAGCTGAGAGTTTTTGTGTGTGCTGATAAATTCTGCCAGTGTAAGGAGAACCCCCTTGACAACTTTACTGTACTGTTATCGTTAAAATTAACTGTAGTATTAAACTCTGAAGAAGATTCAATAAAACTCTCCTGTTCCTCAAGGACACCTGATTAAAACACAATGTGCTCTCAGAGTCTGTGCTAACTACAGAACTTTTTTATTTGTTGATCTTGGAAAGTCCAGGTATTTGATTTTTCTATTTTGTCAAACATTTTCTCTTCTGTGCTTAAAACATAGTCTAGGAAATTATTCTATTTTAATTAAAAAGAACCTAGCCATCAGCTGAAATGCTAGAATAATTTTCTTAATCTGCTTTATTACAACAGTCCAGGGGAACATTGGGCAGTACTTCCACTCTGGGCTGGAAGGGGATGCTGGGGCTATTGCAGTGAACACCAGCAGCTCAGAGCGTTCTGCCTGCAAAGGCAACTGCTGCCCATAGCCATTGCATTTGGAGACCATGAAGAGGAGGTGTAAATCCCAGGACCTCTAGCTGTGTCAGGAACGGCACATTTTGAGCAGATCCAAGTCTGGAGGCTGGTGAGTCTATATGGAGCAAGCTGTACCCTGCCTGCAGCGGATCATGGTGTGAAAGCCCGGGGGATTGTGTTGGCGCTGCTTATTTAACACCCCCCCTCCACAAGGCAGGCTTGGCACAGGACAGTGTCTAACGAGCTGATGATTTGATGTGAGACCCTCTGGCTCAGAGCTGAGCACAGGCACCATCAGTGGAAGGGGCTACATAAACAATCCAGACAGGTTGTCATTATTAAATATTCCATGGATTACCAAATGATCCTGCAGTCATTTCCATGCAAAGCAACGGCAGGAGCCAAGAACTAAATTGCAGTACAGTCCCTGCATAAATTCCTCCCCTTCACTTCCCCAGAGCACCTGGTTCAGCTTTTGTGTCTCAAAGAAGTGTACAGGTATGCTGTGTTTTTATGACTTTGTTCCCCTCTTTGGAGCAGTGAAAGCCGACTATATAAAACATTTCAGGACATTCAGAATGAGACTTCAGTGTGAGATAAAAGTGCCCCTGCATGTGAGTACTGCTGGGATAGTCTTGGGTTTTCACACAAGACTTTTGGTATTTCAGAAACTTCCCTCAAACTCCTGGATTTTCATGTCATTGATGAGAAAATTTAGCATTTATAGATCCTCAAATTGTTTCCCCAAGTCATAGCTGGACATGTGATCCCTGGGCTATTTAACTGTTACTATAGGGGAAGACATCTCACACCAGCTGTCAAGGGGAAGCTTTTCTTCGCTGGGTGACATCTCCATGGCTCAGCAGGGTGATGAGCCACATCCTCGTGGGCCTGGAGACTCAACTCCAGCACCTGGAGAGAGACCCAGGGAGGAAGAGTCCGGACACCTAACTGCCTTGCTGCTCCCCTCCTCCCTTCTGCAGTCAGCATTACTGTAGAGACGAAGGAAACAAAAAAGCAAAGACTGCAAACAAGGGGAGCTGGCTGCTCTCAATGGAGGTTTTCTCATTGTAAGCAGCCTGAATGGTTTTTAATCATCAGAAATGCTGCCACTGGAAATACCCTGGGTTTATGCTGCCAATTTGAGTGACTTCATGCAAGATTATGATTGCTTCAGACTTTCTCTTCTCCCTCTCACTGACAAGTTGTAATTCACACCAGAAGCACTATCATCCAAGCTATTCTCAAAGCCTCTTCCATATTGTCTAGTCCTGATCCACCCCCAGATCCTTGAGATTTGTCTCCTGAATGAAGGCTGTAAATCTTTGTACAGAATGGCAGGAGAACTTTGAGCATCTGACTTATTATGTAAATGCAGCATCAATGGTACTTTTAACTGCAAGTTGATTGGGACTGTAAATGGAACACCAGTGATTTATGGGTCTGAGTGCTTTCTACATAGAGGAATTTAATGCTATTCACTGACCTTGAACCAAAAGCAGGATCCCTGAAGTGTCCTGCATGCTGAGACAACCCACATCTGGGCTGGAGCTAAGAAGCTGCCTTTCATCCTACCTGTGCTGCTCATTTAACTGTGTCTCAGAATATAAAGAAAATCAACATGGACCAGTTTCAAATGCCCTGAGTATTACTGAATAGTCCTGGTCCACATACAGCCCTTTTCTTAGCAAAGAGCTTATTTAAGTACTACCAAGTTCAAACATGAAACCGGTCCCTCGAGACTCTGCAGCATCATAAGGACCTGGATGTGGCAGACAGTGCTCATGGTGGGCTGGAGGGAGCAAGGAAAGATGTGCTCACCTGACACAAAGGCCACTTTCTCTTTCAGTATAGGAAGGACATCAGCAGCTTTTAAACCATCATTTCGAAAAGAACCTGCAAAACAGAGAAAAACAGGAAAGTCACATTAGAAGAGAGCATGTTCTTGCTGCCAGCTTCATGGACACACCATGTTTCTCAAAAATCAGACTGGAGAAAGGCTATAAATTACATAAAAGCACCAACAAATAGACCCAAATGGCTGATGAACAAACAGCATCAATATCAATAGAGATATGTTCATGGAAAAGAATTAAATACAGAGAATCAGCTCATTGCTCTATCCTTCAGAAGTTCTGAAAGGTTAACAGATTTCCCACCAAGTAACCAGTTTAATCCCTGCTGCCTTTTTCACAGACCATACTATCAAGCCTGGGAGATGCCCACCTTGCACAGTGAGCCAGGAGCCTTGTCCCTTCACTGTTCTGAACATAGCCCAGGCAAAATTGCAGGGAACATTACAGCACATACACATCCATTTAGCATCAGCCCTTGGGACAGATTTCCACAGGGGCTGGCTTAAAAAGGGCTTTTCCCCTTTCCCCCTTTCTGCTGTGCACAGCACAGTTGAGATGGAATGGTTCAAGATGGGGCCACACTCAGAGGGAGGACGTGCTCCTTACGAGCCAGCCAAAGCTTTCCCTGAGTGAGGAGTGGTTTGAAGCCCCAGCACACCCTCAGGTAGTACATGCTGTTTGATTACAAGTTAAACATACCTGCACAGGCCATTTGTATTCCCTGAAGTGCCAAATTACTTCATGTCTCCTAAATGCTCACCCAAGAAATGACAGACTTTTACTCTCTTGGGAACAGAACTGCCCACAGTTTCAGGTGCCAGCAGCATCTCTCAGCTTTGCAAAAGACCAGCAGTAAGGGATCACCCCAGAGCAAGCCAGACACTGCTATTCCCACAAAAGGTGGGTTTGAAGGACATTTTTGTAGTTCCTCTGAAAAAGAAGTCATCCATCATTGGGTAGTGAATAGCCATCACGACAAGTGATTTTCCATGTGGCCTTAGATCTGTTCCAGCTCACCAAAGAATATAAAACATTTGAAACCCTGGATTTTCACTTTCTGCCTTTCACAGGCAGGCAGCAACCACCGTTCTTCTGAGATGGCGCCAGGGCAAGAAAATCTTCTCACTAGGCAGCTTTCTAGAAACAGGGCATTGCTGCAGCCATCCCACCCTCCCTGCTGAACACAGCAGACGACATCTGATCATTTGGGTCTGAAAATAGGATTGGGGATAGAAGCACCCCTTTTACATTGTCATCTATTGCTCCCAACATGCAGCCTGCAAAGGCAAAGTGGTTCAATCCATGCCGACATTTGGAACTGACAGGATGAAGACAAACAGCCATTTTCACCTGCAGCTGATCTGTAAGTGTTAGTATTATTATGGTTGAGTTACTGGTTTTTGCCATTCCCAGTCAGATTGTGCAACAAGGCTGTCTTGTACATGTAAATATGTCCCTCACTGGTGACCAAAAGCTACAGCTAACTCTCTTTGTCACCACTTGCTCTCAGGTGTCACCTCTGTGACACTCAGCTCCAGGAGATGTGTAAGCTCACCAGCTAAGCCTATAGCTAGTAAAAACTAGCACTCAAAGGACTGAGGTAATTCAATGCAAGGCCGAGACCAATGTAACTGCAACTTGAACAGGCACTGCAGCACAGTCCCAAGGGATGCCTAAAGAGTGCATTGTGTCAGTAAAGTGTTTGGAGACCAGGGAAATGAGTCCTGATTGCTGAACTCTTTCTGTGTTCAGGTAAGCAGGACTTTGTGCACTCTGTGTTAAATATATGAGACTTTGCTATTAACTTATCCTCTTAACAAGAATAACCTCTCAGATCCCAGACTGTGGCTAGCTCTCACATCAAAGGTAGGACCTGCTCAGCCACAGGCAACATTCAGCATTTAAGCAGCTCTGTATATAAGCATCTCATCCAACCAAGAAGCAAATGGGAACAGCCAATGTGTGAACACATCACGAGGATCTGAAGACACCCAAGTGGAGTACTGGGCCAAATGTATTCAGCTGCAAGATCTGCAGTGTCACTGCAAGTTGAGTTTTGGCCAGTATTTGTTAAATTTGTCAGGAAAATGGCAAAGTCAATTCTTAGGCACTCAACTGTGCAGCAGACAGTATACAACTGAAATCGTTGTGAGCATTACTAAAAAAAGCCAGTGGGCGTATGTAAAGCACATCATAAGGACTTCTTAGCAAGAACCCACTATACTGAGGGCTGAAGGCCAATTTCAGACACTCTCCTGCAAGGAAGGACTGCATCTCACAGAGGAAATATGTATGGAGACCGGGAGAAAAATGTATTACTTTAAAAGATGGTCTCCTCCTGAGCTGTAGCAGGGCAGGCTGCAGACAAGGAGCTCTTTACCAACAGCCCCAATGTCCTGACTGCATAGGAGAGGTGAGAAAAGACTTGGGTGGGGACAGTGCTGCAGCAGGTACTTCCCCCTTCCTCAATATCACCCAGGACTGGTCAAACACACACCAAAATAAATGATGAATGAATTGGAAAACTGTGAGCCTGTCCTACAACCAGGGAATAAACAAAAAGTCCCAGGAGCTGCAAAACTTCCCTTGGGATGAGGAAGGAAGCTGGAAGGCAGATCAGCACCTAAAGCAACACACAGTGCTCAACCAAGTGGCAGCTCATGACCCACAGGTGAGGCCATGGCCGGTGCTTCCAGAGGTTGCTCCAGCTCCTTACAAAATCCTTTCATTGGAGGCTACATCTCAGAGCATGCTGTCAGGCTGCCAGCAAGAGCTGGGGCAAGGTAAGCATAAATGGGATAACCAATGGCTGTAATAAAGACTCCAAAAGCAACAGCAAATCTGTGTCCAGGAGGGCCCAGCATAGCAATGATGCATTCCCCAGTTCGTAAGTTATTATAAGCACATCCCTAATCATGCTCATTTTCATTCTATTCCCCAGCTGTTTCTAATACATTTGTTTTGTTTGCGTGCTGGATCCAAGGCCATGTCTGCACAGCACCGGCTCATTTTGCTGCAGAGCCCCGTGCACACAAAGGCTGTGCTCTGTAGTCTGCCCCACACCTCTCTACTGCTCCTCTCAGACAGCCCTTCTGCAGCAGATGGACAGAGAAGGACAAAGGGATGAAGGAAGGGCAGGCTGAACACTGAGCCATCCTTCCCATTGTCCATGCATTGGTTTGCTGGTTCACCACCCTCGTAAACATGGGACTACACAACAGAGCCCCTCTTGCTTTCTACCTGCAGGTTCTGCCAAGATACTTGAGCACTGCAATCATGTCTTTACCAAAAGACAGGCACAGAGAGCACGGTGCTGTGACCTTGTCACCCTGCAGCCCCTCACACCTTCATCACATCCTGGCTTAGTGTGCTATCCACAGAGCAGGGACACTATGACTGGCCACAAACTTTTATTACTCCAATGATCTAAGAAAAAAAGCACACCATGCTGACAGTATAATGTGTTCTTGTAAACTTGGAAGCACTAAAGAATTAAGAGTGGATCCTCAGCATGGCTGATTCACGTTTCAGGGCAGAGCAGCATCGCACGTGCACAGAACATCCCTTAGCAGGGATTCCCTGGGTGGCAGAAGCAGCTCACAGTTTTAGACAAGATGCTGAAATGAGAAGCCAGATGGGTGAGCTGAGAAGCTTAAGGCATGCTTCCATGGTAAATGCAGCAATCCTGAAATTGAGAAAATTTGTTTTTCCCCTGCACAAATGCCCTAATTGGCCTGGAGAGCTTGCTGCTGAAGGACATGGAGGTCAGCAGCTCAAGGGGCTTCCCGAACAGGTTGGAGATCTGCAAACAACAAACATCTCCAGAGAACCATAAAGATTAATAAAATAAGCAAGAGTTTTGGAAAGAATGTAAGCCTACAGACTTTGAAGTGAAAGCCAAGCTCTAACTCTTGGAGTGAAAAATAAATTATCCCCAGAGAGAGCACTGCAAGCTTCAGCATTTCTTTCTCTAAGCAGAGTGCAGGGTCTCTGTTGGAGACACAGTCTTGGGCTAGATGGAGCAATGGTCTGCTCCAGAGTGGCTTTTCCTAGAAAAGCTTCAGTTCTAATCTGAAAAATGCAGCTCTTGGCTTCAAATAAAGATCAGCTGCTGGAAATGTGGAAATACTTTCTATACTTAAAAAAAGTATGCGTAGGCAAGAAGAAGGCCTCCTGTCAGAGCACTGCATGGGGCTTAATCACTTGGCTCCTGATGCCTTCAGCAAGAGTTGTTCATCCCAAGTCCCATTCAATGTTTCAGGAAAGGCAGCCCACATTCTCATAGTTCTCAGAACAGATTTGACTATTTAAAACCTTTGGCATAAAGTTTCTTTAACCAAACAAAACTGAACTCCTTGGGCTAAACCCACCCCTCGAGGACCTCCACTGGAGTCCAGGATGCAACAGTAGGATTAATCTGGTCCATATTTCTTCTTCCCCCAGTAAAGGCCTCTCCTGTATTTCTATCCCCCCACTCCCACACCCCAGTTTTTGGGGCATTTATCTCCCAGGTTTATCATAGCCTATCTGCCTTCCTACCTTTTTATTTTTCCCACCTCAAAGTCTCAGTGGAATTTATTTGTCTTTGCAGTACTGTAGCGCCTTGGCTTTCTACAACACACAAACAGAAGGGACGTCTGATGTGAGCAGAGAGAGGCAGAACAAAGGAGACTTTAGTACTCCCATTGTAGCCTTTGCAAACTGAGACACAGAGAGACTGACTTGTCCAGTGTCAGACAGAAAGTTTGTGCAGAGCTGAACCCTCATTTTCCCCATGCTTTTCTCATACAAACATCCCTTTGTTTTCCAGCAGAATATAATCCTCCTTTTTCTTCTCTTTACACTTCTGGCTTCCTCCTCCTGCCCTTCTCTCTCCATTATTCTTTCCTTCTGCATTTATGCTTCAAATATTTACTTTTTGTGTGTGCTAAACCCTCTTTAACCCCTTCCTCCCCTTCCTGCAGGCTATTGTCTGTCCCCACAGGGCTGTGAGCCTTCCCAGTTTGATTTCTCTGATTTTCCACAAACCACACAGAGGGGCTTAGCCAAGGGCTGCTGGGGCCTTTGCCTCTGGGATTTTGCTGGCTGAGGCTCATTGGTTCAAAGGCAGAGAGGCCACAGCATGGCACAAGCATTTGGTTGAATAGAAGCAACATGTGCTCTGGACTAGTATTTTAGCACCATCTGGCAGAGATAAATGAGGCTGGACACTCTGCATCTGCCGTTCGCTCCTCTGTGGACAACAGCTTGATCCCTGGTGCAAAGAAAGAGCATTTTGGTGCCCTGAGCTCCCCAGGAGCCTGCAAGGCTCTCCTGCCATCCTTCCCCACTGCGGGCAGCAGAAGAACAGGCTTTGATTTCACAGAGGAAGGAAGGAAGGATTCAATTGAATTGAATCTAAGGACAGCACCAGAGAGAAAAAACCACAAAATTAAGCTGTAAATATCATTACCAACTATTACTGAAGACTAACCCAGAGCTATGTGCTTCTCCATAATAACCAGTAAAAGGTAGTACCTGGTCTCATGGGAAGCATTTAGGATGGCAGGCTGGAGTGTGGCAGGGACAGGCTGAAAGGCAGGTTGGATTAGCACCACAGCCCTGGGGCAAGGATGGCAGCTGTGCCCCTCCATGCTCCTCTGTTCCCTTTCTCCAGCCACCAGATCCAGTGTGCACACTGACACACGGATCCATGCCATAGTTCCAAAAGGTGCAAGAACCATGGGCACCAATAGATAGTCTGCACAAAAGACTAATCCCACTGTACCACATGCCACACTCTATCCCAGGCGAGACAGAAGTCACATGTATTACATTGCTGCATTTATTCTAAAATTAAAACATGAATGTTGGGTTTATATGTAATAGCTAGGCTCAGTCCAAAACTAATATTATTTTCTCTGTGCTTCTTTATTCTGTCCTTCTTTTTATTAATTACACACCACTCCTGCTTGCTGAAACATCTTTCTGGTCACAGCTATCGGGTGGCAGTACACAGGCTACCTCCACTTCCAAGTTTTGCCAGTGTATGTCAGAGGTCCGGCTGCTTTTCTCCCCCTCTGCACCAACAGGTCGGTCCCTCTGATTTCTCACTGCTCGAATCCCCACACAGGGACAGCCCCTGCCAGCACAGCCCCCTTCCCTCCCTTGCCTGTAACACCACAGAGGCAGGGCTGGGGTTTGGGGGACCTTGCTAATTGCCGAGATTGTTATTCCTTCCACGAGGTACTTGGCAGCATTGAGCCTGCCAGCACAGCCTTTCAATGTCCACACATTTAAACAGTAGCCTCAGCTTGAAATCAAGCCAAAGAATAGGCAAGGCCTCAAGAAAGATAGAGCGGCTTGCAGCAAGCATGCAAATTCATTAGCCTGTGTGCACGTGTGGCCTCTAATAAGCCGTGTTCAGCATCTGAAGCCGAAACATCCCACCCTGTGCATCCCACCTAAGCCAACAGCCAGGCTTTGCTTTTCCGTTTGTGGCACGAAACCATTCAAAGCATCACAAGGATACTGAATTTATGCATAATCTGCAGTGGAGGCTCTGCTTCAACTCCTTCCATGGGGGATTTTACTCATTTCATTTTAAACATACACTAATAGAGATGCTAAGAGAATGCAATGGCTGTGAGTCAATCTTTTGAACGTTTCCTTTTCATTTTCATCAGGACTTTGGAATCAGGCTGAGATCTTTCAGTTCTTACACTTAGAAAAATAATTAGAAGATATAGGTAGCCCTGTGGATAGCACATCTGACTGCTAGTCAAAGACTTGGCTCTATTTGTGGTTCAGCTCCTAAATTGCTTTATGATCCTGAACAAGCTGTTTTAACTGTGCCAGATCTTGGTTTTCCTCTCTACAGAACGGAAATAATGACTGCCCACATTAGTAAGGCACAGTCAGGTTCACAGACCTCAAAAGCACCTTTCAAACATGAATTAATTTTGTCTGAGAAAACCTCTCTGAGTTCTCTGAGGCAGGGAAACTGTTGCAGTGCACTTTTATAGACAGGCAAAAATGAGGCACTGACAGTAGGAAAGACTTGCTCTGGTGATCACAGAAAGGGCTTTCTGGAAAGGAATGGGAGACGCTAGGAGAATTGGAAAAATTAGATCATCTGACACAAAATCCAGTGTTTTATTTCTTAAGTGTACAAGGGATAGATGTGCTGCCCTAGAGGGAAATAAGTATATTCAGCACCTTGAGCTTTAGTGGTTAAGTTTCTTGCCATCTACAGATTGCTCTACACATCAGTGACCACCCAGATGCAACAGTCTTTTATGGTGTTAATAAACAGCTATGGGCCATTTGTAATCTGAAGTCACGTTTTAAACATGGCCATGGTCTCTATCCAGGCCTAGTGTGCATGAATATTTTCTTTTCATTTCACTCCCCTCTCAATTACAATTGGGTTTCTTATGGAAACATTCCTCAGAATTTTATAATCCCATAAAAAGTTTAGAACTGCTGATGGATTCTTGCAGGAAGGATGCAGGCCCTCTTTGAAGCTGCAGAGGCTGGGTACCCAGGGTCCCATCCTCTATTAAATTCTGTAGGTTTGAATAATATCCTTTAACAGGCATTAGTTTAGTCAACAGGCTTTTCCAAAAAGCTGCAAAAGGGCATCTGCCAGCACCTGTCACACAGCAGTGACATGCTTAGGGTTTCCCATCCGTCTCCCAGAAAGCCTCCCACTCACATCCTGGAGGTCCCCAGCCACCAGTAACTTCTCCAGGACAAAAAAATAAAATAAAATATCTAATTATGTACAACATTGAGGAGGCACTTTGCTGAAACGCCAGCCGTACAAAGGAACCATATGCCAGTGCCCCAAGTGTGCTTTGCAAACATCTGCCTCTCAGGGGGATTTCATGCCAGACACTAAGAAAGCAACTTTAATTAGAGGCCAATTGAGATCCTTGTCCCAAAGCCTGTGACTGCCCTAAAAGAGAAAAAAAACCATCCTAAACAAACAAGGCAATTGCATTTCCCCCCATGTTTAAAAACACTCTACATTTTCTCTTTTTAATTTTTCTGACAGAGTTCAACACGCCCCAAACAGATTGACGAAGTTCCCATTGCCTTCAGAAAAATCCCTGTCCAGGAAGGATGGTTGTGTCTAATGTGAGTGTCAGAGTGGGTTTTAAATTAGTCATTTCTGACTGTGGTTCATTCCACATTCACAAACCAGCACCTCACAATTAATTAGGCTTACATTTCCCCTGTCTCACGTCGCCTCAAATCCCTTCTGACCGGATACATTTCTGCCTTTGCTCATCTCCTTTGCTCCCTCTTTCTTTCTGCCAGGGCTTATGATTTCAGCTTGCAGCTATTGTGTCATCCTGGGAAGCTGATTTAAAAAAAAAAAAAAA